>VZQC01008144.1:654237-741149 GCA_009823505.1 Rhizomys pruinosus
TATATATGAGATAGAGCACATTAAATTGTGTGTAGTAAGAGGAGGTGAGAATAGGGGAGGGGATCTAAATATGATTGAAATATATGAAAATTACATACATTCAATTAAGAAAGAAAAAAGAAAAGTAGCAGAGGAAATAAAAATAAAGAACTAGGAAATGAATTACTAACAGGGAAAATTTAGCCAGTTGGGGCAAGTACCTTTGAACTGATTAGTTAAAACAGCAGACCTTTTTATGGGGCCTACTGAATACAAGCTCTGAAAACATTTCTAGCCCCTGGCTTCACCCTCATAAACTTAACTTCACCCTCATAAAGAGGTGGCAATAAAATTGTAGTCAAGAGGCCCCTGCCCTTCTCCTTCATCCTCCTTCACCACATGGGGGAGGAGCAGCGCACAAGCAGAGACACTAGCATTGTGACTTCATCATTATGATGCAGTCCTATGCCCCATAGAGGAGGGATAAGTTGGAAACCCTCTCCTAGGCTCATTTTCTTCTTCCTCTTCTGCCCTGTTGGCAGGGAAAGGCCAGATGACAAACTGAAATTCAACCAAGCTTGGAGCTGTGGTGGCTGGTGAAGTCAACTCCAGCAAATCAAAGGCATCCATCATCTTCAGGTAGTCTTCTAATTCCCATCGTCATAAAGAGCTATCTAAAGTGTAAGTTGACAGAAACTGGAAACAGCTGACAGCCTCTCACTACAATACTGTAGTTAAAAGATCCTCTTCCATCAATACTCTTACAAGTCAATTAATTGTCTGCCAACCAATCATACATCAGCCAACCTGTGGGCAAACCATCTTCAGCCCATCAAGCCAAAATATCCAGGAAGGAATCATTCAGATATAAATGAATCCAGCTCACCAAACATCAATAATGCAGGAATAAGTCAGCCAGGCACAAGTTTACATGTTAGGAAACTAGACATGAGCCAATCAGACCCAAGCAAACCAGAATCAAGCCAATCAGATATGGAAGAACAAGGCATGAGTGAACCAAATATGAGCCAACCAAGCGCAAGCAAAACAAGTATGAGGCAACAAAGCCAAAGTCAAATGAACATGGACCAACCAGATAGAAACCAACTAGGTGTGACCCAACCAGATATGAATCAACCAGGTATGAGCCAACCCAATATGAATCAACCAGGTACGAGCCAACCTGATTCGAAACAAGCAAGCACAAACAAGCCAGATATACACCAACAAAATATGAGCCAACCAGACACAAGCCAATGGAAAATACAACTAGAAGACCCAAGGCACCTACACACAAACCAACTGGGGATGAGCCAAATAGACACACACCAATTTGACCAGAAACAATCAGGTCCAAATCAACTAGACATCAATCAGGGCATAAACCAACCAGGCCTGAGCCAACCACACAGAATTCAACAAGGTATGAGGCAGCCAGACCCAAGCCAACATGATACAAAGCAACCAGGCCCAAGCCAACCAGGCATATGGCAACCAAGCCCAACATCTTTGAGCATGAGACAAAAGAACTCAGGGCCATGGGGTCCAATCTATCCAGACAAAAAACAATCAAACTCATGGTAACCAAATTCAACATATCCAGGCAGGAGACAAGACACATGGCAACAGGACCCAAGCTATACAAATACAAGACAACCAGACACATTTCAATGGGGGACAACCTATCAGGACAGGAGATGACCAGATAAATCGCAACTGGACCCAAGCTATCCAGGTATGAGATCACCAGAGACACTGCCATGAAGCCCAAGCACTGAAGCGAGGAGACAACCAGACACATCACAACAGGACCCAAGCTATCCGGGTATGAGATCACCAGAGACACTGCCACGGAGCCCAAGCACTGAAGGGAGGAAACAACCAGGCACATCGCAACAGGACCCGAGCTATCTAGGCACAAGATCACCAGAGACACTGCCACAGAGCCCAAGATATCAAGGCAGTAAACAACCAGACACATCACAACAGGACCCAAGCTATCCAGGCACAAGATCACCAGAGACACTGCCACAGAGCCCAAGATATCAAGGCAGTAAACAACCAGACACATGGAATCCAGACCCAAGTCAGTCAGGAATGAAACAAAGAGACACACGGCAGTGGGGTCCAAGCCACTCAGGCATGAGACAAGCAGATGCATGGCAATGGGGCCCAAGCCACCAAGAGAGCAGACAATCAAATGTATATGAATCAGTCAGACAATCAGACTCAATACAAATACATCCCACCCAACCATACATGAAAGAGTCAGGCACATGGCAACTAGACTCTAGCCAAACAAGCAGGACACTATCAGGTGCATGGCTCAGCCAACCAGGCATAAGACAATCTGATATATGGCATTTGGACAATAGATACTTGAGCCCATGGCAACCGGGTCCCAGCCAACTAGGTATAAGACATTTGGACACATGGCAACCAGGTCCCAGCCAACCAAGCATGAGACAATCTGACATATGTCAGCCAGACCTCAGCCAACCAGGCATGAAACACTCAGACTCACAGCAACTGGGTCTCAGCCAACTAGGTATGAAACAGTCAAGCATACAATCAGTTCCCAGCCCACCAGGCAGGACACAACCAGACACAAAGCAATCAAGCCCCAGTGAGTCAGGAATGGAACAGTCAGCCACACAGCAACCAGTACCCAGCCAACCAGGCATGAAAGAATTTGACACACCACAATCAGGTCCTAGCCAACCAGGCATGACACAATCTGATACATGTCAATCAAGCCCTAGCCAACGAGGTAAGAATCAGTCAGACACATGTCAGCAAGGCCCCAATCAGCAAGGTATGCAACAGTCACGCACATGTCAAATAGACCACAACCAATCATATGTGAAACAGTTTGATACATGGCAACCAGGCCTTAGCCAATCAGGCATGAAACAGTCAGACAGATGGCAACCAGAAATCAATCAATTAGGTATGAAAGAGGTGAACTCATGGCAATGGGGTCCCAGTTACCTAGAAAAGCAACAGATAATTGGTCACCAGGATCTAACCACCTAGGCATGAGACAACTGGACTCCTGGCAACGAGGTCCAAGCCACCCAGGCATGAGCCAACTGGACTTGTGGCAACAAGGTCCAAGCCACCCAGGCACCAGTCAACTGGACTCCTGGCAACGAGATCCAAGCCACCCAGTCATGAGTCAACCGGACTTGTGGCAACAAGGTCCAAGCCACCCATGCATGAGACAACTAGACCCATAGCAACCAGGTCCAAGCCACCCATGCCT
This sequence comes from Rhizomys pruinosus, assembly GCA_009823505.1. NCBI lineage: Eukaryota > Metazoa > Chordata > Mammalia > Rodentia > Spalacidae > Rhizomys > Rhizomys pruinosus. The sequence continues at coordinate 657,482 of VZQC01008144.1, forward strand.
GAGACAATTGGACCCATCACAACCAGGTCCAAGCCACTCAAGTATGAGACAATTGGACCCATCACAACCAGGTCCAAGCCACCCAAACATGAGATCTTTAGAATCATGGCCATGGGGTCCAAGACACCCGGGTATGAGACAGTCAGACTTACAGCAACCAGGACCCAGCTTCCTTGGTATGAAACAATTATACACATGGCAACCAGGCCCCGGCCACACAGGGATGAGACTATCAGATACTTGGGAACCAGTGCCAAGGCAATCAAGGACAAGTAGCAGTCACTTGGATACAAGCCAACTAGGTATAAGCCATTAGGATACAAAGCAAGTAGGCACCACACAGTCAGGCACTAGCCAATTAGATACAAGGCAACCAGGTGCCATCCAATCAGTCACAAGCTCAGTGACTACAAGACAAACAGGCACCACCCAATCAGGCAAATGTCCAGTAGATACAAGTCCAATAGGTACCACCCAATTGGGTATAAGCCAACAAGGATTGACAATTTCAACAATGGAGCCAGGCTCAAGCCAACCATCAGTCAGTAGCCAAATGGACTCCAGTCAACCAGGAATAAGCCCAATAATTGTAAGTCATCTAGAGCTAAGTGAATCAAGCACAAGTGATGTAGTCCCAAGTCACCAAGAAATAATCCAAGCACTCCTGAGAAAAACAAGCACTGCTCCTTTCCATATAAGACCTGCTGAGCCTGAAGACTGTCCAGCTATCCTGTGTCTGATTAAAGTAAGCCTGTATCTCCTTATTCCTTAGAAGTTTATAGGATTACTGTAGGGCTGAGAGAAAAAAAAAAGTGATCTCTTTGGAGAGATGGCCTAGCGGTTAAGAGCGCCGACCGCTCTTAGAGAGGACCTGGGTTCGATCCCCAGTACCCACCTGGCGGCCGAGAACCGTCTGAAACTCCAATTCCAGGAGAACTCCAGTTCCAGGGGAATCCAATACCCTCTTCTGACCTCCGCGGCATTGCACGACCCGGGTGCACAAACTTGCATGCAGATGGTACATTCATACACATACAGAAATAAATAAAAATTAATAAAAAGATTTAAATCTAGTTTTGTAGGCCTGGCCTGGTGGCACACGCCTTTAATCCTAGCACTCAGGAGGCAGAGGCAGGTGGGTCTTTGTGAGTTCAAGGCCAGCCTGGTCTACAGGGCGAGTTCCACGACAGCTGGGGCTACAGGGAGACCCTGTCTTGGAAAAGACCAAAAAAATCTAGCTTTGTTAATATTGACCCATATACATAGCATTTTGGAAATAACTAAACACCACTGATCTTCATTTTTCCATCTATAAATCAAAATTACAGTAACTACTACCCCAAATATTGTTGTAATGTTTTTTTTGATATGCAGAATATAGATAAGTGCTTCCAGAAGTCTGTTTATAGACATATCCCATGAGTCCAAATACCTGAGGAAGTTTTCTTATACAAATGTTTCTTTTAATGCTTTTTCTAGAAATGATACTAGTGCAATAATAGTGATAATCTAATGCCTGTAGTTATGCTGAAATTTTGGTGCACTGAAGGCAATCATTTACATGGTACACAACATGTATGTAATGGTTAGCCTTGGACTTTATGTTCTTTAAGAGATTTCTATTTTTCCTAACACCTTTTATTGCTAAGCTTGCAAAGATACTCTTTACAAAGTAACCTACTACAGTTTCCCATCAAAATTCCTTAATTGAATATATATTAAAGGTTTTATTTATTACAATACCACCAAAATTATTTCATGCAATCTTCTTTATGCAAATATTTTATCTTAATCACATCACAGCATTGTTTAAAAATTCAATCATTTGTTAGAAGCTATAGCTTCCTTGCTTAACAGACTTTCTATCTGAAGTCTTTTATTGATTGTGGTAGTCCTCAAAGTGTGATTTTGGACAATTAGAGATCCACAGATGAGTGATGACTAGTACTGTTTTATTAGGTTCTATAAACAACAGATGTATATTTGAGGAAGATCATGTGCCTTTAAAGAATATAGGAATTATATTTTTAGATTGTTTTATTTTGTATGTATGTATATATGTATGTACGTATGTATATATGTATAAGTATGTGTATGCAACAATATATGCCACAGTGTGCTTGTGGAGATCAGAGGGCAACTTGATGGGATTGGGTTCTCTTCTTCTGCCTTGTGGACCCAGTGGATCAAACTCAGGTCATCCGGCTTGGCAAAATGCATCATTACTGCCTGAGCCATCTTGCTGGTCCTAATACAGGGGTTATTACATTGTTATCTCTGCATTCAAGAAGTTTACAATTTCTTAGGAGAGATAGGCACATAAGTAATTATTGCCTTCCCTGCACAATTTATTTCCTTCCTTCCCTCCCCTCCTTCTTTTCCTCTCCCCTCCCCCTCCCTCCCTCCCTTTCTCTCTTTCTCTTTTTCTTTCTTTCTTTTTTTCTCTCTCTTTCTCTTTCTTTATTTCTTTTTCTTCTTTCTCTCTCTCTTTCTCTTTCTCTTTATCTTTCTCCTCTTTCTCTTTCTCTTTTTAAGACAGGGTCTTCCTGTCTCCCAGAGCTGGCCCAGCATCTTTTTCTACACAGCAAAGTATTCAAAATAACTTTGGGTTCTGATTGTATCAAAAATGAGATCCAAACCTCTTGTGAAGGCTCTATATAATCTGGCACCTACAGTCCTACTTACATATTATAAAAGCATTGTTCCACTATACATTTCATATAATTGCAATAAAATCTCCAAATTTACACAAGAAAGAAACGAATTCACAAAATAAGTGTAATCAGGGGAGATCTATAAGATAGTATAAGTCTGAACGTAAAATATGGTAATTTATGGAAAGGTAGATCAATGAGACTTACTGGAGTCCAGAAGTTCTATGAAGTATGTTGAGAATATGGTATTTGATATGAGATACTGTAAGTCACCGAATAAAATACAGGTTATTTAATAAATGGCACTGGAATAACTAGGGGAAAATAAAAGTGAAATTCTACTTTACTACTTACACACACAAAAATAACCAAAGAAATAAATTAAGAATATAAATCCCAATACTCTGTACAACTAATACACTCTAATAAAAACAAAAATAATAAAAGAATAAGGAAATAAAGATTGGGTATTTTACAACTTTCCAACCACAAAAGAGGAATCAAAAGAATTGAATGTGCAAAAATTAATATAGTAAAAAGCCATAATTTAAAAATGTCTAAAGTTAAAACTGGTAAGAAGTTCAAGGCCAGCCTGGTCTACAGAGCAAGTTCCAGGACAGCTGGGGCTACAGGGAGACCCTGTGTTGAAAAGACCAAAAAAAAAGGGGGGGGGGAGCCAGTAAGCAGCATTCCTCCATGGCCTTTGCTCCAGCTCCTGCCTCCAGGTTCCTGCCCTGAATTCCTACCTTGGGTTTCCTGAGTGACCCAAGAGATCTGAGCTGAGTAAACCCTTTCCTCCCCTAAAAATAAATAAATAAATAAATAAATAAATAAATAAATAAATAAATAAATAAACAAACTGGCAAAAGCCATGAAAGAGGCAAACACTATCACAGACTTTTTTTGTAAATTCATAATACATAAACTTCACAGCATTTAACTTGAAATTTGCAGAAACCAATTTTGCTTTACTTCCCATGTCTCAGTTGTATTCAAAGCTAGTGAACCAGAAAACTGACCTTCGTGAGATATTTAAAAAGTACCTTTTCTCTATCACCTGCCTATACTCTATCTACCTACTTACTGACCTACTTATCTGCCTACCTACCTGCCTGCCTATTTTTTGTTGCATTTTTAGAGTTAACATTGCTAGATACCTGGAATCAAGGCTGACACATTTTTTCCACATCTGAGAACAGATCTATATATTCAATAAAACTTTATGATTAGTATAATCTTAAGGATTCATTACTAAATTATAAACTGAATATTTTTCTACTTTTATAGGAATTGGCTGCCTGTGAAGGCACGGCAGATGAAGTATCATTAACAGAAACATGTAAGATGTTTTGTAGTATTTTTTGAGCACATAAAAGCAACAGAGGCAAGCAGATCCCTGTGGATTCAGGGCCAGCGTGGTCGACATAATGAGCTCCAGGCCAGGTGGGACTAAAGGGAGACCCTGTCTCAAAAAGACCCCCCCCCAAAAAAAAAGCAACATGATTGTACACACACAGGCTTGATACTTAGCTATGTGGAGCTGCTACCTTTATTATACAAAATGGATGCTTGTACTCATAAATTATCACTTATTGTTAAAAAATGAAAAAAACTGAGAGAAAGATGCAGGACAGTTATGGCAGAATGCATGATCTGGGATGGGGTGGGGGTGGGTGGGGGGAAGGGAAAGGGAAATATGCCTGAACTGAATTGAAAAATGATGTATGAAATACACAAAGCATCAATAAAAAATGAAAATCTTAAAAATAACTAAAAAAATTGATGCCATTAATAATACCTACATTTATTTAGAGGAAACAAATTTGATAGACTTTTCAATGTTTCCACTATTTTTCATTTTCCCCATTTGTAACATGAAATTGTTATAAAGTGGCTCATATCTTTACAGACGCAATACATTTCAACTGGATTTCAAAATAGAAAACAAGAGGTATTGCTCATCGAAGTGGTTTTTGGATATTTATTAATATTCATTATTACTAAATTTTAAGACATTAAGTAAATGTGGAAAAACCACAAGTCTCATATATTACAGGCAAAAAATATAAACTGGTAAATCCCTCAGGATGGCACATACAGGAGTTTCTACTTTCCATGTGGTCTAGCAGTTGCACTCTTGTCCATTTATTCTGGAGAAAGAAAGTCTATTCATAGTCAAAACCTTGTACAGAAAAAAAGACTATGAAACCTTACTTGTAACTGACCCAAGATGAACAAACATCCAGATGTTCTCTAGAGTTCATGAATAAACAAAATGTGGTACAGCCATAGTTCTTAAACATGTAGTGCACTGATAGGACTCGAGATGATAAAATGGGCAAAACCAAAAGGATTTTATTATAGTTAATAACTAGAAATACTAATGAATAATTGGAAATTCAGAACATATTCAATCTTTTCACAGAGTAATAAAGTTAAAAGATCAAGAAAGTGCATAACGCCACAGTGGAAAAAGCCAAATAAAGAGCATTATGTATTAAATAATACAAGAGTACTTTAATTGAATTTTTGTGAATTTTGTTCAGCATATTTTGATCATATTTAGACATGATCTCCCACTCAATTTCATGTACTCTAATATATATATATATATATATATGCAGGTATAGAATGTCAAATGCCCTTTGGTGTGGGTCTATCCATTAGATAAATTTGAATACGTTAGTATGTATGTAATAAACTAAGAAGCTTCTACCAAATATTTTCTTCCATTCTGCGGAGATTTTTACTTCTTTGTTATTGTGCTATTCTGTTGAAGTTTACTTTTTCTATTTCTTTCTTTGGCTGGCTGTGATTTTGTTGTTAGCTATATCTAAGAAATCATTTGGCACATGTAGTATCTTAAAGAATCCTTGTACCTTTTTATAAGCAGTTTTAGCATTTTATAATGAGGTCTTTTTATCTATTTCATGTTAGATTCTGAAAAGGTTGTGAAGTAAGGGTCCAACTTTATTCTTTTATATGTGGACATTCAGTCTTCACAGAATGATTACTGAAAAGACAATCCCATTTACCCAATTGACTGTTTTGGCACCCTCGTCAAAAATTAATTAACCAGACAAGTTTGTGAATATTTGTTTTATAGCTTTGGTTCTATTTTGTTATTCTATAGATCAGACGTATTTTCTGTATTATGGTGTTTTAATTACTGTAACAATATAGTTAATTTGAAAATCAAGAAATGTGGATGCTCTCATTTTATTCTTCTAAGGGTAGCCCAAATACTTGAGTCCCTTGGAATCTGTCTGAATTTTTTTTCTTTTTGTCTTTTTAGTAAGATCTCAAGTTTTATACCTGAAGAACAATTTCTCAGGCCTTACTATTTATTTCTGGTTATTCTTTCCTTTTGGATGCTTAAGGCCACACAGTAAGCCAAGATTAACCAAGGTTTTTGTTTTCTCAAGGTCAGTTGAGGATCTGGAGCTCAGGTATTGGGCGGGGGGAGCCCCTGGCTCCTTTTGGCTTTTCATTTACCAGTTGCATCCACTCGAGGACAAAGTCAGGTTTTGTTAGTCCAGGCTTTCCTTTTTGAAGTATGAGCATATTTTCCTCTTTATAGACTGGACACTGGCTGAAGTCCCATTAGTAGATCTCCAAGACCTCCCTGCACAGGAAGACTGGTGACCCACATTTGCAGGATATTTCAAGAGATGCCCCCATGCATAGTCCCCTGGGACTTAGTTGACCTCTGAGGTCAAGGAACAAAGTTATCCCTTAAGTCCCTCAGCCAAATTAGTATGGGCATTAAGTATGGCCATTAAACATCCAGAAAGGCTAAGTTACACCAGCCTGATACTTTTTGCTACTGTATAATATTTTAGAAAAGGCTTGGACAAAAGCTCAAGCAGCCTTGTATAAGAAATACTAAGAAGCACTCCTGTAAAATAAATACTGTGGTTAGACACAATGTCATGACAAACTAGTTTTTTTCCTCATTCTTTTGATTTTATGCATACATATCCTCTGCACTTATACCAAAAATGCCTAAGTCTTAAAACAAATGGTAGCTTAATTCTAGAACCTGTTAAGGGATTCGCAATATAAGAGCACAGTTGTTTTCAGATCATGAGGAATATAACATTAACATTGCTTAGTTTCCCTTACAACTAGATGCGCATCCACAAATGAGAGATACCATTCCTCATTTGTTTTTCTGGGACTCTGTTACTTCATTAAAATAATATCTTCTGCCAAGTTTCTGCTGAATTTTATTAGTTTCCATCTGCAACCTCCAGGCTTACTTTGCTTTTCTTTTTGTACTTCTTTAATGCATATATTAACTTCTTGTTTGGGATTCTTTTTAATATTTTTATGAAATTGTTATGCAATTCATACATATTAATCATATTTAGAAGCTTGCCCCTATTCGCACACCCCTATAACCCAACCTCTGGATTTCATGCATTCTGTCTTATATGTTAAGGCCTATGGAGTCGAGTTTGTGCCACCAGATGTCCCTCAGTCAGTGTGTATTCATCCACTGGAGCCTGTTTGTCTTTCAATAAAGGAATTTTCCTGGTGAGTGCTGCTCTCACCTCATATAATAAGATTTGTTTGTGGTGTTTTAATTTTCAGTTATTTCTAATTATTTTCTCATGTGTCATGTGATTATTTCTTCCTCTTGAAGACTTATTTATGGCACACTACTTACAACAAAATTTCATCTTGACTAATTTAACTGCTGTATAACAGTAATATTTATATTGATGTATTGATCAACTGTTGTATTTAGAATTTAATACTAGGTTTTTTACATGATTAGAAAGTGCTCCATTACTGAGTTATATTTCCAACTCTTTGATTAGTTTCTCTGTCACTCATTGTTCACAAGTGTTTTGTTTAATTTTCACATACTTCTGAATTTATATAGTTTTTACTCCTGTGAATTTTCAGTTTCATGTCTTTCTGATTGGAAGACATACTGTGCATGATTTGAGTCTTTAAAATTTTAAATATGCAGACATTATGTTCTATCCTGGAGAAAGCTCCTTTCACACTTGAGAATTTTTTTTCTTCAGGCACATTGTTTTATATTTATGTTATTTCAAATTTGGCCCTTGTGTTGTTCAGTAATCAATGACCTAATTTATCTTCTGATTTATTGGTATATAAGTTATTGAAAATGAAATACTAAGTTTCACACTATTACTTTATTGCTATATATTTCTCCCTTCAATTATATCAGTGTTTGCCTCATGTATTTTGGAGTTGTGAATATATATATTATATATTATAAATAACATATATATATATATATTCTAAGTGACTTGAAACAATGTCCTTCTTTGCCCCAATAATTTATGACAAAGTTTACTTTGCTTAATATTATAGCAACCCCAGATGCTTTTTACTTACCATTTGTATATTATTTTGCCCATGATTTCATGTTTAACACATTTGTGTCTTTGAATCCAGAGTGTGTTTCTTGTAGACAACATGTACTTGAATATTTTCTAATAAATGTACTGGGCAAACAACTCAAAAGGAGGTGTTTTCCTCTGTCTGGCACTGAGATTTTTGTTAAATGGCCTTCAGCAATATAAACACATATATATATATATATATATATATATATATATATATATGTGTGTGTGTGTGTGTGTGTGTGTGTGTTGTGTGTGTGTGTATGTCTGTGTGTGTATCTTATGTATGCTTATAAAATGATTTCCCTACAGTTTTATCATGCATCCTTAATATTATTTATCTCTCCATCCCCTGTCCACCTGTATTACCCTCTATCTCTCCCCTCCGTAGAGTCCTCCATTGATATTTCCCATTTCCCCACTTGGTGGTGCCTGTGTCCTACTATCCTCCTCTAGCGCTCATTCTTCCTCCCTCCTGCCATGATCTCCTTCTATTTTCCAGGCTTCTGCAATTACTTTACTTTATATGCTCTCATCCAAAGATTCAGTGCTAGGATCCACAAGTAAAAGAGAAAATGTGATATCTGGTTTTCTCAGTCTGGGTTACATTACTCAATTTAATGTTTTCCAATTCCATATACGTGAAAATTTCATGATTTCATTTTTCTTTACAGCTGAATAAAACTTTACTGTATAGATGTACCACATTTTCATTATCCATTCATTGGTTAAGGGACAGTTAGGCTATTCCCACTTCCTAGTTACTATGAAAAAAAGGACAATAAATAATGACTTAGCAAATCTCTCTGTAGTAGTATAAAGAGTCCTTTGGGTATATGCCAAGGAGTGCTATAGCTGGGTCATATAAAGCAATACAGGCTATTGATATATCCCTTGGTTGCCACCCAGAACTTGAATGTAAAATGATATTGCTGAAGATACCACACACTTCAGACACAAGAGTTGAAGGAATCAAGCTGGAAGCGGCCTGGAAGCCTCCTCCCTGAGGACTAGCTCTCATGGTATCATAAGTTACTGTGCAAACTGCCAAGGAAGAAAACCAATCAGTATTCCTACCCAGTTGTAACACCTCTCCAGGTGGTAATCAACAGCTGACGAACTGAACTTGAGGTCTACTCAGTAAGATGGAACCTATTTCTGGTCCTGTAAACATATAGCCAAATACCCATAGCTGGGAATGTCACAGGCCCTAGAGGAGAACCAACTACTATCACTTTCCTAAACTAATCTAACTTTTTATTATATTCTAAATACTTATCTTTGCATTCACAGCTAAATGTAGCTCTCAACACTCATCAAAGTAGCTTCTTTTGCAACAGAGAATTTTTTTACAAAGTTCCACAACTGGTCAAAATGCAGAGAATAAACAATAACGGGGTACCTACCCTCAATTAATATATCTACAATGAAACCACTATACCTAAACCTCAGGGAACATCATGGGAGAAAGGGCACAAACATTGTAAGAGCCAGAGGACCAGGATGCCTGCTGTGAGATAGGATATTTTAGCCATAATATGGAAGCTGCACCCATGAAATACCAGTAGTATGGTTGCTTAATAATGACCTGCATAGTGACAACACTAGTTGACATGCTACTGTGATCAGGGATATTTCACAATGTCCTGCCTCTAGATGGAGAGCTACAGGCAACCACTGGCTGTTGAGAAAGAATCAGATTTCAGAAGAGAGAAACTCCCTGATAGGTTATCCATCCCAAATGGTTAGCCTAAACACATGTACACAGAAACACCCCCAAATGGACTCAGTAGATTTTATACAAGCATAAATATGTGTGTATATATATGTATGCATATATAAAATTAATCAAGGTCATGAAATTGAGAGGAAATGAAGGGGGACATAGGAAAAGCTGAAAGGGGAGGGAAGCAGAAGTGGAAATGATATAAATACAGTACTCATTTATGAAACTGTCAAATAAATTTAAGAAACACAATACTACATTACATGTACATATGAAAACATATAAAGAAAGCCATTATTATTTATACAAATATATGCTAACAAAATTAATATATTTTTAAAAATAAAATAAAGCATATGTAAATTTCTAAAAATACACTGGGGTCAGAGACATGGTTCTGGCCAGAGATGTTAAGGTGCCTGCAGCCAGACTTGATGATGCGAGTTCAATCCTTGGGACCCACAAAGTAGAAGGAGAGAACTGACTTCTGCAAGTTTTCCTCTGACCTCCATATGTGCTAAGTTAGGCATGTGTGCATATCCTCACACAACAAAAATTTATAAATCAAGCATGGTGGTATACTCCTTTAATCCTAGCATCCAGAAGACAGAGGCAGGTGGATCTCTTTAAATTCAAGGTCAACAAACCCAGCCAGGACCATATAGTAAGACCCTTTTTCTTTTTTCAAAAAACAAATCACACATTATGCACATCTTTGTACTTTAATGGAGTACTTAATCTTTCTACATTTAATTATCAAAAAGATTCACTTCTGCCAATTCTTGTATGGCCTTTTCTTGTCCCTCATTTTATCCATTAATACCTTCTTTCAAATCTTGCTGATTTTACTGAAATATTTTGATTCTCATGATGTATAGTATTTTTTGTTATTTTTGTAGGCTGTCTTTGCGCCAAGGATCTCTCTCTCTCTCTCTCTCTCTCTCTCTCTCTCTCTCTCTCTCTCTGTGTGTGTGTGTGTGTGTGTGTGTGTGTGTGTGTGTGGTGTGTGTATCATTCCCGAAAAACGTAAGGGTAGCACAATTTAATTTCCTGGTAGCCATTTACATTGGTGGGGGTTGGAATGACAATCACCTACAAGCTTTCATGCCAGTCATCATTGTGACAGTCTAGTAAGAATATAAAACCAATCAACAAATGGGACCTCATTAAACTAAACTGTGAATCCCTAAATGTGTTTTGGAATTAACCTATAGTTTATTTTCAGACTTTGTAAACCTGGTATATGTGTAGTATATAGATGTGTATTTTGGAGTAATATAAAATTAAATGGAAAAGCCAGGTGTGGTATTGCACACCTTTAATCCCAGTACTCAGGAGGCAGAGGCAGGCGGATCTCTGTGAGTTCAACGCCAGCCTGGTCTACAGAGTGAGCTCCAGGCCATCTGGGACTAAAGGGAGACCCTGTGTCAAAAAAGACAAAAAAAAATTAAATGGAAAAAAAATACATTGACTTGCTCTGTAATTTAGGAATGTACAGTTGTTATATTTTTTTGCATACATGCAACTTTACTGTTAAAATGTGAATCTCTAAATGTGTTCTAGAATTAACCTATAGTTTATTTTCAGACTTTATAATTTTGGTATATGTGTGGAATTATCTATATTATACTATAGATATTATATATATATCTATCTAATATAGCATTTTTGGACTAATATAAAACTAAAGGGAATAAAAAATATAAAACCACAGTATATTAAAGACAATATAATTACTGAAAATACTGGCTTCAAGAAACTACTCCAAAAATACAAGCTGTCATTCCGATAAGCTGCATGCCAAGAAACTGGAAGGGGGATAGGCAGGTAGGTAGCACCACAATAATGGCTGCATTTGGCCTAATCCAACTGCAGTGTAGCCAGACTCTCTTGAAAGTTGCAAATGTTGAAATAAACTGTGCAGATCCCAAATACTCACTTTAGAGAGAAAGAAGGATTCCTAGCAATCCCTACTTTGCCATCTTTCTTTGGTCATAAACGCTGACATATTTTATAGAAATTGATATTACAGATTTATTCAGGGATGGCTTCGGAAGCAATCCCTTTTTCTACTGCCTGGTAGCTGAAGCACCCAGTCCACAAACAGAATCAAGTAATATAAGTGTTTCTTCTCTAATTTAATCCAGAATGTATTTTCTCTATCTGAAAACAAAATCGTTGTATCTCATACAAACAGCACTAAAAAGAAGGTTACGGATGTACAAACTGGTATATTTTTAAATTACAAAAAATTGTTACACAGCTCTGGTTATACCAGTGTTAAAAATTCTAAGAACATATGTGTGTTGTGTGATGATTCCTGAGGAGATGTGAACAAACGTCAACCCACCCCAGATAGGGGACCGATGACAGAGTAAAGATACAACCAATGTACAACTTTATGAACCAAAGAGTATTATTGGAATCACTTACAGGAGTATGAGTGAGGTGTTACTTACAAGAGCAGAATGACTCAAAGAAAACTGCTTCATCAAAATCTTATGGCAGTATGCTTGATGGCTCCCCAATGCAGGAAACCTGAAACACACTGTATACAATGGTATCCAGGTAGCTCAAATGGTCTGAGCCTCTTCTAGGGAGCTGCTCTTGTCAGAGTCCTTGTGGTTTAGATATGCCTGAGAGGAAGAGACCTAGTAAATCTGGTCAGTTTCAGAGACTTCCTGAAGCTATTGAGTTGTTTATTTCCTGAGCTTCTTGAAAAGCTTTCTGAAAGATGGACAATTTCAATTTCCTCTGAAGTACCCTTTTGTTGCAACTCCCTTCCAATATTCTGCCTCTTAAAGAAGATTCCCTACAGGAAGGACTGTTTCACCTCCTCTTAGAACATCCTGTTATTAAGAAGCATCCCTCCGGCCGGGCATGGTGGTGCACGCCTTTAATCCTAGCACTTGGGAGGCAGAGGCAGGTGGATCTTTGTGATTTCTTTTTTTTTTTTTTTAAATTTTTATTTATTTCTGTATGTGTCGATGTCCTGTCTGCATACAGTCCTGTTGCACCGTAGTCGTGCAAATGCTGCGGAGGTCAGGAGTGGGTGTCGGATTCCCCCTGGAGACTGGAGTCTCCTGGAATTGGAGTTTCATGAGTTTCCGCCGGATATGTGGGTGCTGGTCGATCGAACACGGGTCTTCTGCAAGCAGTGGTCCGGCTCTTTACCCGCATGGCCATCTCTCAAGCCCCTGGATCTTTGTATTGTCAAAAGGCCCAGCCCTGGTCTCGAGCAAGTTCCACGGAACAGCTGGGGCTAACAGGGAGACCCTGTCTCGAAAAGCACCAAAAAAAAAAAAAAAAAAAAAGAAGCATCCCTCCAAGACAGAATATTTTACCTTGGAGGAAATTGATACATAACACTGTCAAACTACATAAAAGCACTGTCTTCTAAAGATTGTATATAATCAAAATAAACCTTATATGTTACATATTGTGTATTGATACTTTGCTCACACAGACGACGCTGGAGAGAAATGCCACACCAACTCCAGCGTTGTCTGTGTGAGCAATGACGAAAGTCATAATAGCAGACAGGAGATATGTGTCTTCCAAGGCTAAGCTCCCTGGTGGTCCCTGGCAGAGTACTCGGCCTTAGCTTCCAAGATCACGACACACTACAAAGATGTTATGCTTCTTGAGTGTTGGACTTTACACACTGTCTTTTGACTCTTTTCCTGAGCTCAGCACAACCTCAGTCCCAGACAAGGGACAGTTAAATGTGTCTGGAAATAAATCAGGCAAACAGAAGCTTCATGAACCTAAGTAAAATCATACAGAGAAATAGTATCTAAAGGCTCCTTTGTCCTAGAAGTCCCCACAAAGATATTATGAATAAAAAACATTACACTGAGTGATATCATAGGTCAGTTATAAATAATAAAAGTGTTTTTCCAGATTTAATAAAAATAAAGGCTCAGTCCTTTTAAGCAGGAAGCTACATCTGATAGAATTAGTAAGATACAAGTTTTAGTTACAGTTATGCATGTTAAAATGTAATACTTAGTTAGAGGCACACGGCGGGCTTTCTCCTTTAAGAAAAACAGAACTAATAAAAAGGCTTTCCCAGGCTTTTGGCTTGAATTACAACCTAGAGATAACTAGCGGCCTTGGGAAAATCGAGCCCCAGGAAGGATGAGAAACATCAAATTGGAACTTCAAAGAGACAAAGACAAATTGTTTATGGCTTATAGTTTTAGGACTGCTGTATTGTTGCTTATCTCCCCTGCTAAGACAGCGTGAGCAGTATGCTATGTGTAAACTTCCATTGATGTGTAAAGTTTATCTGTCTTGCTGTCCTTGTAAAACCAGGTGTGAGTTCCCTTAGTAATGAGCCTTTTGTTCCCGGGGAAGTGCTAATCCCCAGCCGCTTTCCCAGCCTTGTGATATAAAAACTTGACTTGATCTCAGTAAAGTTGCACCAGATTCAAGACCACTCTGGTGTCATGTCTGTCTAATATTTGCCGAACCCGTGCCCTCCTTCCAAGACCCTGGATCCCGCAGTCAGAGGAAAACCCCCCACTGGGACAGTCTGTGGCAATACTTTATCTAGCAAGTATTTATGTCCTTAAGAGTAAAAGCAAACAAATACCCTTTGGTATTCTATTTGGAATTTTATAAATTTCTATGATTTAAAGCATTAGCCTCTTTGTGTCCTCTCTTCCTAGGAATAATAACTATTGAATTTGCCATGTACTACTTCACATATGACATATGGATTGGCAAAGTGCTTCACCTAGAGGATTTTTATATCATTGAGGCTTATCAAGGTAACAGTACAACTACAATGTTACTTACAAATATTCTTTTCTTATGTTTATAAGTGTATTGCATGCATGCACGTAAGTGCACCCATGTTCTGCAATCCCCGCAGAGAAGAGGACGTCAGATCCCCTGGAACTGGAGTTACAGATGGTTGTAGCCACCATGTGGGTGCTGGGACAAATATTCTTTAATTATATTACTTTTTTTTTTTGGTCTTTTTGAGACAGGGTCTCCCTTTAGTCCTAGCTGACCTGGAGCTCGCTATGTAGACCAGGCTGGTCTTGAACTCACAGAGATCCACCTGCCTCTGCCTCCCAAGTGCTGGGATTAAATGTGTGCCACCATGCCCAGCAATTAAGTTTCATTTTAATGAAAGGACAAGAGGCTCATTACATGTCACTGATTCTTAAAATAAACTTAATTAATCCTAGCACTCAGGAGGCATCTCTGTGAGTTCAAAGCCAGCCTGGTCTGCACAGTGAGTTCCAAGCCAGCTGGGGCTACAGGGAGACCCTGTTTCAAAAAGACCAAAAAACAAAAATTAACTTTCTCTCTTTATTTTCATTTGTATCATGCTAGTTTAGATATAAAGATATATGAAAAGCATTCCTGAGTTGATCCTCAATATACGCTATTTAGAATATATGACAAGAAGATACAGTTTTATATCATATTTCTTCGAAACTAAAGCAAATAACTAGTTAATGGGGGTTTTTCAACATAAAGTCTTCATTTGGTAATACTTATTTAACAGGTCAATGTATTGGGACTGAAATACTGAGGAAGCTAAGTCAGGTATGTATCATAGATACTACTGATTTTCTATATATTATTACCCTTTTATTCATCAAGTATTATTAAATAGGGCATAGATTATTTAATATTACTACTTAAACATAATACCAGGGCTGAGGAGATGGCTCAGTTGGTAAAGTGCTTGCCCTATAAGCATGGGGACTTGAATTCAATCCCCAGAACCTACATAAATGCCTGGGTGTGGTGGTACACACTTGTAATCCAGTGATGGGGAGATGGGAAAGGTAGAGACTCGTGACTCTCTGGTGCTCACTGGCCAGCCAACCCAGCCTCTAGCCTACCTGGAGAAATTTGATGCCAATGAGAGCTCTTATCTCAAACAAAAAGTGGACAGCACCAGAACAGCACATGAAGCTGTGCTCAGATCTGTTTTCTTCCTCTCTCTCTCTCCTCTCTCTCCAATATACACACACAGACACACACAGACATACACACACACACACACACACACACACACACACACACAAGCAGGCTATATTATCTTTTGCTATCAATGGTAAATAAGCATGAGGGAGAATAAAAGGCAATTTTACTCATAAAATAGACCAACAATGTGATTTGCAATAACAGAAAACATCCTTTTATATTTATGAAATATGTGTGTTACCCTTAAGGTAAACCTCTGCAGAATAACGACTTTGTAAATCAATTCTGGGCTTATAAAGAAAGGGAATTTAAAACTTAGAATAGTAGGACTTTTTTTCTTTTCATATCCATGGAGAAGTATAAAAGATAACTATATTATCTCAAATTATTATGCATACATATATAGTATATAGCACAGACCTTCAGTAAAATGTGAACAACTATACTGTCAAATAAAGGTAATTACCTACTTGTTTGTTTTGAACTAGATAGCACTCAGCACCCAATGTAATGCCATGCAGTTTCTTGTCGTCATATGGTACCAGGAGTCTGTTATACACTATACTCGTCTACCGGCTTTAGACCTTTCCTGTGAGGAAGGCTGGCATTTGTTCAGCATTAACGTGGAAGGTCTCCTGGAAATTGCAAAGGAAGAATGAAAAAACCCAAGTAACAACTCATCCCAACATAGGCTCCAACATTTAAGTGTAACCTTAGTAACAAAACTTTGACTTTGAATGCTTTAAAATACAGCAAGTGATCATAATATTCTTGTACATATTTTACTTTGAAACAATTTTGCTGATATAGTCAATTCGCCATTATCCAAACTAAATACTAATGACTTATAAGTGTTATCATAGTCTAAAAGAGTACAAAATTCAATAACCACTGACATTGGGCTTTGAGGTTTTAATAACTATACTTCATAAAATATAAGATACTGATTTTTTCACATTTTAACATATTTGAAATTGGGATGAATGCTACACACAAATGGTTTTGTCATAAGGGTTTATGATATATGAAATAAGGATATGTTTAAATAGAACTAGTTGTGAGATTTAAAAATTCATTTCCTATACTTAAACTAAGGTTCTAAAGTCTTTACTTATGAAAAACTGAAAAGGTACTGATCCTAAACCTTAACAAATTTAATATTGTTGTATCTTTGCCATTGTCTCCTAACTACATTCCATCTCTGAACATCTAGAGCTCTTTAGTTGTATTAGAGAGGATACCACATACAACCACATATAACGTGGTTATTTGTATGTTTCTATCCTTCCTGGTAAAGTCCTTTATAGAATTATAATTATTATCATGTAACCATGTATAATCATCATGGCAAAACAGTTGAATTCCTGGTATGCACCGGGCAAAAGAGAATGATTCAGCCATATCTACCAAGGAGACTTATCAATGAGAAAATACTTACTAAAATAAATTGTGTAAGGGTACACATTTGAAAATACCAAGAACAAGGGAATGTAGTCGATGTATAAATTCTATTATGGAAAACTGAGAAGGGTGACAGTTGAACAGTTCTTGAAAGTTAGGTAGGAAGTTACAATGTGTAATGAAACAAAACAAGGCATACAGAGAGGGAACAGCACAGGCAGTAAACAAAGAGTCATAAAGAGAAAAGAAAAGCATGTTCATTAAGCAAGTGGAATGTCACAAATATTAATTACATAGGTGTGTAAGAAGATAAATTTAGAATGTAAACTTGGGTCAGATAATATGAGTTTTGATTTGATGCTAAAGGCAATGGTGAGCTATGGGAATTTTTCATTATGAAACCTATTTCAATCTCAACTCTCATTCTTTTTTTTTTTTTTTTGTCTTTTCGAGACAGGGTCTCCCTGTATCCCCAGCTGTCCTGGAACTCACCTTGTAGACCAGGCTGGCCTTGAACTCACAAAGATCCGCCTGTCTCTGCCTCCCAAGTGCTAGGATTAAAGGCGTGCGCCACCACGCCCAGCTCAACTCTCATTCTAAGAAAGCATTTATTCTTCTAATGAAAAGGAGTTAGACTGATCTTTGTACATAGCATATTTCCCCTTGCCTCTTCCTAGTCTGAATGTGTTATGTTCTCCCTGGAGGTACAGCAGACATCTTGTGACTACAAGGTATGCTAAAGAGATCAGTGTGGAAAATCCAGGTCTTGATGTTACTAATGAACCATTATTCTAAGCCTGTACCACTTATTTTCTGGCTTTAAATAGATCTTTATTTGTTTAACTACTGTTAACATGGTTTGCTTACAAGCAAATGACATTTTGAAGTAAGAGAGAGGAAGACTGGTGGTGTGCAGATTACCCAGGAAATTACTTTGATTTCAAATGACTGATGATGAAGATGTGAAGAAGAGCACTGATAGAATTAGAGAAGGTAGAATAAAAGATTTGAAAGATGAAATTGGGGGAGGATAGAGAGAATGTTAGTCATAACATTGTCATGTTAGTCATAAAAGCAATGAGGTGTATTCGACATGATGCATGGGTATACATGCTCACCAGAAATACAGATTGGTCTACCAAGATATACAGGGTCTAGAATATAAATAATAATATAGAAATGTTAGCTTAAGCCAGTTAATCTGCCTAAATAAAAAAAAAACCTGGAAAGACTCAGCAAAAGATGCAGGACATATATGGCAGAGTACAGGGACTCGGGTGGGATTGGGGGGCATGGAAATGGAAGCGACTCTAGATTTGATTGAGAAATGAGGTATGACCTTTGGAAAAAGTTTAATAACAATAAAAACAATAAGAAAAATGAAGAACAAGAAAAGCAGGAGTAACAGAAATCAAAGGAAGGAGAGCAGGTTTCAAGGAGGGAATTGTTATGAGTCAATGATAACCTAAGAATTCAAGTAGGTATAAAGGTCAGGATATTTCCAAGTTCAAGAAAAATTGAAAGAGAGGAAGCAAGACTGCAGCGTTAATTACTTTTAAAAAACACAGGTATCGTCAGAAACCCAAGAGGAAGGACAGCTTGCAAGAAGAGGTAGAGTGATGATTTTTCTTTTTACCTTACTTTTGAATAGAAAAGCTAAATCATGTGGCATTTGAAGAAAAGAAATAAATAAAAGAGACACCAAAGACTTAAGATTATCAGGATAGTACATAGTCCTGAAAAAGATGGGAAGGAATGAGATCAGGAATCCAACAAGAAACATTACTGTTAGGAAAAGGCATGTGTGACTTAGATGGGTAGTTGGGAATGGTCAGACCCAAGAATTTTTTTGCCCTATGAAACAGAAAACAGTCAACTTTGATGGGTATAGGAGAGGAGAGAACGAAAGGTTTTTAATACTTCTGAGAAACAGAACATAGCACTCAAGAAACCAGTACTAAGCAGCATTAGTACCATGTAGTATAATGGTTCTCTTGAATAGAGATGTTGTCAGATATTGAAGAGTAGTGAAAATAAATAAAACAAAGACACAAATCCAAGCTCATGTGCATTAAGACATAGATATTTTATTCTAGCTCTGGGAAATAAAAAAAAAGTATAGAGAACACATCCTTCTATTCGTCATTCTAAGTTAACTGACAATAATTTGGAAAACTGGAGTAGATACATATGTGCATATGCATAAATATGTATAATAAACGTGTATGCATATTTTCAGATTTTAGTCTGACATTCAGATCTTCAAACTATTTTCCTTTCTAATAAATTCTGTTATAAGTCATCAAATGCAGCCTAGTATTCTTTGTGTTGCATTCATAATTTGTGTCTGAAATTTTATGTGATTGGCCAAACTCTTCATTTGAAGATGTCATGAAAAAACTTCAGGTCATGCTCTGCCAGTTACCCATTACATGATTTTTCAGTATTGTTTGCAACTTCATGTATCTTGCAGCTCTCTATGCCGGCTCCCTCTGCAATCTATTTCAGCCTCTAGTGCTGTACATATCTCTATCTTCTGGATGAGACTGCCCGTGATCCATGAGCTTGGGGTCAGGTATAAACTGTGTAGCACCTGATAAAGTATGAAAGTGAGAAAAACACATTTAACAAATTTATGTTGGCACTGAGAATATAGCAGTAAACAAAACATAAGATCTCTTCACCATGAACCTGTCATCAATGAGACAGAGAATAACATACCTAAAATATATAGTAAACCATATGATGGTAAGTGCTGCACAGAAAAAGAAGGCAGAGGGGCCATAAAAAGTGTTTGGGTGATTTCTAATTTTACATAGGGTGCCTAGGTGATATTTGAGAAAAGAGCTGAGGGAGATGAGGGCATGTACCCCGTAGGTATCTATGGGAAATGGCAAGCATAATGGACCCAAGACATACCACAAGACCCAATATGGCTGGAGTAGACTAATGGTGGTCAATGTGTTATAAGTGAAGAGATTAGGCTACTTTAGACTTACGGTTAATATTAGAACTTTTCCTTTAAGTGAGATGAGAGGTTACTGGGCAATTTTGAGAATTGATAGAGTGTTATGTTTTAAAAGAGAACTTGGGGACTGGAGAGATGGATTAGTGGTTAAGAGCACCAGCTGGTCTTGCAAAAGACTCAGGTTCAATACCCAGCATTCATATGGTAGATAACAACAACCATCCATAACTCCAGTTTCAGGAGAATCCAATGCCTTCTTCTACCTCCACAGGCATTGCACAACATGAGTGCACTTACACGCATGCAGGCAATACACACAAAATAAAAATAATAATAAATAAAATATTTAAAAAAATAACAAGAGCACTTGTGTCTAAAAAGAAGAGACCACAGGGGAGCAAGGGTGGCAGTAGGGATACTAGTTGGGAAAGAATGGCATTACTCTCTGGGAAATGCTGAGGGTTTCAATTCGAGTGACAGGTATGGGAATGGTGAAAAAGGATTAGACTCTGAATAAGAATGAATAGGATTTTCTAAATAGATTACGTATGTTGTGTGAGAAAGACTATCCATGAACTAGACAAATGGAGGATATTTATTGAAACAGAACAAAATGTGGGAGAAGTAGAACTGTTGAAAACTGTTGAAAACAGCTTATCTAGAGTCACTCCCTTAAAAAAAAATCTACTCTCCCTCACCCAACAGAGATCATTTGCCAATAGTTCCTTGTCTAGGGTTTGGACCTGCTGCCCATTTCCCTGTTCTATGCTGGGATTTTGTCTGAAACAGCATGGGTTTTGTGCATGCTGTCGCCATTGTTGGAAGTTCAAATAAAGAAGTTCTGAGGCCTAAAAGCCTCTGTTTCCTTATGTTCAGACACCAACCTGGCTCTTTCCGCTCCCTCTTCTGCAGTGGTTCCTGAGCCATATGTGAATGAGGCTTAGTATATGAATGCTATCCAGGTAAATGGACTCTATATTCTCTTGGTCTCTAAAAACTTAGCCAATAGTGGCCTTCTGTATACATCACATTCTGTTGTATGAGGAATCTTTGTTTCTGAAATGTGAGAGATGTATTAGTATGTTAATGAAACTAATTATTTACTTAATCTGTGTAGAACTGTTTTGTAGGTAGCTAGAGATATGAATCTACAGAGTCCACAGGAGGCCTTAATTGCTTCACAAATTTTATAGATCTAGACTACATATAGCATTTAAAATCATGGAGCTAGGGACTGAAGCGATGGCCTGGCGGTTGGGAGCACCGACCGCTCTTGCAGAGGACCCGGGTTCGATCCCCAGCACCCACATGGCGGCCGAGAGCCGTCTGAAACTCCAATTCCAGGAGAGCTCCAGTTCCTGGGGAGTCCGACACCCTCTTCTGACCTCCACGGCATTGCACGTCACGGGTGCACAGACTTGCATGCAGACAGTACATTCATACACATATGGAAATAAATAAAATTTAAAAAAATTAAAAAAAAATCATGGAGCTAAAGAACAATTTCTACAGCCAAAGTGGTGCAAGAATGCACTTCTTTTCATACTGCAACATTTTCGGGTCAAGAGGGCATGAAATTAGAGTGGAGAGGGAAGTGGGGGGTAGGGCCTGAAAGGAAATGGTAGAGGGAGTTGAATATAAGAGCGCCGACCGCTCTTACAGAGGAACCGGGTTCGATCCCCAGCACCCACATGGCGGCCAAGAACCGTCCGAAACTCCAATTCCAGGAGAACTCCAGTTCCAGGGGAATCCGACGCCCTCTTCTGACCTCCGCGGCATTGCACGACACGGGTGCACAGACCTGCATGCAGACAGTACATTCATACACATACAGAAATAAATAAAATTAAAAAAAAAATCATTGTATGAAAATTTCAAAGAATTAAAATATTTTAGGGCAGTTCCCATTTGGAAAACACATATTGAACACAACAGAGAGGTGGGAAGAAGAAAAAGTTGAGTGGGTAGTGAGGTGGGGGTACATCTGGGAGGGTTTGGGAAAGGGAGAAATATAATCAAAATACTTTGTATAAAATTCTCAAAGAATAAAAATATGTATTTAAGCCAGGCACAGTGGTGCTCTGTGAGATGGAGTCTAGCCTGATCTACATAGCTACCTGGAACTACAAGACCAAAAAAGTTTACTTAAAAATACTATTTAAAAAAGAATATTAAGAACATATAACAGAATTGAGAAAGAGAATCAAGAGTAAGTGATATCCTACAGGCCAAATGAAGGAAGTAATTCAAAGATGAAGGAGTTTAACCTATATTCATGATTATTGGTGAATTTAATGTGTGTGAGATTGAGAACTGATTCTTGGATTTTTTCTTTATTTGTTTATTTTTTTAAGGGATTCTACAATATAAGACTACAGTTGTTTTCAGATCACATTGACATTGCTCAGTTCGCCACACAATTAGGTAATTGGTGCTAGCATCCACAGATGAGGGATACCATTCATCATTTGTCTTTCTGGGACTGTGTTACTTCACTCAGCATGATATCTTCTAGCTCCATCCATTTACCTGCAAAGCTCATGATGTCATCTTTCTTTACTGCTGCATAGGACTCCATTGTGTAGATGTACCATATTTTCTCTATCCACTCGTCAGTTGAGGGACACTTGGGTTGGTTCCAGCTCCTTGCTATTGTGAAGAGAGCTGAAATAAACATGGCTGTGCATGTATCTCTGTGGCAAGATGAGTCTTGTGGGTACATACCCAGGAGTGGTATGGCTGGGTCAGGTGGCAAGTTCATTCCAAGTCTTCCAAGGGTTCTCCACACTGCTTTCCATAGTGGCTGTACCAGTTTACATTCCCACCAGCAGTGGATGAGTGTTCCCCTTTCCCCACAACCTCTCCAGCACTTGGTATCATTTGTTTTCTTGATTCTAGCCACTCATATTGGAGTAAGATGATATCTTAAAGTGGTTTTAATTTGCATTTCCTTAATTATTAGCAACATTGAAAACTTTTAAAGATGTTTCTCAGCCATCTCTATTTCTCACTTTTGAAGTCTCTGTTCAGCTCTTTGCTCCATCTTTTGAGTGGATCATTTATTTTCTTTCTTCTTTGTTTTTTGAGTAGTTTATATATTCTGGAAATCAGTGCTTTTTCAGATGTATCTGCAGTGAAGGTTTCCTCCCACTCTGTGGGTTTTCTCTTCACTTCCTTGATTGCTTCTTTTGATGTACAGAAGCTTTTGATTTTAATGAGGTCCCATTTGTCAATTGTCGACCTTGATTCTTGCGCAGCTGCTGATTTAGGAAGTCTTTAGCTACACCTATGTCTTATAGTCTGCTGCCAACTTTTTCTTCTATCACCTTCAGAGTTTGGGGTTTCACGTTGAGGTCTTCAATCCATCTGGAGTTGACTTTTGTACAGGGCAAGAGGTAGGGGTTTAATTTCATTCTTCTACAAGTGGTGATCCAATTTTGCCAACACCACTTGCTGAAGATGCTGTCTTTCCTCCATTGTATCTTCTTGGCCCCCTTGTCAAATATGAGATGGCTGAAATTGTATGTGATCAAGTTTGGATCTTCAGTTTTGTTCCATTGGTCAACAGGTCTGTTTTTGTGCCAGTACCAAGCTTTTTTTATGACTACAGCCCTGTAGTATAGTTTGAAGTCTGGTATAGAGATCCTCCCTGTATTGCTCTTTTCGCTCAGGGTTGCTTTGGCTATTCAGAGTCTTTTGTTTTTCCATATGAAATTAAGGATTTTTTTTCTGAAGCCTGTGAAGAAACTCTTGAGGATTTTAATTGGAATTGCATTGAATCTGTTTATTAATTTGGGTGGAATGGACAATTTTACTATATTAGTTTTTTCCAATCCATGAGCATGGGAGGTCTTTCCATCTTCTGATGTCTTCTTCATTCACCTTCTTCAGAGGTATAAAAGAATTTTTGTAAAGATCTTTGGTGTCTTTGGTTAGATTTGTTCCTAGGTATTTTATTGTTTTTGAGGCTATTGTGAGTGGGAAGGTCTCCTTGTATTCCTTCCTCAGTTGCTTGTTGGTGTAAAGAAAGGCTATTAATTTTTCTAGGTTAATTTTCTATCCCACCACTTTACTAAAACTCTTAATAGTTTCTGGGAGTTTTCTGGTGGAGCTTTTAGCATCCCTTATGTAAGCTATCACATCATCAGCAAAAAGGGATAGCTAGACTTCCTCTTTTCCAATTAGTACTCCTTTAATTTCATTTTCTTGCCTTATTGCCCTAGCAAGTGTTTCAAGCACTATATTGAAGAGGAGTGGTGCCAGGGGGCAGCCTTCCCGAGTTCCTACCTTTAAGGGGAATGCTTCTGTCTTTTCTCCATTTAGGATTATGTTGGCTGTGCTTTTCCTGTATATGGCTTTGATTACATTGAGGAATGATCCCTCCAATCCAATTCCCTCAAAGATTTTAAGCATGTCAGGATGCTGGATTTTGTCAAAGGCTTTTTCTGTGACAATTGAGATGATCCTGTGGTTTTTGTCTTTCAGTCCATTTATGTGTTTTACAATATTTATTGATTGTCATATGTTGAATCATCCCTGCATCTCTGATATGAATCCAACTTGGTCATGATGGATGATCTTTTTGATGTGGGTCAGTATGCAGTTTTCAAGTATTTTGTTGAGAACATTTGCATCTCTGTCCATTAGTAAGATGGGTCTATAGTTCTCCTTTCTGATTGTATCTTTGCCTGGTTTTGGTATTAGAGTGATGCTTGCTTCATAGAAGGAAATTGGGAGATTTCCCTCTGCTTGTATCCTTCTGAAAAATTTGAGTATTAATGGTTGTCTTTTTGAAATGTTTTATAGAATTCTGCTGTGAAACCATCTGGGCCTGAGCTTTTTTTTAATCGAGAGATTTCTTATTACATCTTCAACTTCATATATTGTGAGTCTGATTAAGCTGTTAATCTATTCTTGGTTAAGCTTTGGTGATTCCCAGGATTTCAGATATTCATCCATTTCTCCTAGGTTTTCAAACTTAGTAGGGTATAGGTTTTTGAAGTATTCTCACGTGTTTGTGTGTATCATTTCATTGTCTGTTGTGATATTTCCCCTTTCATCACAAATTCTATTGATTTGGAGTTTCTTTCTTTCTTTTGGTTAAGTGGGCTAGAGGTCTATCTTGTTTATTCTCTCAAAGAATCAACTTTTGGATTCTTTGATTTCTTGTATTGTTTTCTTTGTTTCTATTTCATTGATTTCTGCTCTGATTTTTGTTATTTCTTCCTGTCTGTTGTGTTTAGGATTCATTTGTTGTTGTCTCTCAAGTGTTTTTAGCTGCAGTGTTAGATCGTTCACTTGTGCTTTCTGTTTTTCTAATGTAGGCACCCAGGGCTATAAACTTACCTCTTAGGACTGCTTTTAAAGTATCCCATAGGTTTTGTTGTGTTGTATTATCGTTGTTATTCAGTTCTGGGAATGCTTTTATTTCTTTATTTCTTCCTTGACCCATTCATTATTCAGGAGTGTGTTGTTTAGTCTCCATGTGCTATTGTAGATAGTAGGGTTTATCCTGGTATTGATATTGAGCTTTATTGTACTGTGGTTTGATAGAATGCATGAAATTATTTCAATCTTTTTTGTATTTGTTGAGGTTTTTTCTGTGTCCCAGTATGTGGTTGATTTTGGAGAATGTTCTGTGGGGTACTGAGTAGAAAGTATATTTGGTAGATGTCTGTGAGTTCCATTTGGTGTATCTTATCATTCAGTACAGATGTCTCTGTATATTCTTTGTCTGATTGACCTGTGCAAAGGGCTCAGTGGGGTATTGAAGTTCCCTACTATGACTGCGCTGGGGTTAATCTGTGCTTTAAGATCTCGGAGAATTGTCTTTATAAAGTTATTTATTTATTTATTTATTTATTTATTTATTTATTTATTTATTTTAGTCTTTTTGAGAAGGGGTCTCCCTGTAGCCATAGCTGTCCTTGAACTCACGAGGATCCACTTGTCTCTGCCTCCCAGGTGCTAGGATTAAAGGTGTGTGCCACAACGCCTGGCTTTATAAAGTTTTTTTTTTGCACCAGAGTTTGGTGCACATATATTCATGATTGTGAAATCTTCATGGCCAATTTTTCCTTTGATATAGATATAATGGCCCCCTTTGTCTCTTCTGATTTCTTTACTTTGAAGTCTATTTTGTCTGATATTAAAATAGCAACTCCTGCTTTCTTTTTGGTACCATTTGCTTGGAATATTTTTTCCATCCCTTCACCTTAAGTTGGTACTTATCCTTGAGAGTGAGATGGGTTTCTTGTAGACAGCATATCAATGGATTCTGTTTCCTAATCCATTCTCCCAGGCTATGTCTTTTGATTGGGGGGTTTAGTCCATTAATATTTAAGGTTATAATTGAAAGATGTGTGTTCCTTCCTTTCGCCTTATTATCCATTTGCATTTTTGGCCTACGTTTCTACATCTGCAGTTATTTATTTATTTATTTATTTATTTATTTTTAGTTTTTGAAACCAGAGCATTTATTTTATGGCCGATTGCTGAAATCCTCAAGATGAACTAGATGCTGCAACAGCTGCCCTCTTGGGTTTTGGTGTCGTTCCTTCACGGAATCCATGCCTGAATCTGCGATAGACAATTTTCAGGTGCCTCATCCGCCCAGTACCAGTAGTATTTCATCTCTTAGCCTTGGCACTCCAGTTATACTTTCTCTTGTGCTTGGCAGGGTAGCCACATTTGCCACAGGTCGACTTCTGAAGGTGGTAGGCATTAGAGCCACAACGGTGGCACAAAGTGTGTGTCTTATTGCGACGCTTTCCAAACGATGACGCTCCCTTCGTCATCTTGCTTCTGCCACTGAGGCCAAAGAGCATTTATTAATTTCTCTTTCTAGGTGCCTGCCTCGAGATAGTTGTTCCTCTCTTCTGTCTTTTGAATTGCTTCAAGTATTCTCTGAAGGGTTGATTTTCTGGACATGTATTCTATCATCTTGTTTATGTCATGCAAGATTTTTCTCTCTCCTTCAACTATAATTGACATTTTTGCTGGGTATAGTAACCTGGGTTGGCATCTATAGTCCTGTAACACTGGGAATGCTTGGTCCACATTCTTGCTTTCATAGTTTGTACTGAGAAGTCAGTTGTAATTCTGATAGGTTTCCCCTTATATTAACTTGTTTTTCTCTTGTGGCTTTCAGAATTTTGTCTTTGTTTTGAGCGTCTAGCATTTTAACTATCATATGGCATGGGGAGTTTCTTTTCTGATCTTGTCTGTTTAGAGATCTATGTGCTTCTTGTATTTGTATGGGTTTGTCTTTTTTTAGTTTGGGGAAATTTTCATCTATTATTCTGTCGATGATCTGATCAATACCATTCTCTTGGGATTCTTCTCCTTCCTATATCCCTATGATGTGGAGGTTTGATCTTTTCACATTTCCTAATTGTTCCAGTTTTGTGTGTTTTTAAATTTTTCATAATCTTTACTTGAGCTTTTTAGTTGCTCTGTGTTATCTTCTAGGTCTGATTTTTTTTCTTCTATTACTTTTTTTTCATTTTTTAACAATAAGTAATAATTTATGAGTACAAGCATCCTTCATGTAAAACCAATTTGCAAGCAGTTGTGCCCAAACACACAGCCCAAGGCTCCCACCATCCAGCTGGGGAGGGGGGCTTGTATGTACAATCAAGTTGATCAAATAAGTGTCCAGTCTATGTTGCTGTAGTTTCACCACTCACCCCAATCACAGCCCTTACATTCTACCATGGCCCCTCTTCTGCAGATTGTTGCCTAGGCTTAGAAAAGAGGCACAGGTGGACGAGAAGCAAAACAGTCTACTTTCTCTGGAGCTGTTGTTTTGGACTCTGGTCAATTCTGGCTGTTTCCTTTCATTGGCTGACAGTTTGTCCAGGAATAAACTTTCAATCCTGTCTGGAGCGACTTCTGGGCTCCTGTACTTCAGGAGCCTGCCTGCACAAAGACACAAAGGTACCGAACCTGGTCTGATATTCTTTGTTCTGCTTCCTCCATTCTACTTCTGAGGTTTTTCCATTCCTTTCTTCTTGATTCAATGAGTGTACAATTTCCTTTTTCTTTTTTTTTTATTTCCTTTTTCATTTCATCCTGTGATTTCTTTAGTATTTCCACTTCCTTTTGGAGCTTCTCAATCTCTTCTTGTAGCTCCTTGCTTCACTGGTTGATTTCCTTTTTTATTTCAGCATTGGAGCTTTTCAGTGTTTCCAATGCCTTCCAGAGTTTGTCATTCTCTCCCTCTAGTTCTTTCTGGAGTTTGTCATTCTCTCCCTCTAGGTCCTTAAGTTTTTCATTTTTTCTCCTTGGTTCTCTGACTTGTTCTTTATATTGTTTGATTTCTTTGAATATGCCTGCAATTGTTCCTCTAAGATATGTGTCCTGGGCCACCCCCAGGGAGAACCCACTGTAGGGATCTCCCACAGGGTTTGTAGAGCTTGGTATGGAATTATTCTGCACCTTTCCCATCTTGTCCCTTGGTCATCCCCCTGGCATGTGGGGTTTCCCTTTGCCTGTATTCCGATGTGAATCCCAAATGCCTCTTCACTGTGTGGAAGGCTTGCTTTGCTTGCCTCCTTCAGATGCCTTCATTTGTTTTTCTCATTGTTTATGGAGTGTTGACTTGTCTACATTTCAGGCTTTCAATTTTGTTTATGTACTGGAAGTCTAACTCACTCTTCCCTTTTTGTTCTGAAAGTTCTCCAAATAATCAGGTAGGGAACAACCCAGTTGGTACACTGATGAGCACTGTGCTCACTCTGCTTCCTGCCAGCCAGTTTCTCTAGGTTGTTTCTAGGGCTTGGTATTGATGGACTAGAGATGTCTCGGGTTCACTGTTTCATTTATTGCCTTGCCTTGCACCCCGGAATCACTATTGTGGTCACACTTGGATACTCCCCCAGCAATTCCAGTTGGGGAGTGGATTGACTTGCTTAGCACACGCCCCAGTACTCTGTGCTTCAGGTGGTCCTAGGAAATCCCTGATCTAAGCTCTGTGCACTCAATGGCAACAGACCCACCTTTTATACCAGATAGCAGGGTGACTCCACCCCCACAGCCACTCAAGACAATGATACAATTATCTAACAATCCACCTGGCTGAAGCACCTGGCTCCTACCTGTGCTTCAGGTGGTCCTGGGATATCCCTGATCTAAGTGCTGTGCACTCAAGTCTCACAGTGGCAGCAGGCCCACCTTTTACACCAGCTAGCAGGGTGACTCTGCCCCCACAGCCACTCAGGACAATGATACAATTACTGTGCTTCAGTTGGTCCTGGGAAATCCCTGATCTAACCTCTATGCATTCCGCAACAGATATTTTTATGTATATTGTGTGGCATAATATTAAAAATATTTCTTTTGTTTTGAAAAAGAAGTTTAATTAGATGAGAATAAGGATTAGGATACTTTCTAAAATATTTATAAAAAGCCATTTGTTCAACAACAAAGTTATAATTTTTCTGGTCTAGGGAAAGTACAACTACTGCTTTAAAATTTAAATTTATTTTTTCAAAGTTGAAATTGTTTTAAAATGCTTTTATTAGATTTGGGAGAAATAAATTTTCCCCAGACAAGAATTTTATTTTCAGTTTTATGATGAAAATTAAGGAAGAAATTAATTTGAACAGAATGATTTATCTTACACCTATTTTAATAAATACTAACTTATAAAGTGTGACACACTCATACATGACAATATCACGAAGTATATTTAGAAGACTTAATCAGGTCATAAACACTACCCAAGAGAGTAATACAATTCTTCATAGATCAGGGACTTTTAATTTGGGGTCTCTTAGGAGGTCTGTGATAGGACTCATGGGCCCTATTAACTGAGATTGGGAAAACTCTATCATCAGTAATGACTCTATCATTACTAATCTCTGAAAATGTACATTTTATTCAGTAATAAATGTAGGCAACAAACTACAACAGTATTATATTTACATTTTTATCACCAAAAGAAATCAGATATTTTCATATCACATTATAGCTAGATTATTTTAAAATCTATTCACAAGCCACCACTTAAAACGTATACTAGTTATCAAATCTATTCCTAGATGATTTTTTTTTTGGTCTTTTTGAAACAGCGTCTCCCTTTAGTTCCAGCTGGCCTAGAGATCACTATGTAGACCAGGCTGGCCTTGAACTCACAGAGATCTGCCTGACTCTGCTGGGATTAAAGGCGTGCACCACCATACCCGGCTCCTAGATGATATTTTAATACATCTAAATATGCTCGTGTATTACCATATATTAAGTTTTACATTTGAAAACATTCTGAGACAGGTCGTAGCACAAAATACAGGGTAAAGAATGCCCAGCACTAAGTGATACATCTACAATGCAACCTATACACCTAAGGCTTACAGAACACAATACACAGTGGAACAGGGGGCAGGGAAAATATTAATACATCTCTCAAATCCACCAGTGAAGCTTCCTCATGTAATACATAGTGACTGACACAGAGAGCCACAACCAGCCAAAATATAAAGAATAAGAGACTGCAAAGAGCATGTCCCTGGATAGGATTCCCAAACTAAACCTCTGCCAGCCATGGCTCAGGGATCATTACAGAAGGTGGGTGGAGGAAATGTAAGAGCCAGGGATATTAGATGACCACAAGGAAATAGAGTAGTTATCCAAGCTTCTAAGACTTGCTCATATGAATTTACAGCAATAATAACAGCATACACAAGACCCATACAAACTCAAACCAGACAAAAACCCTGAATAGAAGTAGAGAAATAAATAAGAAGCCCTAACCTTAGTTGAGGAACTATTGGCAGCTGATCACTGCTGGATGAAGGAGAGTTGATCTTCTTTAAAAGAATGATACTAGACACATTGAACAAGCTCCAGTAGATGGACTCACATTGACGGACATCTGGGGACACAAACTTGACTCAATAGGCCTTAAGAATTACGACAAAATGCATAAAATTCAGCAAGGGGGCTATGGTGGGTACAGATAGGGGAGGAGGACCTAAATATGATTACCATGTATTGTACTAAATGCACAGAAATTCAAGACAATATGGATGGTATAATACATGAGTTCTTATGGAGGGTGGGGGCATAGGGGTGCCCTAAATTTGAATGGAAGCCATTCTATGAAATGTACAATAAAAAGTTAATAAAAAATACTGAAACTTCCAAAAACAATAGAAACAGGAATTCTTAATATAAAGACATGAATATTTTTAGATATATTGATTGAGGGAAATCAGGTGGCAAACTCTTGTAAATATTTAAATCTTACTTTAATGTGAAATTTTTTTCAATGGAGTCACATTCCCCAAAGTTAATGAACCATTTTAACAGCAAAAAAAGGAAAAATCATTAAAAACTAAGTCTAGCCTTTTAAAGAATTCCAAGCTGAAAATTGATGCCAGATAAATAAAAGTGCCATATATCTGACAAACTATGAATCTGTAATATTAAAATATTTAACTATAAAGTTATAGTTTATATGAAAAAATACAATTTAAAATTTAAAAATAAAGAGCTACTGTTAGTTTTTCTCAAATGCATCTTTACTGCCACCTGGTGGCACTCACTGTTCAAACCGGTGAATGTTATTTGAAAATGAGCTGGCACTGAGGAGTGGGTGGGGAAAGTATTTTGTGGCAATGAACCCTAGCTCAAATGATAGAATATGTGAACTTTGAAGGGGAGGGGGGCTGCAGGAGGGTGCCAAGGGAGAAGAGGGTATAAAGGTAATTAAGAGTGATTGAAAAATTATGTATGAAACACATAACAATTCAACAAAAAAGTTTTTCTAAAAAAGAAAATGCTTTGAAAATTATTTTAATTTTTAGAATTTTGATATATGTGTGATGTAGATATAAGCATATTTTGGAGCAATACAAATTGGAGGGAACAGCAACAACAAAAGGACTGGGTCAAAGAACTGACTGAACAGTAAACTACTGCCCCAAACAATAAACCTTTGCATAGAAAAACTTTTAAAAAGACTGAGAAAGGGGCTGGAGAGATGGCCTAGCGGTTAAGAGCACCGACTGCTCTTGCAGAGGACCCGGGTTCGATCCCCAGCACCCACATGGCAGCTGAGAACCGTCTTTAACTCCATTTCCAGGGGAATCCGAGACCCTCATCTGACCTCCGCGGCATTGCACGACACGGGTGCACAGACCTACATGCAGACAGTACATTCATATAAATAAATAAATAAATAAAATAAATAAATAAAAGACTGAGAAAAAGATGCAAAGCATGTATGGTAGAATGCATGAACTCAGGTGGGGAGGGGAGCAGGGAAAGGGGAATGAATCTAAGTTGTAGTGAGAAATGTTGTATGAAATGCAGAAAACTTCAATAAAATATTTTTAAAAGAGAATTTCACACATGTAAAAAATAAAATCTCATCATATCTAATCCCCATTTCTCCATTCCGCCTCTTCCCATATTCCCCCAAACCTGCCCCCTTCCAAGCTCCCTGTCTCTTTCTTTTGATAACTCATTAAGTCCAGTTAGCGTTGCTCATATGTGCACTGTGGGGCCATCCACTGTCGCATGAAGAATCTATTAATGGCCATTCATAGATGTATATAATCCATTGTAATCATATTCACCCCCACTCTTTCCTTCCACATCACCCTGGCCCCTCTCCTCAGTATATCTCCCTTCCCACCTCAAAGTCTCTCTCCCTCTCTGTCTCAGTCTCCATCCCATCTCCCTCTTCCTCTCCCTCTCCCTGTCTCTCTCCCTCTCTCTCACTTTCTCTCCCTCTCCCGCTCTCTCCCTCTCCTTCTCTCTCTCCCTCTGTCTCCTCTCTCCCTCTCTCCTTTCTCCTCTCTCTCTGACTCTAGTTACTGCTGTTCATGCTGTGCATGACTGGATTTATGTAGTTGGGCATGGACAACCTAACAGTGGCCACTGTTCAAAGGAAAGTGTATCATGCAGACATATTAGTAGGGATGTGACAAACAATTTTATGTGTCAGTGTCAGATTTGCTTAACAGTGCACATAAATTAGTAAAGCATCTAGCACTTCTATTTACTTCTTAATTTATATTCTTGTTCTGAGTCTGGTCAAAGATTCAGTTCACTCAAATTTTCTGAAATGGAAAGGTCCAGAATTCTGCCCTGAAATCCTTAATCCTTACAATGTCTTAAAATGCATATTGAATTTCCTGTGGAACTTTTCCTATAATCAGATGTATAATTATTACATAGAGTCCAGGCTTATGAATTTTGAAAGAAAAAAAAAGCCCTCAAGTAATGGTGCTATGGATTCCTGGAGTTTGGAACCCCTTAGCCTAAAGCATCTAGATTTTATTCTTTGTAAGGGCTACATACAGCTTATGTTCATCTGAGGAATTAAGGACTCTATCTTCCCTTTCAGAAAGTTTCCCTCCTTGAACTGATCACAGTTATCCAAATTTTACTCTAATAAAAATCAATTTTCTAATAAAAACCAGTAATGGTTTGGGGTTAGCTTTTAAAAAATCTCCTGTTATAACAAACAGAAAAGGAATAAATATATCTTTAAAATTAGAAGATAGTAAATTACTTCAAAGTTACAAAATAACTTACTGATAATTTAGTTCACATATTTAAGCAAGTTAGGTATAAATTATGGGAGAGATCCCTCATAAACCACTGAGAAAAGTTAGGTTTGTTAAAAATTCTATTTTTGTTGGTTTTTTAATCTATTTTTGTTTCTAGAATTTAAAGTCAGGATGATATTTGGCATTCGGTTTCTAGCAATCAAACACTTAAAGATACTAGCCACTACAAACTCCTTTTTCATACACTGGTCTATTTTTTTCCTCAGTGTTTAAGCTGGCTAGCTATTTTTTTTTCATTGGCTTGTCTTTTGTGTGACTAACACTGTGTTCAGTGTATACTCTGTTCTTTAATCTCACTCAATGATTCTTCATTTCAGGTGCTGTATTTTTTCACTTCTAAAATATGGCCCTGATTTTTATCAAATTTATTTCATGTCCTCGTGAAATTCTGTTTTTATCATCCATTTTGTCCATCATTTATTTATATTTTTAATTTTATTTAATCATAAATAATATGATTAAAAAATCATATTATTTATCTATTTAACATATGAATCACAGTTATAATATCCATTTCTGCTCATTTCAATATTCATATCAGCTATGGGTCTGCTGCTTTAACATTTTATTCATCGACAGTCATGTTGTCCTGTTTATTTGCATGACTGTCATTTTATCTAGCATTTTGGTTTTATAGTGGCCAAAGTATTAAAGAACTGTAGATGCTCCAGATGATACCGTCTACAGATCCTTGTTTTTGCTCTTTTAAGGACACACAGTATTCAAAGTCCCTTAACTGCAAAACCAAAACAGACAATTTGAGGTGCGCAGTGGGGGCTGGGGGCGGGGGCATGTGCACTCACACACACTGAAGAAGCAAGGAAGATGGCTTTCAAGCCACCATTGCAACCTGGCACCACGCGGGATACACAAGTGATGTGGATATCTTAAGAAGCTGGAGCTGGCACTTTTCCCAAGGGTACTAGCCTGCCCAGCAGGGGAATGACGTCCACGCAAGCAGAGAGACAGGCACCTTGCTTGCACACACCAGCAGAGCTAAAACTAGAATCTCCTATGACCTGACCTTAGATGCGCAAACAGATGCTGTTCACCCTTTGACTGAGCGGAGGTGCAGTTACAAAACAGACTACACAGGACTTCACAATCAGATGCATTGCAACTGATGATTCATTCTCCTCTTCCCTCCCACAAAAAGGAAAAAAAAAAAAATGACTGAATTTGATCCTCCCACCGGTTTCTGGTCACTTGAGCACATCTAAGATCCCCTGTTAGAATTTTATCTGAGACCTGAAGTTTGGCTTTGGGATTGACCACTTTGTGGATTTGATTTCTGATGGTCCTTGCTGGCCCCTACTCCCTCTTCTGGTTCTCAGCCTCAACAAGTTCAAATCAGTGATCGTTTTTAGCTCCTGTGGACCTGTTTTGTACCTGCTTCTTTCCTAGTCTACCCTAGTGCCATCCACCAGCTTTACTCTGACACATATGCACACATACAAACACACGCCATTTTAACTTAGTTTTTCTTTTTGTAAATAATGTACATACTGTCAATTTTTTATTAAAAGAAATATGCTTTGATGTGCTAGCATAACTGCTCTAACTTGTGTACCATAGTACTATATGGCTTCAGATTTAGTATCTATGAACAGATGTACAAGACATTTATTACACTTTTTACCAAAGGAGACACTATTGTAGTACTTTTGTGTAAAACTTGCTTTTTTTTGTAAATAAAGCTTGGTTCTTAAGGAAAAAAAGGACACATTACTAATTTTCTACCTCTTCCTTGTTTGTCAATCATGGCATTCCCAATTGTAAATGGTAAATGTCTACCTCCTGAGCACTAGAAGAATACAGAACATCTGGTCTTGCCCTGCAGAGGTTTTAGGCCAGGGTGTTTATTCTACTGATCCACAAACAGCCTAGCAAATATCATCAGAGGGACAAAGTTTTACACACCTGTAATTCTAGCACTCAGGAAGCTGAAGCAAGGAGGCTGCCAATACTTCAAGTCCAGCATGGGTTACATATTGAGACCGTGTGTGTGTGTGTGTGTGTGTGTGTGTGTGTGTGTGGAGAGAGAGATAGAGAGAGAGAGAGATAGGGAAAGAGGGCAAGAGAAACAAAGACAGATTTACTCCTAATAGCAGTCTTGTGAGGACTATTTTGTGGATGAGGAAAATAAAGGTGTGGCGTTAGGTATCTTGCCTTGGGCAATAGAATTATTAAAATATTGGGTTTGCCGTTTAGCTTTAAGTCTTTTCTTAAAATCTATGATCATAATCAGTACTGTTTCCTGTCACAAAACTTTGGGATTACATGTGAAATGGAGAAACAATAAATGCTGAGGGTGAGAAAATCACCTGTCAATGACAAACTGTTAAGGACTGACTGTATCCTCTTATGCTTTATGCACTGAAACCCTAACCGCCCATGTGATGGCACTCTGAGAGGAGTCCTCTGGGAAGTAACCAGCATTAGATGAGGTAAGGTGCGTAGAGCCCTTATGAATGGAATTTGTGTTCTATGAAGTGTTTTCTTGACAAGTTTTTTTTCATTTTTTATCTCTACCATGAAAGGATACAAGATGTCAACTATCTATGAGCCAGAAGAGTGGCTTCAGAACCTGGCTATGCTGACACCCTAGTCTTGAGCATTAGTTCTAGAATCAAAGATATAAACTGGTACTATAAGCAATTCAGTTTATGGTATCCCTTTATGTAGTGGCATGAATTCAGACATATGATACTGATAAATGCCAATGGCATCTAGTTCCCAGTCTAGGACTCTTTAGAATGCTCTTCATATACCAGGTCATCCAAGACAGATGGGTAAAGGGGTCCAGAACATAGCTATATAAAGAAAACAATATTAAGTAGGGATATTTTGGTCCCAACAATGCCCCACCACTGGTGACAGGTTTTTGTTTTAATAAAGATTAAGTGAGAGAGAAGGATACTATTAGAGACTAAATTCTGGTTTTAAATTAGAAACACACACACACACACACACACACACACACACACACACATACAATGGAAAGAGGTTGGACTGTGGCATCCGGAAGATCTTGCCTATAAATATAGCTCTGCTACTGGCAAGCTGTATGATCTGGAAAAAGTTGTTTAAGCTCCTGAAGCTTTTATTTTCATTATGAAATGGAATAAGTACCAATATATCATAGGTCAGTTTTTTTGTTTGTTTTGCTTTGGATTACAGGTTGAATAACAATACACATAAACACTCTGCATCACAGATGTTTTTTTTATCAAGGGTAAACAATATAACTATTACCACTTTTCCACCTATGAGATACTTATATTTCCTTTACAGTAATACACCTTATAGAGTTAAAACATTCGTACTGTAGAGAAAGACAAATCCATGCAAACAGTGACCGGTGGGTTCATGTGAAGATATTATCAAAGTGATTTTAAATACTTTGCTACATTCTTTTTTGATCAGTCAAATCATGGTAGGATTTCTTTAGAAAATATAACTATCACTTTTTGGACACACAAATAATTAATTGCCAATACTGAATATTAGCAAAGTTGTAACAGTGCTACACTTACTATTTGATACTGAAATTTCTCTTGGTACCTGAACTTAATAAAACTACAGATGGTAGAAACCAACACTGACAGGAGACTGACAGGAGGCTGACAGGCAAACAGCTTGAGAAATGGAAGCTGATATCCTTTATGAAGGTGTGACTCATACCCATCAACTGAAACAATTCAGAAAGGTACACTTTCCTCCTACTGATAAAATAGCTCACATTTATAAAGTGATATTAAATGTTTCACTCAATCAAACTGGCAGTACTACTCTACGCCCTCACACAGAAAAACTTATATTATGAACCAGGTGGCGATTTAAAAAAAAAGTCCCATCCCTCATAACCTTAAAAGATATTCAAAATAGATATATAAGAGAAAATATTCAGAAAAATATATATTCAAAGTACCAATTATAATGCCATAAAATTATTTAGTAAAATAATGTAAATAAAATTGAATAATTCCAAACAAACCTGAAGTGGATTCTGATTTGGTCTTTGTCTCAGAGGTGAGTTCTTTTGGCAAAGGCTCTGAATGTTTCAGGACCTGCACTGTTTTGGTTTCATCAGATGTTCCTCCCTGTTCACCAAGAAATATTTGTCACTCATAAAAATCATTTCACTAAACAAATAAAATATAAAATTACAGTATACCAAGGTTTTATTATTCTTCCCTTTATTTTCATTGTCAACTTTTTTATTTAATTTATTTTTATTTTATGTGTATGAGTTTTATGCCTATTATGCGTGTTTAAGTGCACCAGGGTCATGCAATGCCCATGGAGGTCAGAAGAGGGCATCAGATCCCCTGGAACTGGAGTTACAGACAGTTGTTAGCTGCCGTGCGGGCCCTGAGATTCAAACCCAGGTCATCTGCGAGAATAGCTAGTGCTCTTAAGTGCTGAGCCATCTCTCCAGCCCCTCCTTTATTTTCATTCTATGCTTGGCACCCATCTCGTATCACCATTACAAGCCAATATGAACTTCAACAAAATTTACTGTGTACCTTTTTGGATTATTTAAACTCTACCTTAGTTTCTTCTTTTGGTTCAGGGAGTGATTCTTTTTTATTGCTTTTTTTCCACAATGACTTAATAGCTTCATATACTTGCTGGCTTGTAGTATATGCCTTTTTCCCAGTTATCTAACAAACAAAATAGAAAGACAAGTAATATATTCTAAAAGCTACAATAAAAACACTTTAAAATTCCTATCAGATATTTTATATGAACATTTAAGTCACAATCAACAGTAAAAATATCAACTTCTAGTTAGTTCAAGTTAGTTCACATAACACAAAGGAGTATTTCCCAAATCTTGGATGAAAAATTTCTTGCATCAGGTAAAAGTAAATAAACATAACCTGTGGATTTAAAATTGTGACTATTTATTTTAACATCATTTTTGTGGTGCCATGGATGAACCCCAGACCCTGTACATGCTAGGCAAGCGATCTACCACTGAGTCAAACTCAAACACCTATTTTATTATTTTTAATTGATATTTTCAGCTTAATTGAGGCCTAAGTAAAATGTGTACCTATTTAAGGTATACCATATAGAGGGTTGGTATATGCATAATTTTTCTGTGAATCCTGGAATTGAGCTGAATAGTATATCCATCAGCTTACATGTATGGGGTGAAAACAGTTAAAATCAACTCCTGCAAATTTCAAGTATTCAATACTATTTAGTTGTAGTATTTTTACTAAACAGTCACAGCCATTCGGGCCAGACAAAGGTAACTGACCACCACTTCTATGATGCTCTCTGAGCTTGTGGAAGCAAATACAAAAAGGGGGAGATTTGGGTATGTTTGATCTGAGCTTAGGGGTGTGTGTGTGTGTGTGTGTGTGTGTGTGTGTGTGTGTGTGTGTTTATGAGCTAACATTCCAGCCAGCATATTCCAGAGGCACAAGTGAGGGTCACAGGACCTCTCTGTTTATACCCATGAGATGGGATGATGTGATGATGATACAAAGGTCTGGGATTGGCTGCTAGGAGGTGATGTCACACTGCCTATACAATAACATGCTGCATTTGAATAAAGCAGCATTTTGTACTTGGAATTGCACCCTGCCATGTGTCCTCCAACTGTTACTGAAGTTACTGAAGTGCTTCCACGTGTATACTTTCTCCGTGGCCTGTTCTACCGTGGAACTGACCACTTACAACATTACTACATATATATTCCTGAAGTTTTTGTCTTATAAATTCTTTATCCTATAACTTAAAACTTTCATTATATACAAACATCTCCCATTTCTTTCAATTTCTAGCCCCAAACATCCACTGTTTTGTAATATTCTTCTAAGTTTAACCTCTCTAGATTTCACAAGTGATATCACTCAACATTTATCGTTCTGTCTGATTGAGTTTGTACGGGTCTTGTGCGTGCTGTCACCATTGCTGTAAGTTCATATGACCAAATTCCCCAAAGCCTGGAAGACTCTGTTCCCTTATAGTCATGCACTACACATGGCACTTACTATCTTTCTTGGTCTTCTTTTTTTTTTTTTAATTTATTTTATTTATTTTTGTTTGTGTATAAATGTACTGTCTGCATGCAAGTCTGTGCACCCGTGTCGTGCAACGCCGCGGAGTTCAGAAGAGGGTGTCGGATTCCCCTGGAACTGGAGTTCTCCTGGAATTGGAGTTTCAGACGGTTCTTGGCCGCCATGTGGGCGCTGGGGATCGAACCCGGGTCCTCTGTAAGAGCGGTCGGCGCTCTTGGTCTTAAGGGAGTGATGTTAGATAGGCCAAAAAGACTCCAGTGCATGAACTCACACCAAGGGACATCTGGGTGTACAAACCTGACTCGATAAGCCTTAACTTACATGACAGAATGCATTAAATCCAGTGGGTGAGCCCTGGGATGGGTACAGACAGGGGTGATGGTCTAAGTATGATTAAAATGTCTGAAATATATAAAAATTCAATAAAAATGTATATTGGAACAAATATTTGTCATTTTGTTTCCTCCATTTCTGACAAGACGAATTATATTGAAGACTCTAGGCTAAGTGAAAATTATGTCTATAAAAGTTTGGGAAACCAGGCATGGTGGCGAACGCCTTTAATCCCAGCATGCAGGAGGCAGAGGCAAGAGGATCTTTGTCAGTTGAAGGCCAGCCTGGTCAACATAGCGAGCTCCAGGCCAGCTGGAACTAAAGCAAAACCCTGTCTTGAAAAGACCAATTAAAAAAAAAAGCTTGGGAAGAACTATTTTGAGATAATAAAAAGGGTTTTCTTA
The DNA here is from genome assembly GCA_009823505.1 of Rhizomys pruinosus. Lineage (NCBI taxonomy): Eukaryota > Metazoa > Chordata > Mammalia > Rodentia > Spalacidae > Rhizomys > Rhizomys pruinosus. The sequence continues at coordinate 697,922 of VZQC01008144.1, forward strand.
TTTAAGCATTTAAGAAAATGCTCTTCATTAAAACATTACAGATGTTCTGCATTCCTGAGGGAAATAAAAGGCACCAACTAATTCCCCCAGAGAATAACATTTGTAAGTACACCCAGGCTATCCAATGCTCAGGGAGGTCAGAAGAGGGTGCCAGATCTCCTGGAACTGGAGTTACAAGACAGTTGTTAGCCTCTATGTTGTTACTGGGAGCCAAACCCGAGTCCTCTGAAAGAGCAATCAGTGCTCCTAACAGCTGAGCCATCTCTCCCAGCCACTATTTATTTTTTAAATATTTCATTACTTTTTATTTAATGTATATGAGTGTATTGCCTACATGTACATAAATGGACCCATGTCGTACAATGCCTGAGGAGGAAAGAAGGCATTAGATCCCCTGGAACTGAAGTTATGGATGGTTGTTAACCACCATGTGGGTGCTAGGAACTGAGTCCAGGTCCTCTGCACGAGCACCCACCCAGTGCTCTTAACTGCTAAGCCATCTCTCCAGTCCCTTATTTTTTAAAGGCCTATGAAGACAAAAGTCCCAGCACAGAAGTGGGAAGTTAGTGAGAAACCTCAAACCTAGCTGAGGAACTATTAGCAACTGATAGTTGCTGGGAGTAGAAGAGCTGGTATTCTTTAAAGATATGACTATGGGTGGGTTAACCAGGCTCCAATGGATGGACCCACACCAAAAGGTATTTGGGACACATATTTGATTCAATAGGCCTTAAACTGTTTGCTTTGCAAGCAAGAGCACCAGAATTTATTTTCTAAAACCCATGTAAAATTGCCAGGTGTAGTAGTGCCCACTTGTAATCCCAGTGCTGGGGAGGCAAAACCAGAAAAACCCCTGGGACTCACTAGCAAGTCAGTGTAGTTTAAATAGTGATCTTCAGGCCAATGAAAGACCCTGTCTCAAAGGAGGTGGGGCAGCATCCCTGATGATGTTACCCAAAGCTCTCCTCTAACGTCCATATGCACACTCATAAACATTCACACACAGACACAAATGGATGCTTACCTCAATACGCATGTGCAACTATATAGACATACACACACACACACACACACAAACACACATTAAAAAAGAATAATGAAAGAGAAAAACATATAGACATTGATGTTTCAATTTGAAATAAAATTTCAGGTATATATATGCTGCTTTCAATTTTTCAGTTCATTGCTATGTAACAGTCCTGATAATGTCAGTTCATTGCTATGTAACAGTCCTGATAATGTCAAAGAAAAAAAATCCAGGTTTTTATACAATACACACAATTTTTCATATAGTTTTGGATGGTTAAGAAACCTTGTATTCTCTCTCTCTCTCTCTCCATATATATGTATATATATATATATATATATATATGTATATGTATATGTATATATATATATATGTATGTGTGTGTGTGTGTGTGTATACTCAAGCAAATGTATTCTATTCTGACAAATATATACTACTCAGAAAAAAAAAGAAAACTAAGGGTTTTAACACTAGGAATCTAGGAATTTAGGTAATAATCATTATTGATCTTGGAAGAATTCTTTAGAAATTAGTACTAAAGGTCCATAAGTCTAGTTTTCTTAAGTAAACTTAAATTTAACACTTTTTACTAATTTTTTTAAATTTTATTTATTTCTGTATGTGTATGAATGTACTGTCTGCATGCAAGTTTGTGCACCCGTGTCATGCAATGCCGCGGAGGTCAGAAGAGGGTGTCGGATTCCCCTGGAACTGGAGTTCTCCTGGAATTGGAGTTTCAGATGGTTCTCGGCTGCCATGTGGGTGCTGGGGATCAAACCCAGGTCCTCTGTAAGAGCGGTCGGTGCTCTTAACCGCTAGGCCATCTCTCCAGCCCCAAATTTAACACTTTTTTATTTTAAAATGATAAATATCTTATTCTTTTTAAAGATTTATTTTATGTGTGTAAGTGTTCTGCCTACATGTATGTTCATGTACCATGTGCATGCCTGATGTCCACAGAGGCCTGAAGAGAGTGTTGGGATCCACTAGAACTAGAGTTACAGAAAGTTGTTATGTACCATGTGGATGCTGGGAACCAAACCTAGGTCCTATTTGAAGAACAGGCAGTGCTCTTAGCCACTCAGCATCTCTCCAGCCCCAATAATCTTTTTCTTATCTGCATATTCACCCATCTATTGTTCTAACTATGTAAGCATGTAAAGATGACTAGAAGAATATTCCATCAAAATCTGAATTGTGGCATTGCTATTTTTATAGATGGAAACAGATTAAAATAGTTACTTCTCATCTAAAAGTTTGGTGAAATGCCTATATTTAAGGATGTGTCAGCACTACTTTTGTGAAAACACACATACATATGCAAAGAAATTACTATAAGCTGCGTGTGACGCTGGACAAGTTAGTCACTGGAGAACTGGGCCACCATTTGCTTATCAGCAAATAAGAACAATATGAATCTTGAATGAAATGAGCTCAAGTTTTCTTTTAGCATCAACATTAATTTAAGTGGCTAATTCTCATTTAAATTCTAAGGAAGCAGTCTTTTAAAACAAATTCATCATTTTATCCAGCAATTTTCTCAAGTAGAACTAGATTTAATGAATAACATTCTTTTCCTTTGTTATATGCTTTTATAGCTTGATCCCATTACAAACTGCAGAGTTCAAAATATCCTTGACATTCTCAAAATATTGAATAAAGGAGTTTTATCTACATCAACAATTAAAAAGATGTAGTAATGAGAATACATGTACAGAAAGTCCATCTGGGTAACAATATGCAATTGTAAATGTGAATACTACATGTTGATAATTAAGGGTAGAAAAGAAAAAAATCCTCACAGACTGTAAATCTCTACTTCTAAATCTGAAAGCATGACAAAAATACAAGAGATGAGGATATAGCTTAGTGCTTACTAGCATGATTCCTATCATGGCAAAAAGAAAAAAAAATTGTACAAATTATTAAGAGAATCTTTAGATTTACATGTACACTGACAAAAAATAACTATGAAAAACTATTGCAATGAGGATTTCTACAAGGTCCTTTTTGGTTCCAGGTGGTTTCAAAATTAACTTAATACATATATGTATATTTTTTCTTTCTTTGAACTTTAATCCAATTCATACAATACATCTCCACCATGGTTCAGTGACTATCACTGAGGGGTCAGAATGGCTATAAGACCCAGGGGTAGTGGATGCCCACAGGAAACAGTTTTGCAGACGGCTGGGAACTTGCTCATATGAACTTACAGCAAAGTTGACAGCATACAAAAGATCAATGCAAACTCAAAGCACACAAAAACCTAGCATAGAAGATATGTGCATTTTTTAACTTCAGAAGTCTCTAATCTATCAATTGGTTGTTTCTTGAATTATGTTGATATTCTCAACTAAAAAGCTGCCATTATCTGTTAATTAAAAAATTGGATCTTACAAAGTTCAACAATGGAACAGTATTTCTCCTCATATATTCTAGTTGTGTCTATGAACTTGATCCTTGAACCAGCATATATATTGCTGAACTATATTTAAACAAATTTGTCCTATTTATTTGTGATAATCATGGAATTAAGAATGTTATTTTCCGGGGCTAGAGAGATAGCTTAGCGGTTAAGAGCACCGACTGCTCTTGCAGAGGACCCGGGTTCGATCCCCAGCACCCACATGGCGGCTGAAAACCATCTTTAACTCCAGTTCCAGGGGAATCCGACACCCTCTTCTGACCTCTGCGGCATTGCACGACACGGGTGCACTAACCTACATGCAGACAGTACATTCATACACATATGAAAATAAATAAAAAATTTAAAAAAAGAATGTTATTTTCCACACTAAGATGCTAATGTAATTTTGTTAAAAAGTGATAGTTGATCCCAACTATATGTATCTGCAAATTAAATGTTGCAGGTGTTGTGTGACATTTAAATATTATCATACTGAACTGAGAGTTTAAACAAATATTGAAATACAGTTCTCACTTAAAAAGGACTTACCTTCGCAATTATTACTGACTGAGCTGGATAGCAAACAGTTGCTCCTAATGTCACCAGTCCTACTGGATAAGCAAGCTTCTTAAACCTAGAACCTATGAAACTCAAATTATTCACTCCAAATAGATGCCACAAGAGATTTGATATTCATAGACCAGAATGTTTTCTTTGCTTGAAGCTATCACTCTATGTTAAATTGCTCTTTAAGTAGTCATACCAATCAAGATAGTACCTAAAATGCCCTTAAGACTCTCAATTCAATTAATGCCTCTTAGCTGTCATGTCCAATTTAAGAAAAATGTTCTCAACCTAATACTGATAATTACATATAAAGGAATTGGTGATTATCTTCTTTTTTAAAGATAGGTATTTTTCATGTCCTAAGAAACTTAAAATTGTGATTACATTTTTTCAAATATCTAACAAAGCATGACAGAGAATTAATCAACTGCAGTATTTGTCACAGCAGGTTAAAGTGAAATGGACTCTCTTTTATATGCCCTTTTTGATTAAACACTTAGAAAGGTGAAGGACCCAACTAACCACTCAGCCAAGGACTTCAAAAGGTACATAACTACTTCATGTCACTGATTCAGAAGACTGAAGTAATACTAATTGCAATTAGTTTGACATAATTAATGCATTTTAAAAGTGCCTTTACTGCACATCTAAGAGTCATCTTCATATCGTTTTTGACAGTAAAATCTTTTTCTGTGCATGCTAGCACCAAGTACCTAGTTGTAAGGCAAACTGAGCAACATTAATGTTATATTCCTCATGATCTGAAAGCAACTGTGCTCTTATACTGTGAATCTCTAAATCTCTAAACAGGTTCTAGAATTAACCTACCATTTATTTTCAGACTGGAATTTTGGTACGTGGGTAGAGGGTATGTATGCATATCTTAGAGTAATATAAAATCAAAATGGAAAAATGTAAATCATGAAATACGATTTAGAAATAACATACAGCTTGTTTTCAGATGACATAGCTTTAGTATAGGGTGTGACATATATATATTTATATATGCATAATATATATGCATACATCGAAGCAATACAAGTTGGATGGAGCGGGGGCTGGAGAGATGGCCTAGCGGTTAAGAGCGCCGACCGCTCTAGCAGAGGACCCGGGTTCGATCCCCAGCACCCACATGGCGGCCGAGAGCCGTCTGAAACTCCAAGTCCAGGAGAACTCCAGTTCCAGGGGAATCCGAGACCCTCTTCTGACCTCCGCGGCATTGCACGACACGGGTGCACAAACCTGCATGCAGACAGTACATTCATACACATACAGAAATAAAAATAAAAAAAAAAAAAAAAAACAAAGGCATTGGAGGAGCAGAGCTAGCAAACAAATCAACAAAAGAACTGGGACAAAAAAAAAAAAAAAAAAAAAAAAAAGAAAGAAACAGTGAAGTTCTGCCCAAAACAATAATCCTCTGCTTTGGAAAAACTCTGGAAAGACTCAGAAAAAGATGCAAGACATGTATGGCAGAATGCATGAACTCGGGTGGGGTCAGGGCATGGAAAGGCAAATGAGTCTAAATTGGATTGTGAAATGATGTATGATGTATGAAAAAGTTCAATAACAATAAAAATATATTTAAAAAAACAACAAAATATCAAAACAAAAAAATCATTTTCAAAAATTCTAAAGAAAATCTTACTAGGAATTCACTAAACTCTCCTGGGAACTTGTCTACTTGAAATTGTCCTGATTAACCTGGGTATAAGAAGTTCAGTATCAAGCCCTGCCTGCATGGCTTTTTTCTTATCCCCATAGTGCCCCTTAAACACATCCATGAACCACAGGAATGCTGTACAATAGTTGGAAACACATCATTTTCAGCTAAAGCTTAAGCCCACTAGATATCTGTTCAAAATGATATGAATCATAAATGCTTATGTGGGTATCTTGGACTCTGACTATGACTGGCAATTAAATGGGTTTTTTAAATGGGAGTATTATTCTTTCAAACAGGGTTTCAACCCATAATTTAAAAAGTAAATAGTAAAAGACGAAGGTGAAAAATGTTTGGTAATGTTTGCTGGTAATGAAGTTGTGTTTTGTGGAATGTTAAAAGTCAATGTGGATAGGGGAAATTTCCTCAGCTCTCACCTCCAGATGAAAAGTTGCAGGCAATCAATGGATGCTGAGGGAAGGAGAATCAACTTTCCCTGAGACGTTATCTAATCCCAAGTGGGCAGCCCTAAACACATGTACACATGAACATCACCAAATGGACTAAGTGATATATATATATATATATATATTTAATAAATGTATGTACATGCAACAATTAGAGGATAAGAAACAGAGAGTAGGGGGCATGGGAGGAGTTGAAGGGAGACTGAGATGGTAGAAATTATGCAAACACAGTGCTCATGTATGAAAGTCTCAAAAAATAAAAGAATCATTTAAAATTTTGTACTTTTTCTCTCTAGTTTTAATACCATTCAGAAAGCTTTTTACAGTCAATTCTCTAATAGACTGTAATAATATGTCCTTAGATTTAACATATTTATTTCACCATCTCCAGATAGTTTGAGATCTACAGCCTAAAAAATATTGGGCATTAGATTATTCTAGTTCTGAAATTTGGAAAAATGATAAACGACCTAAGGAATATTTTCTCTTATCAGAAGATTACTACTTTCTAAGTAAGTGATTAAGTAATACATTTGGATGATTTACTTAAAAATTCAAGGAAGAGGAGACAGGAGGTGGGATTAATACCAAAACACAGTTAAACAGAAATAATGAGTTACAGTGTTCTATATAGTACAATGGGGTGACTATTGTGCAGTAACCTATTACATTTTTATTTATTATTCTTATTTTACATGTATGAGTATATTGACTGCATGGGTGTAACTGCACCCATGTTGTGCAATACTGGCAGAGATCAGAAGAGGGTGTCAGATCCCCTGGAACTGGAGTTAAAGATGGTTGTTACCTGCCATGTGGGTGCTGGGAATCAAACTGGGTCCTCTGCAAGAGCAGCCAGTGCTCTTAACTACTGAGCCATCTGTACAACACCCCCCGTTATATATTTTGTGAACATAAAGGAGCTCAAAAGCTCTCAAAAAGAAATGGCAAGGAGATGGAAGAGATTCAAAATTTTCACCTTACGCTTATGAAATAAGATTGTTAAACAGCATGCTCAAGATTGGTAACACAGAATGTTCAATACTTCTGCCATTTGAAATTCCTGCTAGCAGACTTAACATGCACAGCAGAATGCATGCACCTTGGTGGAGGGAATCATGGATGGGGAAACAGGTCTAAATTTGTTTGGGAAAGGTTGTATGAAATGCGCAAATCTCAATAAAAAAAAAGAAATAAAAAAGAAATTCCTGCTAGCATCTAAGAAGCTTTCTTCATGGACGTCTAGAATTTTATTAGTAGATAGTGTTTACATGACTGAGGGCACTCTTTCACATATAGTTGTCAGTTAATATTTGTTGATCTTACATTGTCTCAACTTGTTACAAGTAAAATTAAGCACATACTGTGTGTTCCCTTAGGAAAATACTTCGAGAAGTATATACCTGATTTCTTTTAAACTTTTCCCTATGTGCCTCCCCTGTTTGTTTGCTTGTTTTTTTTAACTTTATCTTGTATCTTCTCATTGCAATAAAACTTAGCCATGACCATGACTATATACTTAATCCTATGAGTCTTTGTAATTAACCATCAAATCTGATTGGGGTCTTGTGGACATATGAGTGATAAAGTCGGAAGGAAGACCAAAGTAGGTAGAGACTCGGCTACATAAAAGGTGTAAAGAAAGCAAATACATCTAGTGTCTTATCAAATGAAAACAGTAAGGTAAATTATCTACTTTCACAGACTCCATTCAAAACAGGCCATTCTCACCTATCTTGGTCAGGATGAGACCAGAAGTATAGCAGATTTTATATGAGATATTAGCATGCCTGCCTTAACTCCTAAACATAGCTCCTAGTGTATGAGTGCTATATTAAGAAAAGTGATATAAACATGGGAAAGATGTATGGAGACCGCACTTGCAAGTATACAGATGGTCTCTGGAATGCCAGAGAATGTTACCAAAGGCCACTAAACCAATAAAGCAAATATAGGTCTCCTTGAGTCAAGCAAGACTCCTCCGTCAGCACCAGCTACACCTCATCTGCCTGGAAATACTGTGCAGCAGTGGCAGCCATATGTCTGTATATCCCAAATCCAATTGGCTATTAGCTCTCTCCTTGGAGGAATAACCCACGGCTGATGCCATAAGCTTACATCCTCTAATGGTTAGGAGATGTTATAAACCACACGAAGACCCTGTCATACTTAACAGAAGAAAATGTAATTCATGGATTAACATACCATCCAAACATCTGTGTCTATACCAAAGTAACCTACCATAACAATTAGTACTGTTTAAATACCTATATATCTAATTGCGTGTGCTTCATTAGTAGGATTGAAAGGTTATGCCTGGACAAGCTGGCAGCCCATGAAAGAAAACGGCCAGAATTGACTAGAGACCAAGACAACAGCTCCAGAGAAAGTAGACTATTTTGCTTCTCGTCCACCTGTGCCCCTTTTCTAAGCCTAGGGAACAATCTGCGGAAGAGGGGGCACGGTAGAATGTAAGGGCTGCGATTGGGGTGAAGGGTGAAACTACAACAATATAGACTGGACACTCATTTGATCAACTTGACTGAACATACAAGCCCCCCCTGCTGGATGGTGGGACCCATGAGCTGTGTGGGTTTGGGCACAACTGCTTGCAAATTGGTTTTACATGAAGGATGCTTGTACTCACAAATTATCACTTATTGTTAAAAAAAATGAAAACAAAACAAAACAAAACAAAAAAGCAGAGAAAGATGCAGAAAAGTTATGGCAGAATGCATGATCTGGGATGGGTAGGGGTGGGGTGGAGGGAAGGGAAGGGGATATATGCCTGAACTGAATTGGAAAATGATGTATGAAATACACAAAACACCAATAAAAATAAAAAAAAGTGGTTACTGTACACCTTTATATTAACATAAAATTATCAAGAACATTTTCCATAGTATGAGATTCTTCAGATAGTAAAAAGTTATAACATCTATAAGACAAAAAGTTAAATTACAATTATAATAGGAGCAGTTATATATTTTTAACATCTTATTTAATGTACACTAAAAATTATAAAAATTTTCACAGTAACCCTCTGTTATTATTAAATAAAGGTTATGAAGCTAAATTTAGTAATTAATATAAGAGCAATGAAAGAGAAAATATATTTTACAAACATACCTTTTCTTGCCAAAACCAAACCCGCCAATCCTGAAGCTGCAATCACTCCCATTTTGGGAAGAAAATCTTGAGGAGGATTCTTCAGATAGATATATGCATCTGAAGAAACCAGTGAAGAATAAATATAAATGGCTGTTTGCAATTGGGCCTTCTATATAATTAGAATGCAGAAAATCTGGAGATTAGTATGTTAATGGAAAAAGAGTAAGAATAGTGAATAGAAGCCTGGAGTGGTGGTGTACACCTTTAATCCCAGCACTTGGGAGGCAGAGCCAGGTGGATCTCTGTGAGTTCAAGGCCAACCTGGTCTACATAGTGAGTTCTAGGACAGCTGGGGCTATAGGGAGACCCTGTCTCAAACAGACCAAAAAAATAAAAAAAGAATAGTGAATAGTTTGAACACTCTTGAAAAAAGTTATAGAAAATGATATGAACAGCCACCTAGAAACTTTTACTGCAATACTCATTACAAAATATAATCTATCTTCTATACTTCTTTCAATATTTGCTTTTTTAATGATACATATTACTCATTAATGAAATATGGTGCTAGAAGGTATATCTATGCAAATTATTATATGATATACTCTTGTTTGTCTAAATTTTATATCCCTATAGTAAACATGTTTGTTTCTGCCATATGTTTAAGCACCAGTAGGATCCAGCAAGAATTAAAGATATTTTATAAAGGAATTCAACAATTTGACACTTTTTGTCACCGTCCCCCATCACATCAGACTAGCAACTAATTCTCAATTAAAACCAATTATCTAGATGAGAAGTGAAGCTAGACAAAAAATATCAAGTATAATCAAGGGAAATATGTCATAGCATTTTGTACATTAAATTGTTTCTAGCTCTGGAAATAGACTTTTCTGTCATAGCTATTTGATGACAATCACACATGGAATTATGGTCCTCCAGTTTGATGAAGGATAGCTGGGTATATCAGTGCATACCTCTAACCTCAGCACAATGGAGGTTAAGGCAGGAGGATGATGAGTCCCAGGCCAACCTGTACTAACTACATAGGGACAGCCTCTCAAAAGCATTGATGATCAAATAAAATGTTAATTCTTTTTTTTTTTTTTTTTGTCTTTTCGAGACAGGGTCTCCCTGTAGCCTCAGCTCTCTTGGAACTCTCTCTGTAGACCAGGCTGGCCTTGAACTCACAAAGATCCGCCTGCCTCTGCCTCCCAAGTGCTAGGATTAAAGGCGTGCATCACTACACCCAGCAAAATGTTAATTCTTAATACCTATTAAATAGTAATATTTCAAAAACAAAGCACCAAATTTATGAAGATACTTAAAATTTTAGCTGATTTTGCTTTCTGTCTTCCATGCATGTTTATCTTTCTAAATAGTATAGGCAAAGAATTTCAGGAAGCTATGTCTGCTACCAATAACCATTAAGAAGCTTAATAGTGAAATACACGGGCTAGAGAGATAGCTCAGTGGGTAATAGCTCTGGCTGCTCTTGCAGAGGGCCAGGGTTCAGTTCCCAGAACCCGCATGGTGGCTAACAACTGTCCTAAGTTTAGTTCAGGGGAATCTGATGTCTTCTTCTGTCCTCCACAGGCATTGCACTACACAGGTGCACTTATATACATGGAGGCAATATACTCATATACACAAAATATGTTTTTCAAAGCCAATGTTTATTGAAGCTTCATGCATTTCATACAAAATTTCCAATCAAATCTAGACCTGTGCCCCGTTCCTTGCCCCCCCACCAGACCTACATAAAATATTTTTAAGAGTCAAAAACAATTATTTTCCAGTATCAGCTTAAATACTATAAGACTACTAATTTTTATGTAATTTAGGAGTTGATAGCAAAGCATAATGTATTTTAACAGATTAAACTAATTAGCCAAAAAGGAAACATATCTTTAACCAATGCTTTAAAAAAATACATGCATACTTCCAGTTTAAAAGTGGCTCGAGTTTGAATCTGGGCAGTGTCACTTACTAATCATGTGACCTAGCGAATCTACTTAAACTTTTTAAACCAATAGTTCCTCAGTTAAGGTTGGGGTTTCCTACCTATTTCTCCAGTTCTAGGCTGGGTTTTTGTCTGATTGACAAATGGGTCCTGTGTATGCTGTCATCATTGCTGTAAGTTCACATGAGCAAGTTTTGTGGTCATCCACCACCCCTGGCTCATACAATCTTTCCACTCCCTCTTCTGCAATGACCTATAAGCCTGAGTGAGTGACGCTGATTACTGTTGGATGAGGGAAAGCTGGCCTTATTTAAGAGAGTGACCCTGGATAGGCTGGCTGGCCAGGCTCCAGTGCATGAACTCACACTGAGACACATCTGGGGACACAAATGTGACTAGATAGGCCTTAAAATGCATGACATAATGCATAAAATCAGATGGGAGGGCTATGAGGGGTGCAGATTGGGCAGAGGGTCTAAATATGATTAAAGGTGTGTTATATGAAATGCAATATATATTGAAAAAGAACCCCCCAAAACCCCTCAATTTTCTCACTGGCAAGGAGACCTGCAATTATGAAAGCAACACTCAAATTAGATAAATTATGTACAATGTTTTGTAAAATGCCCTAGCATATAATAATTACAAAATAAATGGTATATACAATTGCTTGTTCCCATAATCAATATACTACAGGGTTTATCTTCTAAGTCAGTGTGAGCACAGAAATGGATAACATACCATATTTACTTTCCTTATTTTAAAACATTAGAAATTAAAACAATAGAACATTTCCAATTATTCATGGTTCACTCACCCTTTCCAAACTGAACTGTATCCATTATCCCATTCTTCAGAAAGACATAAACACCCTAAGAAAAAGAGAGGGAGGAGCAAAAAAGAAACTCATGTTTTTTAAGTGGTTGACTGATAGACACAAGGATATAATAGCCTACAATTCTGATATTCCATTTAGTTGTTGCTTTAGTATCATACCCAAATCTAAACCCAGCTTTTCTGTTTTTCGTTATGAGGTTACTTGCTCAAAGTATCATATTTTTATTTCTTACTTTTTATTCTATGTAACATAATATTCTGTGTACTATTTTCCTCATAGAAGTGAGCAAAGTGACCTTTAAAATAATCACAGTGACTCACAGAAAAGTTATTGAAAATCTTATTAAGATTTATCATCTCATTTTATAATGGCTCAGAAAAAAAAAGGAACTTAAACTGAGCATGAAGGTAGGTATCTTTCAATAGACAGAGAAATGTGATCAATAAAGATATATGACAACAACATAACTATTTTTAGAGGGAAAAAACAAAAACAAAAAAGGAAAAACCTAAAGAGTTCCATCTCTTGCCTTTATCTTAGTGTATAATGAGTGAGAAAACACCCAAATAAGGTGTTAATTTTTAATAGGAACCTAAATTATCCATAAATCAAGATTATATTAACCTACTAAAGTGATTAAAATTTTAAAGCAATGTTCTTCTGTTTACCACTTTCTATGTTACTTAAATTCCAAGATCAGCTATTATATTCATCATGTGGTAGGTCATTTCTTGGTGACATTAAAAGAAAAATGATGTTGCAAAGACATTTACTCATAATTATGCTATAATCTACTGCACAAATCAGAAAACACAATGCAAACATATGGTGTCGTTATATGAAATAGCTGCTATGAAACCACTGAACGAAAACAAGAACAGTAGACATTTCAATGCAGAAAATGAAAGCAATTCTATTAGATAGGAATGAAAATAAGTTATTGAGATTTCTTGGTCTAGTAACTTTGTCTTGTGTCTTTCGATAGTGAACAGAAATGGACATCCTGGTTTAAAGTTTTATAAATTAAAACAAGCTCTAAAGTTCCACTGAAACACTTCTCTTGAGGTACTGTCTCAAGAAAATGTCACCTACAACATTAATATATGTTCTGATTGGTTGTAAATCATTTAACCATTACAGAAGAAAACTAATCTTTGAGAAAACTCCTTATCTGTGTTTAGGAATTCATTTTTACCACTGGGGGGCACTGCTACCTCAATTTCAGAACACTAAAGGGTAGCTAGGCACATGAACTGAATTTACATGATACAAGGTTTCATGTAGAATATAATTTAAATTACACATACTTTTGTTTTGAGGAATAAATTAAGTTTTAAGGAGAAAATTAGAGGGGGAATGCTGTTTACACAGAAGATGTGGTGCATCTGGAAGTGCCCTTCTTCAACCCATTTGTTTCAGCAAACTAAGAGAATAAAATGTTCTTTTAGTCTTAAATTGGGTAATAGTTACAGTAGCAATTTAAAACTCTCTCAGGAACAATTACCTCAGTGAAGATGCATCTGAGAACACTATGGAAAATTAGGTCTCAGGAGACTAAGTCTGACTCATCTAGCTATTGGCATATAGCCTGAGGGGCATGATTCAGACCATAATTATTTAAGATATTTCTCTCAGAGATCACACTATTAAGGGTGACTAGTACAAGCAGTACCATTAGAAATGTATGACAAGTACAGATTTTCAAAAATAACACCGTGTATTCATCAGATATTAGAAATGCATGGAATGATCAGAATTCACTGATTAGCTATTTCACCTAAGGATGCTATTTTACAAGCTCACTGGAATTTTCGTAGATTGTGTGCATGACGTGCATGGGTGCACACATCACAGTGTGTTTGTGGAGGTCAGACTGAGGAGCACTCTGTAGAGGTGGCTCTCTCTTTTATCCTTTACATGGGTCCAGCCTGGGGATGAAACTCAGTTTGACGGGCTTGTTTGCCAAGTGCCTTTACCTGCTAAGCCATTTCTCTAACCTCAGAATTTTCTTTTTAAAAGCAAGGGATTAGAACTACAATCCATTTTTTACAATCAGACTCCATTTGGTGGGAACTTCTATGTTTATTACAGTGGAAATAGTAAAACACTGCTACCGGTATTATTATTATTATTATTATTATTATTATTATTATTATTATTTGCTACCAATATTATTAAGATACAGTGGAGATGTTGATGCTGACACAACTATGTTTATGCAATGATGAAACTAAAACATCAGTGTGGTGTGTGGCAGCCACTCCCTCTACTCTACTGTAGGTATTGCTGACTGAAAGTTAAATATTAGAATGGAATTATGAATCATCCCTAAGAAATGAATAATACCTTGCCTATGCAAATAAGGAATAATTAAAAAGTAATATGAAAACTTCAAGGAGAAGATAATGTTTTATGCATACTAGGTGACATAAGTGCTTAATGAACTACTTTATTTAGCAGTGTTTGTAGTAATTATAATAAAGATTGATAGCAATTCACTCCTGTTTCTCCAACCTAGAGGTGACATCCAGATTTTAAATTAGAATATTGTAGAACTATCTTTTGTAGACATTTAAGGATAGCTAAGAAGCCTGGCATAGTCTGTCCAGAGGGTTTGGGGTTTTTTGGGGGGAGTTATTATTTTGTTTTTCTTTTTGTTTTTTTGTAGCACACAAGTACGTTATCTACCTTGCAATACTATGCTTAAGAGATCATTTGTAGACACCATAGTCAACAAACTCAACTGACCCCAGACTTCCAGGATTCTTTGACAAGGTATTAAAGATGCAAAGGAAGCTGACTTGGCTTATTTAGACCAGTCTGTTTGCCAGATGAGTACCACTCAGTGGCCTCTGGTAATACTACATGGCACAAAAGAATCACAGGTCTGAATGCTCATCAAATTCCTAATCCTAAAAATAATGGACCATTAAATATTTGCTATTGTAATCCACTAAGTTTTCTTATTTTTAAAAACATCAATCGCTGGGCATGGTGGCGCATGCCTTTAATCCTAACACTTGGGAGGCAGAGGCAGGTGGATCTCTGTGAGTTCAAGGCCAGCCTGGTCTACAGAGTGAGTTCCAGGACAGCCAGAGCTACAGGGAGACCCTGTGTCAAAAAGACAAAAACAAATCAATCAATAACTGGAACAAATAATCAAAAACCACAGATATTTAACCCCTATCAAAACAGACTTACCTTGCACCAGCCAAAATAATGAACTGTTGTAGTACGGATGGATGCAAAACCCATTTGTAAATAACCAGGTTGTTCTTCAACATATTTAGAATGGAGAGGTGGTGCAGCATATATTGGAAGCTAGGTGAAGAAGAAAAGTTGTTATCAGAAACAAATAGCTGGCCTGCCTTCCCAGTACTATGAAAAACAGGAATCCTTATCAACCTTCTACCTAAAAATAGCTAAAATGGAGAAAAGAGTCTAAACAGCAGATAAAATATAGTAAAGTGGTGACAAAAAATCTATGAGGAAAGAGAGAATTAAGCAATACCATATATAGAATGACCTAGGGGGTTATTTTGTTTTTAATTTTGTTTTTATTTTTGTTTTATTTGGCATTTTGTCGTTGTTTTGTTGTTGTTTGTTTTTCATTTTCTGAGACAGGGTCTCTCATTTTGTTTTGTTTGGGGAATGTTGTTGTTGTTGTTGTTGTGTTTTGAGGGTTTTCCTATACCCCAGCCAGCCTGGAACTCACTCACTCTATAGAAGATGCCAGCCTCAATCTCAAAGAGATTCGCCTCCCTCTACCCACTGAGTAATAGAGTTAAAGGTGTGCGCCACCATACCCAGATTTTTGTTTTTTTATGACAGGGCTTTAGTATGTAGCCCAGGCTGGCCTCAAATGCATGATTCTCTTGCCTCTGACTCCTGAGTTCTAGGATTACAGGTGTGGACCCACCATGCCCAACAGGCCCATTGGTTTTAAACCCAGCACGTTTTTCATTACATTTTAGTTATTTAATTGTGTGTATGTACGTGTTTGTGTGTGTTTGTGTGTGTTTGTGTGTGTGTCACACTCATGTGCACATGTTGCGGGACTTGGTCTTTCCTTTTGCCATGTGACACATGGGTCATCAGGCTTGATGGCAAGCGTATTCACCCTCTGGGCCATCTCGCCAGCCCTTAATCCTAGTAAAATTTTAATTATAAAAATCTGAAAGCCAGGCGTGATTGCACATGCCTTTAATCCCAGCACTTGGGAGGCAGAGGTAGGCAGATTTCTGTGAGTTCAAGGCCAACCTGGTCTACATGGTGAGCTCCAGGCCAACTGGGACTAAAGGGAGACCCTGTCTCAAAAAGACAAAAAAAATCTGGAAACAACGTAAACACTCATTAACAGGAGAACTGACAATTAAACTGGATTATATCCATGCAATGGAATATTATAATTAAGGTGAAATATAAAAATTATAGTCAAATAGAGAAATTAGGATGAATCTCAGGAAAATAATATTAAACTGAAAAGGTATGATGCAGAAAATTACCTGCAATAAGTTCCATAAACATATAATTAAACACATGTAAACATCTGATAAGGAAAAATTCTAAAGTTTTTAAAAAAGGAAATGATACAAATTTAGGGGAATCCTGGTTATATTTCAATAGAATGGGATGAGAATACAAGAGACCCTGTTTTTACATTAAGTTGAATGGTAGGCACATGGTTGTTCAATATAATTTTATCTTATTGCTATAATTTTCATATCAAAGAATCTTAACTCTAACCGATATTTGATAAAAATACATATAAGCAAAAATCTATGAAAAAAACAACAAGAACTATTTTTGTTTAAAGAAAGCAAGAAAAAAATTGTTTTATACTTAGGGTGGAGCACATTTCCATGAAGGTTGGTAAAGATATAATTTAGGATAATGAAGTTTCCAGGTCAACAAAAAAGGAACTAACTATATGACTAATGGCTCTGGATCTGATCCACCAATAACAAACCTGAGATAATATATTGTAGTCCTGAAAAATGCTAATAGAGTGCATACTAAGTGCCACAAAATGATACCCTATAATATGGTGCATATGTTAACTAGACTTAGTCATCACACAATGTATATGTATACAGCCCCATACACACACACATACATATATATATATATACATACATATATATATATGTATGTGTGTGTATATATATAGTGTTCTATATAATACACTGAATTTTATTATTTGCTTATGTTAATATTTATTTATGTATTTAAAATTTCATATGAATATATGAATACAATGTGGTTTTTTTGGTATTTTTGAGACAGAGTCTCCCTTTTAGTACCAGCTGTTGTCCTGGCGCTCTTTCTGTAGACCAGGCTGGCCTTGAACTCACAGAGATCCGCCTGCCTCTGCCTCCGAGTGCTGGGATTAAAGGCGTGCGCCACCCTGCCCGGCTGAATACGATGTATTTTGATCATTCCCACCATCTCCTCTTGGACTGATGGCTACTAGGGGGGAAGGGCAGTTTAGGGATATGGTCCCTGGTTGGTTGCACATACTCCAGTAGATGGCCATACACCCAAGACACATTCATTTTACTCAACAATTAAAACTTTAATCAAAATAAAATAAGATTAGTTTGGTGGCCGGGTACATGCCTTTAATCTCAGCACTTGGGAGGCAGAGGCAGGCGATCTCTGTGAGTTCAAGGCCAGCCTGGTCTACAGCGTGAGTTCCAGGACAGCTGGGGCTATAAGGA
Organism: Rhizomys pruinosus; assembly: GCA_009823505.1. Taxonomy (NCBI): domain Eukaryota; kingdom Metazoa; phylum Chordata; class Mammalia; order Rodentia; family Spalacidae; genus Rhizomys; species Rhizomys pruinosus. The sequence goes on from VZQC01008144.1 coordinate 715,688, forward strand.
GACCCTGTCTTGAAAAGACCAAAAAAAAAAAAATTAGTTTGGTATAACTTCTTAGTGATTATATCAATAAAATATTTATATTTAACATACACCAAAAAAACCCACTTAGTTGATGTTTTGCAAGAGTCTTATTTTATGATAATTTGGCTCTTTGCTACCCATAGTAGGAATTATAAGCTTCTGTTTCTCTTTTCGAACTAAGCTTTGCATTTAAATTCACGAGAATATCAGCTATATGAATTTAGGTGGGCCAGGAGGATATACATCATATGTAAAACAGGTATATTATAAAGAGGTTGGGGGCTAAAGAGATGGCTCATCAGTACAGAGCATTGCCTATTCATGCAGAAGACTCACACATCAGCTAGCAACTGTCTATATTTCCAGTTCCAGGGAATCCAGTGCCTTTTTCTGGCTTCCAAAGACAGTGTATGCATCGGTACACTTAAATCCATGCAGGCGAAACACTCATGCACATAAAATTAAAATATATCAGATTATTATATTTAAAAAAGGTTTTCCCTCTCCCCTAGAAAAGAAGTGAGTCTATATGTGGATGTACTGATATAAAATAAGTGGAGAAATTATTAACATATGTTTGTACCTCATGCCCCAGCTTGTCTATCCTTTACATTCCCCAAATGCAAACTTTATTAATCATTTAAGTGTTTTCATTTTTTTTTGGTACTGAGTATGAAACTCAGGGGCTAGCATAGGCTAACTCAAGTGCTCTACAATGAGCAAAATCCCCAGCCCTTGTTTATTTAGGGCAGGGTCTCACTATGTAGCCCAGGCTGGCTTATAATTCAGGGTCATCCTGAGTCTGCCTCCCAAGTGCTAGGATTATAGGGGTGTGCCACCAGGCAAGCTTATTAAATATTTTAATTTTTGTTCCCATCCCCATCAGAATTTACTGGTTCTAATTTTGTACCCCACTATATATTAGATCAGCAGTTTAAATAAAAAGTTCATTTGTGATCTACTGTAAGAAAAATTTTAAGTATTTGTTTTAGGAATGACATCTAAAGTTTTATCAGCCCTTGAAAGGGGTCAGAATTGTTATGAACCAGTTTATCTTCTTTATTATGTATGGATATTCAAGCCTAATTGAAAGGTTACAATAAAAGAATTTCACTTTCTTTTTTGGTCTTTTCAAGACAGGGTCTCCCTGTAGCCCCAGCTGGCCTGGAACTTGCACTGTAGACCAGGCTGGCCTTGAACTCACAGAGATCCGCCTGCCTCTGCCTCCCAAGTGCTAGGATTAAAGGCATGTGCCACCACACCCGGCTAAGAATTTCACTTTTACTGTGAAAATTTTTAAAGTCAGCAAAGTTACCAGTGTACTCTCTATGGAGAGAGCAGCTTCACTATGGATTACAGGCCTTGGATTTAATAGCCACTTCCTATATAAATTCAATCTGTTTGTATTTAGTTAGAAATTGTGACTAGATTAACTTATAAAATACATTTAAAATTTAATCAAACTACAGTAAGTAGAATTCTCAAATCTGTGGGGCTTTTTCTTGTTATTTCTTGCTAAAAACAAGCAAATGACAACACCGTGAGTCCAATTCAAGTTACTGAGGAGCTTAAAAAAGAAATATCCAGGGATATTTGTGGTTTGCTATATGTAGGAAGCCAATTATATTTTGCTGTATATATGGAGCCCAAATAACCAGTCATTATAGTTTATCTATAGACTACAAATTCCATGGTTAAAAGACGGTATGGCAGTTTGAATGAGAATGTCTCCCCCAGGCTCCAAGTTGTTGGTGGTGCTGTTTGGGGAGACCTTAGAAGGTGTGGACATTCTGGAAGAAGGGTGCCACTGGGGGTGGGCTTAGGGAGTTCTTAATCCTTGCCAGGTTTCCAGTAGCTCTCTGCTTCCTGTGCCTGCTTAAAGATGGGAGCCTCTGCTTTCTGGTCCTGCTCTGGCACTTCCTGCCCCCATGCCTCCCCACTATGAAGGACTTTAATTCCTCTGGAACTATAAGTTCAAATAAACTCCACCTTTTATAAGTTCTCTTGGTCATGGTGTTTCTATCACAGCAACAGAAAAGTGGCTAATACACATACTTACCTCCATGGCATTGCAAAGTGTTCCATTAAAGGAAGATTTAATCATGTTCACTAAATGACACTTAAAAAGCCAGAACATATTGGTCCTTTTTAAAAAAAAATGTTTAATGAGAAATGCTGAACCTAAAAGGATTTTCTGTTTAGCTAGAAACCTACCAAAAATTCGAATAATCAGAATACTTCAATTCATAAAGTATTCTGGTTTAGCAGAGCCTACATTAACAAATAGAATAACAGATGTATATTTCACATTACACAACAAAAGTACCTTGGAATCCTACATGTTAATCACATTTTCATCCTTTAGACATTTTAAGTTCAAGATTAGATTCTGATTTGTTCATAGTTTCTAGCACACAGCTAGTATCCAGCTTAACAAGTAATTCAATTAATTACAAATAACATGTACTTAGGAATTCTGTATCTTCTATAATATAGCAAAACTACACTAATTAATTTTGAAATTCATAAATATGGGCCCTTCCAGGTAAGATAGCAGACTAGAAGCCATGGTAAAGGAGACAAGTTAAAGTAAGAAAAGACAAGGTCTAATTCCAAAGGCAAGAAGAGATCAGAAATTGACGAAGTCAGGGATAAGATTCCTGAAAAGTGTGGAGGAAAAGACTCAAGGCAAAGAAGCCAGCTCCATGTACATGGGTCACCTTTGTGGGATGGGAAGCAAAAAAATGCCCTTGAAAAGCAGACCAGGCAGCCCCAGAGAAAGAAACTAACAGTCCTACTTCTAAAACAGGCCCAAAGTTCTCACACCCATTGCAGATTTGGGGAAGATACATTCCTCCTGTGACAAAGCAGCAGCGGAGAGGAATCGATGACACTCTGTATGACTCAGGAAGTCAGGAACTCTCTTGAGAGAAAACTTAATACTTAAAACTGAGCTACCCTGGAGTTTAATAGCTCTGAGCCCCAGCTCAGCCGCTCAGTCAGTCTCTGGAGCTACCTAGCTATCCATTGTCCACTGTAGAGCTCAAGAACTCTGAAGCTCCAGTCGTCTAACTGATATCCACAGTTGAATTCCGCAAGATGGGTGATTAATATTCAGATAATATAATAATTAATATAACAATTACATTATATATAAATATAATAGTATAATAATTTAGCTTTGTGATTAATACCCAAGAAGGTCTTGAAAGTGCAAAGACAGGCTCTCTGTACAGATCTCAGTGCTATGGTTGCTTCTTATATACCCAACATAACTGTGAGACACCTCCCAAGTAGAACATCAGACACCACAAACAGTACAAACCAAGTAGATTGGGGAGGGTAAAAATTGTCCAGCCCATGGGGCTGGAGAGATGGCTCAGGGGTTAAGAGTGCAAACTGCTCTTGCAGAGGACCCGGGTTTGATTCCCAGCACCCACATGGCTGCTAAGAACCCTCTTTAAGCCAGGTGTGGTGGGCACGCCTTTAATCCCAGCACTTGGGAGGCAGAGGCAGGTGGATCTCTGAGTTCAAGAACAGCCTGGTCTACAGAGTGAGTTCCAGGCCAGCTGGGGCTACAGGGAGACCCTGTCTCAAACAAAAAAAGTCCAGCCCACAGACTGGAAACATAAGTGTGGACAACAGAGCCCCTGCTACACAGAAGAGGAAAACTACTGAAGTGAAGACACACTCTTAACCAAGTTAGAATTTTAGATGTTTCTATCACATATAGCTTCTTTTTAAATACCTCATAACTATTTCTTTCGACTTATAAAACATATATAACAGAGATGTCAAAGATATTTATGATAGACGTAGCAAAAAAACCTGCATAACTTTTCTATTATGTTTTTATCACAAAAAAAAATTATAAGCAAATTACCTGTTCCAGTCTCACTAGCTGCTTTTTGGATTCCTCTTCTTTGGCCAAGTGCACACTTATAGATGAATATACCACACCTGCAGGCATGGTTGTCAGTTTGCTCATCTGAGAAAGACATTTCAAAAAGATTGTTGTATGTAAAAAGATTTCATTTCCATTTCCTACTAAATACTTGGGGAAATATATTATTCAAGCACTCTGTTACTTTACACATTTTTAAGACATTTTCTAAAATCCTATATTGGATGATAGATTACTGTCTATCTGTTTGTCATCGATCTATTTCATCTGGATTACACAATAAGATATATAAGAACTAGAACCCTGTTTCCCAACACATGAAGATGAAGAGGCAGCAGGAGCTGTGGATTATACAGGGCAGGGGTAACTGCAGACAGTGGACGCCATATGTCGATGTCAATACTGTTGGTGATCCAGCTGATGTGTAAAGTGATGACATGAGGGAATGGACTCAGAAAATGTTGCCTCCACTGTTCACATAAAACTGTCAGGGGCCTGACTGCTATGTCACTTTTTCCAGGGCAATGAATGTATGTCCTAACCTCCCCCCCCCCCCCCCCCCTCGTGCCCAAGCATGCTATATGCAATCCACACAGCAGTAATATGACTGTGGCTTAAGGTTCAACATGATCTTTGCACCTCACTCCCACCCAGTTATTGCCAAAGAATGAAAAATTGACAGAAGACAGCCATCTGTCACCAAGAATGAAGAGTTAAGTACCTCCTAGATTTTAGGATGATGCTCCCAAAGCCTGCTGCCAACCAGAGAGACTTGCCGACCTCACTGGCTGGCATACAATTTGAAAGTTAAGGTCTGGAGAATTAAACCAGCTTAGGCTTCCAGAGCTACACTGACTAGAACAGTTCACCCTTTAACACAAGCCAAACCTACAGTCCCATACCTTATCCCGTTTCCTAGGCCCTGGATTCAAAGATATGGGCTATGCGTGGAGCACATACTCATGCCACTTTCATTAAGTGCCCTGGCTCATTAGCAGCATCATTCAGGCTAGCTGCTGGGTAGGCGAACTGGCCCATTGGCAGCCAGTGGTCACTGTCTCCTTCCAACATCAAAAGCATCTCTATCCTAGCATTCATACCCAATCTTGGCACACTAGGCAGAATATTCCATAATGGCTCAGACAAGCTCCACCTGGTTTTCCTTCCTTGGTGCACACTGCTGAAAATGAAAAGCCCTGGACTAATACACAAATATGCAGTCAAGCCAGTGTCCTCTCCAAGTAGGTGTTTTGGTGGTAAGCATGAAAATGAGGGGGGGCTGGAGAGATGGCCTAGTGGTTAAGAGCACTGACTGCTCTTGCAGAGGACCCGGGTTCGATCCCCAGCACCCACATGGCGGCTGAAAACCATCTGTAACTCCAATTCCAGGGGAATCCAACACCCTCTTCTGACCTCTGCAGCATTGCATGACAAGGGTGCACAGATCTACATGCAGACAGTACATTCATACACATACAAAAATAAATAAAATTTAAAAAAAGAAAAAAAAAAAAAGAAAATGAGGGAAGAAGAGAACATTTCCAGGACAAACAACTAAGAGAGGAATAAAGAGCTGAAGTTCTTCCCCCATGTGAACTGATCAGATTAAAACAATTGGATGTGACTAAAAAGGCATCACTGGATAAGCTGTCAACCCATGAAGGGAAACAACCTGAACAGACTAGAGTCCAAAATGACATCTCCAGAGAAAATAGACTGTTTTGCTTCTCACCCACTTGTGCCCCTTTCCCAAAGCCTAGGGAATAACTTGCAGAGGCCTGGTAAAATGTAACGGCTGCGGAGAGATAGGGGTGAATCACGAGACTACAGCAATATAGACTGGACTCCTATTTGATCATTATGCTTGTGCATACAAGCTTCTCTAACTGGAGTATGGGAACCTTGGGTTGTTCAAAATTTGGACATAGATACTTGCTAATTGGTTTTACATGAATGTTACTTACATTCATTGCTTATGCTTAATAATTTGGCTCACTTCAAAAAAATGCACCAATTACCTAAATTGTACGGCAAACTGAGTAACATCAATGTTATCTGAAAACAACTGTGTTATAATATTGTAGAATCCCTTAAAAAATAAACAAATAAATGAGGAAAAAAATAAATAAAAAATAAAAAAGGAACTTTCTTCCCCTAGAGCAGAAGGTGAAGTGGGAAAATGAGAATCTGGTAGCCAATGACACCTGCAGGAAGCTGTGAGTCTGGGGCACTGTGAGACTCCGAAGAGCTAAAGGGCATATGCAACCTGCATTTCAGCAGTAAGAAGTCCCAGACCTACTCTCCATCCTGTACCAGGCCAAGTCAGCCATCTGGAACTTGGATCAGCAAATGCAGGAGTGAAACCTGAACCCTCAAATAGTCTGCCTGAAATGGTGAGATGTCAGGCAAGGTCATAGACTCCTAGGTGATAGTTTTGACCATCCACCCAGGCCTAAACAAGGCCCACAAGTACATTTGATTAGGCAAGAGTTGGAGGCAGGCAGATCATAAGTTCAAGATCTACATAGCAAGTTTGAGCCCAGCCCTGGCTATATGAGATTCTGTCTCTAAAAAAGAAAAAAAAAATTATTGAGATGGCTCAGCACATAAAAACACTTGCCATGCAAGACTGTGAGCTGAGTTCAATCTCTGGAATTCATAAATAGCCAGATGCAGTGGCACATATCTATAATCTCAGCATTCCAACGGAGAAATGGGAGGCGGAGGTAAGAGAATTACCCAGAAGCTCTTGGGCCTGTTACCTTGGAATGCTGCAGAAATAAAGAGACCCTGCCTCAACAAGCTGAAGGAAACAACTCTCCACAGCTGTTCCCTGACCTCCACAAGCCTGCCATGGCATACTCACACCATGGCACACAGACACCTTACTCCTGCACACATATCACACATACAGTAATAAAAAAGAAAAAAATAAGCCGGGGGTGGTGGTGCACACCTTTAATCCCAGCACTCAGGAGGCAGAGCCAGGCAGATCTCTGTGAGTTCAAGGCCATCCTGGTCTACATGGCAAGCTCCAGGCCAGCTGGGACTAAAGGGAAACCCTGTCTCAAAAAAAAAATACCCACCCCCCAAAAATTAAAAAAAATAAATTTTTAAAAAAAGGGAAAAAAGGAGGAGGGTGGATGGTGACATGGCTGAGCTAGTAAGGGTGCCTGACACCAAGCCTGACAACCTGAGTTCAATCCCCAGGGCCCAGATTCTGGATGGAGAGAACTGCCTACAAGTTGTCTTCCAACCTCCACATGCACTGTGGTACATGTCTACTGAGACATGCCAAAAATAAATTAAAAGAAAAAATTTTAAATGGAAGAAATTGGGACACTTCACTTAATATCATGCTTCCAGGCCCATCCATTTCCTTGCAAATTTTATATGAGAATAAATGTGGGTAAAGCCTAAAAAACTAGAAAGGGTAAAAATAGGCACTAAGGAAGAGTGGGGGTATAAGAAAGAATACATGTAATGCAAAAGAGGAAAAGAAACTGGGTACAAGAGACGATGGGGGTGGGGCAGAGGAGGAAGCGGGGATGACAGAGGAAGAAAATCTACTAAAACATACTTTGTTTAAAAATTCCATAATGATACCTTGTATGATAATTTAAAAGAAATGTTAAAGATAACAAAAGCATGAAGAATCAAAATGTTAACTCACTCCTGGGAGACTGAAAAACTAATTTGTACTTCAAAGCACAATAGCAATAATATAGTTTAAATTAATATATGAACTATAAGATAATTTTAAGAAATAAGAATAATTATTTTAATGAACAAAAATTAACAAGCATAAATCCTTTGATCTCTTTCTGTTTTTAGCATAGGCTTTTGTTGTTTCTGTCTTTTTTGAGACAGGGTCTCTCAGCAGCCACAGCTCCCCTGAACTCACTATGTATACCAGGCTAGCCTCGGTCTCACAGAGATGCACCTGCCTCTGCCTCTGCCTCCCCAGTGCTGGGATTCAAGGAGTGCACCAGCACACCCAGCTACCATAGGTTTTGTAAAGAACAAAAAAGTGCAATATACATTTAATGTAGGACAGGGGAGATGGCTCGGTGGATAACACACTTGTCATATGAGGACTGGAGCTTGGATCCCTAGCATTCACATAAGAAAGCAAGAAGGCCTGGGAGCCAGCCTTTTATCCCACCCAGTATTTAAGACATGCAGAAAGAGACATCCCAAGGCAAGCTGTCTACCTAGACTAGCAGAAATGTTAAGGTCCAGGTTCAATGAGAGACCCTGTCTCAGCAAATAAAATATGGCAACTGAGGAAGACACACATATATGAACAACCATAAACACAGTCACATACACACACGCACACACACACACACACACACACACCATATACACATACAAAAAATAATCTTAATGTCACTGAGCCTAGGGTACATAACAAGAACCTGTCAGACTCACACTTTTTACTAATTCTGTTGCTGTGATCAGCCAGAGCATCAAAATTCGCACTCTAAAAATCCAAAATGATGTCAACGAGCATGTTTATCTACCAATCTAAGGAATTTTGTTGCTAAACGCCTAAAATGATTATTTGAAAGAAGTTAAGTGTTACAATATTTAAAAACCTCACACTGAGCTGCCACCCTGTTCCTGCCATCATGTATTTACTGAACCTTCCAACTGTTAGCCAAAATAAGCCTTTCTTCCTGTAAGTTGTGTTAGGTATTTGATCACAATAATGAGACAAGTAACTGAAGTAGCAATCTTAAGCGGAAAAAGCAGTGACAGAGTTACAACAATATCTGATCTCAAATTGTACTACAGAGCCACAGTACTAAAAACAGCATGGTCTCCATACAAAAATAGACATGTAAACCAATAAAATAGACTACAGCTCCCACAAATAAACTCGTATGGCTACATTCATCTAACTTTGTATTTCAACAAAGTATCATGTCCTTTAAAGTATTGAATGATTGATGTATGTGTATAGTGTACTACTTAAAATAATAAATGAGAATATATATAGTGAACATTTAAAAAATTAAAACATTGGGGGCTGGAGAGATGGCCTAGCAGTTAAGAGCACCGACTGCTCTTGCAGAAGACCCAGGTTCGATCCCCAGCACCCACATGGCAGCTGAGAACCATCTTTAACTCCAGTTCCGGGGAATCAGACACCCTCTTCTGACTTCCGCGGCATTGCACGACATGGGTGCGCAAACCTACACGCAGACAGTACATTCATACACATAAAAAATAATAAAATTAAAAATTAAAACATTAAAAAATAAAAACTAGTTTTTGTCCTTTTTGAGACAAGGTCTTCCTTTAGTCCCAGATGGCCTGGAGCTAGCTATGTAGACCAGGCTGGCCTTGAATTCACAGGGATCTGCCTGCCTCTGCCTCCCGAGTGCTGGGATTAAAGGTGTGTGGCACCATGCCCAGATAATAAAAACTGTTTTTAAATACCTATGAGAATGATACTTTTTTTCCAAGACAGCAATCCCTACATACAAAAAAACTTTTGAAGTATTATAATATTTGAACATTTTTCCTCCACCTAATATTCTCAAAGTAGTCACATTAACTCATGCAATACAATAATACCTAGACTTTAAAATAAATCCATATGTACTGGCTGATAGTTATGATCTAATGCTCTAGAGTACTGATTTACTAAGGTCTGAAAAATATGCCTTGAAAAGTGTCTTTTAGGCGTGATGCTACAGGATTATATCCTGACACTCAGAAAGCTGAGAAAAGATGAGGAGTTTAAAGACATTTTGAGCTATCTAATGAGTTTGAGGCCAGCTTGGGCTACACGCTGAGACCCTGTCTTGAAAAGTAGGCCTGGAATTTCCCTGAGGATTTGCAGACAGCTGATAGTTGCTGGGGGAAGGAGAGACCCTATAACCAGTAATTATCATGGTTGCCTATGTTATTGTAATCATTCATCACCCATGCTTTTGTAAGTAACTCTAATTAAACTCATTGGGTCACATACTCCTCCACAAAAGGACCTGTAAGTAGAAGAGGGACTGGCTAGGAAGAAGAAAGTCATTAGTGGGAGTGGAAGTGGAACAAGAGAGCAATGGATGGGGATAAATATGATCAAAATACATAACAAACATGAGGGAAAATCAAACTTATTATGTACAATTAATAAGTATTAATAAAAACTTTAAAAAAGAAAAAAGTATCTGGGAAACTTTCTTTTCCATTCAACAGAGAAAGGTCCACTCTTCACTCTTAATCTTTTTTCATAGTTACCAAGTCATCTCTCCAGCCCCCATTCTTGATATCTTAACAGACACCTTGTCTCTGGCTTTTATTGTTGGGGTAGTGTGGCATAATGGAAAAAACAATGAGTTTAGGAATTGCACAGGCTTGGTTTTGAATGACAATTGTAGAATTTCTTATCTATAACTGGGTACACTGCCTTAGTTCATAGGAGATACACTGATTGACACAGGTATTACTAGCCATTGGCAGTTATTCAAGTTGAAATTGAAATTAACTGAAGTTAAATTTTAAAACTCATCACACTCTACTTGTTCAAGGCACATAATGTATAACAGGTGGCGCACGCCTTTAATCCCAGCACTTGGGAGGCAGAGGCAAGCGGATCTTTGTGAGCTCAAGGCCAGCCTGGTCTACAGAGTGAGTTCCAGGACAGCCGGGGCTACAGGGAGACCCTGTCTCGAAAAGACAAATATATATATATATATATAAATTAATTATTTGTTAAAAAATTTTANAGAGACAGTATATATATATATATATATATGAACTCAATCAGGGGAAAGCCTCATAAGTAGTACTATCTTAAGTCTTATGCTAAGTACTTGAAAAAATAAAATAGGATACTTTCCTTTTCATGACTATCCTGAGGATTAAACACACAGTTACATATGAATGACTTGTGCTTGGTAAACTGGCAATTAGTTGAGTTTCCTTACTCTTTAGGACCAACTGCTGAATGAAGTTAAGTACCTGAGTGTATGCCCTGCTTTTTTTCTCTTCATATGTATTGGATGTTATTGTCTCTAAACAAAAATGAGAGCTGAGGATAGAGCTCAGTGGTAGAACAATTGCCTTGATGCATGAGGCCTTACTTTCGAACACTAGTACCACCCTCCCCACTCTCCCAAATCCATATTTTTTATCAAAAGAAGTCATTGAGTTTGTTTATTAAGATTATATGCTTATGAAATTATCACATTATACAACATAAAAAGTCCAACTTTAAAATTCTACTTATAAACAGAAACAAAAAAAAGGTGAGCATACCTAATCGTTTTCAACCACAAGTCAAATAGGTGAAACAGGAGTTACTCTCTAAAGAGGAGTAGCTGATGGCATAGGACTCTGAAACATTCAGAACATGGGTTGACAACCCAAAGCCCTGGGTGAATTATGAGCCGGACCCTGAGCTAAAAATGTTTTTAAAGCATACTTTAAGGTTTGTAAAAAGAAAAGTAAAGAAATAAGGCCTACAGATCTTACATATTACATAAAGACAAAAATACTAATTCGGCCCTTAACAGAAATAGTAAAATAACAACTGTATTAGGGTCCTCTAAAGAAACAGAAGCAACAGGATGAATATATAGCTATATACAATTTATTGATTTGTTCACATAACAGAGTTCAAGGAGTCCAACAGTAGCCATGCCACACTGGAGAGGCTGAGAATCCAGGGAACTGCTCAGTCTGCAAGGCTGGATGTCTCAGTAGTCCCAATCAGGTGCTGAAGGCCCGATGGATTCCAGGAGATCTGCCGGTCTCAGTACACGCTGGGATCCGAAGGGTTGATCACAGCAGCAAGACAAACTCACCAGTGAGAGAGAGGCAAGCCGCAGGAAATAAGGGACCAGCTCCCTCTGCCATGGCCTTTAATACTGCCTGCCAGCAGAAGGTAACACCCACATTTGGGGTGGGCCATCCGGGTTGAGGTAGTCCAATCTGAAGATCCTTTTTCTCTTATTTGTTCCTTAGTCTAGTCAAGTTGACACCCAGGATTAACCATCACAAGAATAACAACCAATGTAAATTCCTGGTTTAAAGAATCAGCCAGGGGGGCTGGAGAAATGTCTCAGCAGTAAGAGCACAGGCTGTTCTTGCAGAGACCCTGGGTTCAATTTCCAGCACCCAGAAGATAGCTAACAATCACCCATAAATCCAGGTCCAGGGGAGCTGGTGGTCTGTTCTGGCCTCATTGGGCATCACACAACATAGGTGAGATGATAGACATGCAGGCAAAACACTCATATACATAAAAAATAAATAAATAAACCACAAAGAATTTAATCAGGTATCTTAAAAGTACCAGAAGAGTTTAGGAATACTATGAAAACTTACAAACTTACAAAAATAAGGGTGTTATTAATCTAGTAGCATCAAAATTGAGAAGAGGTGCTCTGGCTTATATGCAGAGCTTGAGTTAAAACTGAAACTGTGGGGCTGAACAGATGGCTCAGCAGTTAGCAGCACTTACTGCTCTTGCACAGAACTTGGGTTTGATTCCCAGCACTACATGGCAGTGAACAGCTGTCCTTAACTCCAGTTCCAGAGGATCTGACACCTTCTTCTGACCTCTGAGGGCACTGCAATTATACATATGCAGGCAATGCACTCGTACACATAAAATAAAAAATAAAATAAAATAAAATCTACATAATTACAAAATAATAACTTTTCAAGACCAAATAAAAATGATTTTGTAAAAGCCAATAAAAGTTTACAATGGCTCCCTCCACCCTGGTGTTGTGGTACATGCCTTTAATCCCAGTACTCAGGAGGTAGAGGCAGTGAAATCTCTGTGAGATAGAGACCACCATGCTCTACATAGGGTGTTCCAGGCCAGCTGGGTCTACAGAGAGACTCTGTCTGAAAAAAACAACAACATAATGGTTCTGTCCGAAAGATAACAGGTTCTAGGAAGATCATTCTGTAACATAAAGATTTCTAAATAACAAAGATAAACAACACATAATTATCCCATTCCTTACAAGTGTTTTATAATGAAAATAATTGATTCTTGTTACTTGTGATTGTTAGGTTCTATAAAGTAGCTGGGAGCAATTGCACCTGGGGAAAATTCAGGGTTAATTTCCTATGATTTACCTGTTTCATTTTCATCAATATATAACTATATAACATTGTTTCATGTTCATTTCTTTTTTTTTTTTTTTGGTCTTTTTGAGACAGGGTCTCTCTTTAGTCCCAGCTGACCTGGAGCTCACTATATAGACCAGGCTGGCCTTGAACTCACAGAGATCCGCTTGCCTCTGCCACCCAAGTGCTGGGATTAAAGGCATGTGCTGGCACGCCTGGCTCATGTTTATTTCTAATTCAAGGTACTTTAATATATTTTATTAATTCATTAACATGGAACCCAATGCCAATATAACCAAATTCATGTTCAGATGAAGCTCATCAACATACAAGGAGGAGAAAGAAAAAGATAAAGAGCATGAAGAAGCAGAAAACACCATCAAGTACACCCAACTGACTAGGTTGATATAGGTAGACACAAATGGCTGCAGTAATCATCAATCTAGATTATGTCCTTATCATCTTTTGGGTGAAGTAGTAGAGTAATACGAAAATGACATATTTTAGAGACAGACTTGGATTCAAATTGTAGCTCTATTATTTATGTTATGATGTGGCTCTAAGAAAGTGATCGGATGTGTAAAGGTCTATAGGTCTCATTTCACCTATGACAAAGGAACTAACATACAGAAAAGGCTTAGTATATATTTTCTGTTATCATCATCTTCATCATCATCATCATCATCATCACTGTCATCCTGTTATCCTAGTTTCCTAACCCATAGCCACCACTCTAGCCTCATCTAACCTCAATCCACTGTAATTGCTGCTGTCAAGTCAAGATAATTTTATTGTCAATCAGACCACTATCCTGCTTCAAGAAAATAAACTGGCTATCTCTTTCCTAACACACCGCTTAAAACCACTATTTACTTTTCATGTTCTCTGTAATCTATCTCCGGTGTATATAGGTAGTCTTATTTCTCCCAAACTCTTACACAGACCTTCTTACTGCATGTGTCACTGGTATGAACATTTACTCCTGAAGTAGACTATTTACTCCTTGGGGACAGATCTAGAATATATACTTATTTTCCTGGGAGTGATGACAACTTCAGCAAGATAGATATAAAAATTCAAGTAGAAAAGATGTGAGCCCAGTTAATTGTTTGTCCTTCACTTTGATCACTTCTTAGCCTTTTGGCTAAAATCCAGTGTATCTTTCACTTCTGAAGAATTGTGTTCATGAAATCTACCACAACATTTTAAAATGTCAGGTCTAATAGCACTAGTAAAATGCTGTAGGCAGGTTAGAATAGTTTCACTACTGTGGAAAAGTGAAGCTGCCCACATTTTAATCTGTCCTCACAGAATTACAAGCACAATATTTAGCCTTTTGATCAATACAGTTCAGAAAAGCAATTGTGCTTTCTCTTCCTTACTCAGAGAAGGAGAAATAATATTTTAGACACCTGTGGTAACAGGCCTCTATAGCTGCCGGCAGCCTGGAATACAACTATGCAACAAGTACCTTATGCAAACAGCCGGATGGACTTCAAATTGAGATTTGAAAATTCAACTGTGCTTGCAACATTGTAGGTATAAAGTGCTTTTAAATATTTGGCTCAGGAACTTTGTGAGTCTATTTCCAGTACCTAATGAGCTGTGACAAGTTGAGATTAGTCATCAAAACATGGGACAGCCATTAAGAGCTTAATAGAATTTCCTACTTTACAGTGCCCTGGAGCTGGTTCACTTGTGAAGGTCTAAAAGGCAAAGGTAAAAATGGTATCATTGAAGGAACACACGGCTATGAAATGGAAAAACTGGGTTTTAATCTCAGCTCAGCTACTAATTCACTGTGACCTTTTATGAATTCTGTGCCTAGGGTTCCCCACTTTTAAAAGGAGGCTGTACCACAAAATATCCATAGTTTCTTCTAGTTACAACAATTTATGATTGTAAATGTCAGTGATAATTTTCAAGTTTGTAATTTTGTAACAGATAAGCTATTGTCTTATTTTCCCTCTAAAAATAAAAAAGGAAATTACCAGGAAATAATCTTATATTTAGAGGTTTTACTCTGATTATATCATGTTTTACTCACTTCAAATTCTCTGAATACGGAGAGAGAATAAAAGGGAATTTTAATAATTGAAAAATAAAGGTTACTATTAAAAAAGGTGACCAGTGGCTGGCAATCATCTGTAACTCAAGTTCCAGGGAACCTTATATCCCCTTCTGGCCTCCATGAGCATTGTACTTACATACATGCAGGCAAAACACTCATACACATAAACTAAAAATAAATAGATAGATAGATAGATAGATAGATAGATAGATAGATAGATAGATAGATAACCCAAGTTGGGGGGGTGAATAATGCAAAAAGACACATGTGATATGAAAGCAGAAAGGACACTAAGAGAGGAAAGGATACAAGGAGACAGCAGAGGAGGGAAGAAGGGTAGAGAAATGATGGAGGAGACAATTAACTATAATATACTTTGAGAATCCCATTATGGTATCTAATACTTTGTATGCTAACTTAAATATAAAATTAGACTATACACAATGAATAAGTATTCCCCAAAATTCATTTCAAAACTTCACCCAGAAGTTCTATTTTCTTCTTTTCTTTTTTGATTACATCAATTTATTGTATGCATGTTATAGGGGTAGTCATGTGTCATGGCACTTGTGTGGAGGTCAGAAGATAACTGGAAGGATTTGATCTACTCCTTCCACCATGTGGGACCTGGGGATTGAACTTGGATCATCAGGATTGGAGGGCAAGGCCCTTAGCACACTGAGCCATTGTGCTGGTCCTTCTCTTTGGTAAGCATGGTACAGTAGAGATTTGCATGGCAAGAAAAGAAGCAATAGGAAGGAAGGGAGAAACACAATAATGGAGTACAAATACCCATCAAGACTTGAGAGGCCACTTCAAAATTTCAAAGTCTAGAAGTAGCACAAACTTCTCCTCAGAGCAGGTCTGTGTTAGTCCCAGTATGTGAAGTTAGTCATGTCTTCTTATTTGTAAAAAGAGGGCTTAGAGCAGATAATCATAGGACCTTGATCTTTTTTTAAAATTTTATTTATTTTTGAATGTGTATGAATGCACTGTCTGCATGTAGGTTTGTGCACCCGTGTCGTGCAATGACGTGGAGGTCAGAAGAGGGTCTCGGATTCCCCTGGAACTGGAGTTCTCCTGGAATTGGAGTTACGGACGGTTCTCAGCCGCCATGTGGGTGCTGGGGATCGAACCCGGGTCCTCTGCAAGAGCAGTCAGTACTCTTAACTGCTAGGCTATCTTTCCAGCCCCCCTGAACCTTGATCTTTTAGGACCACACTGTTCAATATGGCAGTCACTAGCCACAGAGTTCCTCCATCTCACTAAGCCACATTTTTTAAGACCTCTGTAGATAAACATGTCTCAGTTTTTATACTAGATAGCACAGATTTGGATAATTTTTTATTATTGCAGACAATTTTATTCCATGGTGCTGCTTTGGAGCGCCAACATTTAACTGTGTTTTATGATTCTTTCAAAAAGGAGAGATTGCAAGATTTACATGAATCTATTAAACTTTAACTCCATTTAGAGTGCATATGCTACCTTGAAAGTAGGAGGAAAATAGATAGTACTAGTGTAATTGTGAAACAATACAATGGTGTCATACTTCCAAGAAAGTTAAAGAGAAACAATGGAAATGAGAAATTTTAATCTTATATAGGATTTTCCTGAAAGATGATCTAAATCTATAGTTAGAGAATTATGATCATGGAACAAGCATATATTTTATTTATATTTTTCTTCATACTTTACACAAAAATTACATGCAGCCACTATGGAAATCAATGGGGAGAATTCTTAACAAAAGACACCTTAAAAACAGATCTACCATATGGGCCTGCCATACCATTCCTCAGCATATACTTAAAGGATTCAATATCCTACCACAGAGATATTTGCTCAGCAAGGTTTATTGTTGCCCTTTTCACAATGGCTAGAAAACAGAAACAAATGTCCCTCAAGTAATGAATTGATCATGACAATGTAGTATATTTATATGATGGAATATTATGCAGCTGTAAAGAAAATGAAATTAACAAATCTACAGATAAATGGATGTCACTAGAAACTTATACTAAGTGAGATAACTCAGACTCAGAAAAACAAAAGACAATTTTTTTTCTCATTTGTGGATACAAATTCCAAATTTTGAGATGTGAATATATATCCTGTAGCAAGTACAGGAACCAGGAAGTAAAAAGTAATCATGGGGAGGGGGGAATGGGGGAAAACGAGCTTGAGGGAGGGTGTTCCTAGGAATAGACATTATCAAGGGGGAAATGGGAAAATGTGGGATACATTAAATGAGGAGGAAAGTAGGAGGGCTATACAGGGGAACAGAGAGGAAATAAAGATAAATAATATTTAAGTGATGTGAAAAAACATAGGTAAATATATTATTTCATAAGTCTACTGAAAAATACGTGTGTGTGTGTGTGTGTGTGTGTGTGTGTGTGTGTGTGTGTAGCTACATGTTCCAAAAATCCAAATGCCAGGCAAGGGAAACTTCCCTATGAGTTGTTAGTCAAAGTATTCCAAGCAACCCCAGGAACAATATATGCTATTGCTACAGTCCTTGATTGCCTCCTAGAACCCTACTGTTGAAGGCAGGACATACTTGGGACACAGGACTTGAAGCAGTGGAACTAGAAATGACCTGGAAGCATCTTCCTTGAAGACTAGCTCTCACAGTATCAAAAGGGAGGAGAAAAGCCAAGCAGTAGTCCTACCCAGATGTAATACGTACCAACCACAACAATGAATGGTCCAACAAATTATCTCTATTGGTGCAATAGTGGCACTTTTTAGAATAGCTACTTAACTGGACTTAAGACCTGCTTGATAGGATGGAATCCATGCCTGGTACTGTAAACATAACCAAGCATTCATGGTTGAAGAGTTCATAGACCCCAGAGAAGAATATATTACTGCCACTTTTCCTTAACCAATGTAATTTCTGACTATACTCCAAACAGATATCCTGATATTACAGACAAATATAGCTTTTACCACTCAGTAAAGAAACAGCTTTTTGCAACAGATGGCCTATTACTACGTTATACAACTTATCAAAATATAGAGAATAAATGCCTGCGGGTATCCATCTGTAACTGATATACCTACAATGCACCCTTTACACTTGAGGCTCAGGGAGTGTCACAGAAGAAGAGACAAAAGATTGTAAAAGCCAGAGGAACAAGATACCTGCTGCTAGATAATACATTCTAGACATGACAGGGAAGCTGCACCCAAGAAATGTCCACAGCATGGCAGTCCCGCAAGATCTACATAATGACAAAACCAGTTGACAGGTCAAGGTGGCTGCAGAAAATGTCATGGAGTCCCATCTCGAGATGAAGAGATATGGGCAACCAATGGATACTGGAGAGGGAGAATCAGTCTTCTAACCCCAAGTGGTAAGCCCTAAACACATACACACGCAGGCACTATTAAATGTACTCAGTGTATTACATACATGCATATAACCTTATATGTGTATTTGTAGCAATAATAATCAAAGAGGACAAGAAATTGAGGGGGGAATGTAGGAAGAGTTGGAGGGGGACTAGGAGGGGTGAAAATCATATAAATACAATATTCATGTATGAAATTCTCAAAAAATTATAAAAAGATATTTTAAAAACATTAGATGCTTTTCTAGGGATATAAACCTAAACCGACTAGCCTCTTCTTCCCTTAGTGCCCATTTCTCAGGAAACACACCATCCACTACGTTCCTAGCTTTGTGTCTTCTTTACTACCTTCTTTCAAGAGTTCTTTTTTCTGACTAAACTCAACTCACCCCCCATGTCATTCTTGAAAACTGGTCATTCTTTCTTAAACTTGTTACTTTGTGTGTGTGTGTGTGTGTGTGTGTGTGTGTGTGTGTGTCCCCATGCACATATGCCACAGTGCACATGTCACAGTTAGAGAACAACTCTGTGGAGCTGGTTCTCTCCTTCTACCTTTACATGGGTTCCACATGGAACTCAGGTTGTCATGCTTGTACTACAAACTCGTTTATCAGCTGAGCCAACTGGAAGGCCCAAAACTGGCCTTTCTCCAGAACAGCTAGCTAAGGGAGCATTCCCTAACCCTAATTAGATTTCATTTTCTCATGCTACTTTGAACCTTACCATTTGCATCTTATCTTGAATAAATCTTAGCATCTTTATATCCAATTTTCCCCAGCCTTCTATCAAGTACATGGTTTAGTATAAATTAATGATGATAAGTCATTAATCTATTCTTTTTTTTAAATTTTTTTATTTATTTTCATATGTGTATGAATGTACTGTCTGCATGTAGGTTGGTGCACCTGTGTCGTGCAATGCTGCGGAGGTCAGAAGAGGGTGTCAGATTCCCCTGTAACTGGAGTTAAAGACGGTTTTCAGCCGCCATGTGGGTGCTGGGGATCGAACCCGGGTCCTCTGCAAGAGCAGTCGGCGCTCTTAACTGCTAGGCTATCTCCCCAGCCCCCATTAATCTATTCTTATACAAATGTGAGATCCACAGTCTAAAATATAAAGTAATTATGTCATCTTTATCCACTCCTGATTTTTTATAATAAATTCCAAGTTGCTTTCTATGGTAATTATTCGCTATCACCTGGTATATTCTAAAATAATGTTTATAAAACATATGCATAAAAATGTGCATAACAATTTTATATTTCTAGCCTAACAATGTTATTTCAACACATATACAAGTATAATCCCAATCATCTGAAATAATGGAGGGGAAAATAGACTTTGCAAGGAAAGATATTTTCCCTCAATGACATCGCAGTTGGGTAATTTATTGAATTTAAAAACAAACCAATAGTGTTATTACAAAGTAGATGTATTTTCCTGTTCATAAACATTGGGAACATCTCCTTCACAAATAACATTTAACCTAAATATTAAGGAACACTAACAGCAAGTAATGGCATGCAGCAGTACATCTGGTAACTGAAATATTCTGACAATAAAGGAGTAGCATGTGTACACCTCAGATACCTAGTACACTGAGGCACCTAGCGAAGTCTCAAAACCATAAAAAGGAGTAAAACAACAACAACATAAAAAACAAGACCTCATATTTCAAAATATTCTATAGCTAAAAAGCTTTCCCTAAACATATATCAAGTAACTGAAGGAGAGAACCAAAGGGCTGAGGCAAGGACATTCTGGTTGGCTGTGTTTATAAAAAGCTACATTCAATAATGTAACAGTCAAGAAGTGAAAGAAATAACAGGGAATAGAAAAAAGAATAGATGCAGAACAAAGGACAGTAGAAAAGGCACACAATGTTTACAAAAGGAAGAAAACCCATAACGAGGTTCCCATGAGATAGGGAATGGCTGTGTTCTCTGGTAGCAGCATGGTTCTGTGACATCCCCTACTATAATACTTCTACTAACATAAAGGGTCTCTGAAGACAGTATGCTCTATGTTAGAAAAGCACTTACTATGTGCCTGGTCCTTTATGAACATTGAGTTTTTCAATCTTCATGCTAACCCAACATAGATAGTAGGGATCATTTAGGTGTTGGCGGAAAGTTTGAGAATCTCCACTTTAAACTGAGTTCAATAATAAAAATAAGCCTTATTCTTCACATAGCAGGAAATATGCCAATATGCAGAACTTTAAGATTAATTCAGTGCTACTGTTGAGAACTCAGACTCTCTATGTATAGGTTATGGGGGGTAGAGATAGGGGAGGGGTTCTAAATATGATTAACATGTATGAAATACACAAAAATTCAATAAAAACTCAGACACTGGTGCTGGACAGATGGCTCAGCAGTTAAGAGCACTGGCTGTTCGTGAAGAAGACTCAGGTTTGATTCCCAGCACCCACATGGTGGCTATCAACTATCTGTACTGTCTGTAACTCCAGTTCCAAGGGAATCCAATGCCCTCTCCTGACCTTCTTGGCCATTGTATGACATGGGCACACTTACACACGTTCATTCACATAAAATAAAAATAACAAATACAATTTTTTTAAAAAGAACTGAGATTATTCTATTTCTCTACTGCCCACAAATCTGGATTTTCTTAAAATCTAAATATTAGGGAACACTAACAGCAAATAGTGATATCTGGTACATTGGTGAAAGTGAAATATTCTGAAGATAAATGTGTTTGCAAAATAGGAACAATGGTCTAATAATACAACTCGTGGGGAAAATTATAATATTTGCTGAATGCCTACTATACATCAGAATGTATGCTAATACTGCAGAAAACATACATAATATTTTGAAAGAGACAGATAAATAAACAGATACAAGAATTACCAGAGTACTTTGAAGGACTGAAAAACACTGAACAAAAGCTGCCTTTACTTACTGAGCATATCACACTGTGCATAAAACCAACAACTTTTCTATACTCATTTCACATTTATGAGAGAAAAGCAAATTACACAAAAACCCTTTCAAGGTAGCAATTTCTAGGCTATTTCTGGCCTCAATTATCCATTCTCATCTATATAATTTAAACACTATAACAGCCACAGCATATTACAATTTGAAATTTTTTTTAAAGTACATAGTGCACAATGAAGAATGAGATTAACACCCTGGTCTAAGATTAGTAGGAATTACAAGCTACATGTAAAACAGAATTTTCATAAAAATTAAAGCTCCAGCATTTAAAAGGCCAATCATAAACTAGCCAGAACAAATAACTTCCCAGCTTAATGTGATCACATTAAATAATAACAGAACCTGAATGATAACATATTTTGAATACTGAATATTTTAATCAAAGTACTATAGGAAACAACTAAATTATTCTGGAATTTCTAAACATTGATTTTAAAATGGTGGTACAATTATCAATGAGAGTGTATCTTAGATTTAAAAAAAAATTCAGAATTACAAAAGTAGGTCTGGAGAGATGACTCAGCAGTTAAGAGCACTGGCTGGTCTTCCAGAAGACCCAGTTTGATTTCCAGCACCTACATGGCAGCTAACAACCATCCATAACTCCAGTTCTTGAGGATCCTACACACTCTTCTGTCCTCCATGAGCACTCCACATATGCAGGCAATATACTCATTCAAATAAAATAAAATTTTAAAAATGTTTAAAAAGAAGTACAAAGCTGGGGGTGGTGGCGCACGCCTTTAATCCTAGCACTTGGGAGCAGAGGCAGGCAGATCTTTGTGAGTTCAAGGCCAGCCTGGTCTACAAAGTGAGTTCCAGGACAGCTGGGGCTACAGGGAGACCCTGTCTCGAAAAGACCAAAAAGAAAAAAAAAAAAGTACAAAAGTAAAAATAAAAACTATACATATGGGACATAAATGGACAAACATCAAAAATCTTCCCAAAATGGCATGAGATTGGCATAACTCAACTTTAGTCAATTTATAGTCATCAAGGTCAGAAAAATAGTTTTGTCAAAACCCAAAACTTGATTTTAAAAACTATCTCAGGATCCCCTGTCACCGCACACATAAACAGACATGTACATTATATGCAGAAAAAGGTTAGGCTTTACATAGCCTGTAGACGTAGAAGAAAGGAACACTGAAAGCATTCTCTATGCATGGACAGACAGAAATAAGCAATTTTTAAGTTGTTTTCAGTTTAGGATTTATATGTTACAAAATTTCAAACAGATTAAATAGCTACATAGGTATGCTGGACTAATCTTTCTAAATTGCTACTCTGTTCTTCAAGCTCAACAACCATCTTTATTCCACCTCTGTCCTTACACTCTTTGACTCTAGCTAAATGAGTCTTCATGGCCTCAAAAATGTCAAGCACATTCCTAACTCAGCATGTTCAGTCACTCTTCATCTTCCCTACTAGAAAGATGTCCTAGGGGCTGGAGAGATGGCCTAGCGGTTAAGAGCGCCGACCACTCTTGCAGAGGACCCGGGTTCGATCCCCAGCACCCACATGGCAGCCGAGAACCATCTGAAACTCCAATTCCAGGAGAACTCCAGATCCAGGGGAATCCGAGACCCTCTTCTGACCTCCGCGGCATTGCACGACATGGGTGCACAAACCTGCATGCAGACAGTACATTGATACACATACAGAAATAAATAAAATTAAAAATAAAAAAAATTAAAAAAAAAAAGAAAGATGTCCTAAATCCTGTAGCTCATATACCTGACAAATAGCAGTACTCAAATAGCACACTGTTAAGAGCTTTACCTAAGTCCTGCGTTTCTCTGAAGGCCTAGCTCATGCCCCACTGGCTCACTCAAAACTATCTCTCCAAATCCTTAAAACCATTATCTGTCTTGAAGCACTAACCTGGTACTTAACAAATAAATGTTTTGTCATTTTTAAATATACACAACCTATTGTTTCTCAGAAAATATCTAGATACCTATTGAGTAGTATTATATTTCTATGTCTCCAAAGGACTTTATATGACTAATGACTTCATGTGCAAGTAATGGAGTGATCCAGAGTTGTAAATAAGGCAGTATAAACACAGAATCTAGTAAACTTTTTGAGGTAACATCATTGAATGTCTGTGTCTGTGTTTATGTGCTAAGTACTTGTAGGGGCAACTATATTTCCACTATGAAACAACTAAAAATCCTAATATAAAATTATAAATCTGAGTCAATGCAATTAACTTTTAACTTTCTGAAAAACCTAATGAAATACATTATCCCAAAATGTATTTACTTTGAAAAGTTTGCTTATGCTCACAGGCTCTAAGACTGAAGCAGCAGTCAATTTAGTTATGAATTGGCAACAAGAATTTGTATCTAGATATATACAAAAATTCACAGGAACATTCTAAGAAGGAAAATTATAATAGACAAAATGTTTATAAATTGTAGAGTGCTGAATAAACAGAAGATCATTATATTGTAACATATTTATTACCTAATTTTTAAGCTTCTGAAGATAAATTTTGAATGTCCAGTGGAGCATAACTGCTTCTTTCTTACTATCACAATTCAACTTCACATATGACATGTAAAAATTCCTTGGTAAAATTAATTTTACTGTATTAAAATATTTTAAAATGTTTTCAAGTCATTATACTTTTAGCTAGAATAACCAGTAATCTTTTTTTTTCCTGAGACAGCTTCTCACTGTATATCTCTGGCTGACCTGGAACACTCCGTGTAACCTAAGCTGGTCTCAAACTCACAGAGAACCACCTGCCTCCTTGATGCTGGGATTAAGGGCCTGAAGAACCACCACATTCAGCACCAATACCTTTTGATTAATGCATTTCCTAGGGGAAATAGCCTTACAGTATATTTGCTTAAATAGGCTTCATTTTGTAGAGGCCAAAGGTTCAGTAAAAGGAGCTGGAAAGATAGAAGTTTCACACCAGTGTCAAACTGGTATCAGATAAGCTATTATCATCATCAAAAAGCTATATGCAAACTCTGAATCAGTAAGTTTGAGTGAAAAACAGGAAAATTATAGCTCACCAATTTCACAGTTTACCCATCTCTTCCCATTACTTTCCTGGGTTTTTTATATTCCCACTCCTTTCCCCTATCCTTCATTTTCCCATAACCATTTGTTCCAAAATGAGTCTTTTTTCAATTCTTTTTTTTTTTGTACTTTTTCCCCCCAAAATCTATCTTTTCAGTGGAGGGGGAAGGACTATGAGTATATAAGTACTGTTCTTTCTGGGTTATTTCCTCTGTCTCCAGAACTAATGTGCACATAATCCGGAGAAAAACAAACACAGAGGCATACATATACAACTGACAAAATACCAAGACAGAACACAGATTGAATTGAAACACCAAGAATGGCTCTCTAATCAACTAATGACTGGTAGATTCAATATAAAATGGGAAAAGACATTAGTCTTAAAATCAACACACACACACATACATTAGAGATTGATAATATCTTCTTTCTCCCATTTTACTCTTCTATTAATACCATATATAGAAGGAAAGCAGGACAGGGTGGTGCACACCTTTAATCCCAGCACTTGGGAGGCAGAAGCAGGCAGATCTCTGTGAGTTCGAGGCCAGCCTGGTCTACATAGCGAGTTCCAGAACAGCTGGGGCTGTAGGGAGACCTTGTCTCAAAAAGACCAAAAAAAAAAAAGAAAATTCTCTGGATGAAATTAAACATTTAAGTCTTTTGCTTTTGTTTTATTAGTTTCAGGGTTTTTTTGTTGTTGTTTTGTTTTGTTTTGGTCTTTTTGAGACAGGGTCTCCCTGTAGCCCCAGCTGTCCTGAACTCACTCTGTAGACCAGGCTGGCCTTGAACTCACAAAGATCTGCCTGCCTCTGCCTCCCAAGTGCTAGGATCAAAGGCGTGCGCCACCACGCCCAGCTTGTTGGTTTTTTTGAGACAAGATTTCCTATGAAGCTCAGATTGACCTTGAATACTCTCTCGGGCTCTTTGTTTCTCTTCCTCTCTGTCTCTGTTTCTCTCTCTCTCTCTCTCTCTCTCTCTCTCTCTCTCTCTCTCTCTCTCTCTC
>VZQC01008144.1:755941-808636 GCA_009823505.1 Rhizomys pruinosus
ATTTTGGCATCTGTGTTCATTAGGGAGATGGGTCTATAGTTCTCCTTTTTGGTTGTATCTTTCCCTGGTTTTGGTAGTAGCGTAATGCTGGCCTCATAGAAGGATTCTGGGAGAAGTCCCTCCGTTTGTATCCTTCTAAACAATTTAAGTAGTAATGGTTGTATGTCTTTTCGAAATATTTTATAAAATTCTGCCGTGAAACCATCCGGGCCTGGGCATTTTTTGGTTGGGAGGCTACTTATTACATCTTCGATTTCTTCCTGTACTATTGGTCTGTTTGTACTATTGGTCTGTTAAGAACTTCAAATTTTTTTAAATTTAATTTTTTTCATAGGAAGTAGGGGGAAATAGAGAAATATTTTTAGTAGTTGTTGCCCTCTTAGAACAAGGTTCCTTCCTACTCTGCCCTCATTCATGCCTTCATGTGCTCCTCTTCAAAAAAATACATCAGAAGGAGTGTAACACAGTATCTTGGTTCTAAGGATATGCATTTGTGTGACAGCTGTTTATTCCATACAATATATGTGAGATTATTTGAAGTTCATATTAAAACATATTGCACTAGGCAAGTCTTAGCTGAGCCAGGTTGCTGGTCTACCCTGGCTCCTATTTTTTTTTTTAATCACAATTGGGCTTGCTTTGTAGAATACTGGAGTATTATAGTGACATGGAAAATCAGTTCAGGGTATGGCAATTATTGTAGGTGGTAAAAGTAAAGTTGAAGTAAAAAGTGAATGGAGATGAGAATTAGGAGAAATAATTACCTCTGAATTCTTAATTCAACCTCTCTTCTCTGACCTCTGTTATTCTTCTTGGACTCATGCCTTTCCTTTGGCCTTACAAGATCTCTAGGCCTTAATGTTTATTCTAGTTATCTATGGCCAAACAACAATTTATCCAAATTTAGTAATGTTAAAAAACAAACAGTCATTAAAGTTTCTATGGATCAGGAATTAAGAAGTGACTTAGCTGGATGATTTTGTCTATTGTTTAAATGTCTTTTTAATTTTTTTTTCAGTTTCATACAATATATTTTCATTACATTTAGGCTCCCTCCCCAAGTGTACTGTATGCCTTTTATGGCTCTCTTCCATGAGATTTCATGGATTCTGTCATATATATTAGGCCTCTTAAGTCAAGTTTGTGTCTCCAAACGTCCTTCAGCGTGTGTACATCGTACATCCACGGGAACGAGATCAACCTACCTTGAGTTACACCTTTAAAGAAAACTGACCTCTGCTCCCAGTAGTTGTCAGTTGCCAATAGCTCTTCAGCTAAGGTTCAGGTTTCTTACGTCCCCACTTTTGTGACCAGCCACCACCTTTGGCTATTATAATCTTTCAGCCATGCCCCCTTTTGCAATGGATCCTGAACCCTGAGTGGCAGAAGTTTGATATAGGTGACCTATTCAGGGATAAGAAACCTGCAGTCTCGTAGTCTCTGCATTTTGGCCACTTGTGGCTTTCTGTGAGAAGCATCATCTGTTGGCTTTGCTGGTGAGAGTTGAGCGGTGCCTTCATATTCTTTCTGCTCCCTGCTCCACTATGTTACCTGAGCCTTATGTGTAGATGTTCCATTTAGTGCTGGGCACCTCATAAACACTTGTTCTCTGTATTTGCCCAGTTGTAGAACTTTGGAATAGTCTCCATTTGTTGCAAATGGAAGCTTCTTTGATGAGTGGTGAGAGGTACACTTCTCTGAAATGTAAAGGATATATATTTATAATACAGTAAGAACTTATGTTGATCTAGGAATTTGACAAAAGTTGGTTTTTGTGTACGATCTATGACCTATCCAGCCGTGTTTATTTGGCTGTGTTTACAGTACCATATGAGTTCCCTCCTACTTAGTGGGCCTTAAGTCCAAGTACACAGCTGTTGATTACCGACCCCCAAGATGAAAGTACCACTACTGCATCAGTAGAGATTAATTGCTGGATCAGTCATTGTCATACATAGACTTTATACCTGGATGGGATCATTGATTGGTTTTCTACGTTGGCAGCTTACACAATATCTTATGATACTATGGCTGCTAGTCCTCCTGGAGGAGGCTTCCAGATCAGTTCTAACTTGTTTACTCCAAGTCTTGTGTCCAAAGTGTGCCCTTCCTTTAGTAATAAAACCTTACCTTCAAGTTCTGGTAGGTAATCAAGGACTGTGTGGATAGCCTGTGCTTTTTTGGGAGTCTCTTAGAATACCCTGATCAACAACTAGAAGGGAGGCTTCTCCTGCCTGGCACTATGTTTTTAGTTATATAGCCTTCAGATACACATACATACACACACACACACACACACACACACACACACACACACGCACATTTTTCAATAGGCTTTTGAATTAATACATTTCCCTTTGGCTTTTCACACCACCTAAGGATTATTTATTTCTCCTCTCTCTCCCCCTCTATATCACTCCTTAAAAAGTTCTGTGTGTGTGTGTGTATGAGTGTGTGTGTGTGTACAATTACATGGGCACCAGTGTACAAGTGTGTGAAGAGCAGAGGTTAATACCGGGTTTCTGTATCATTGTCCACGTCATTTTCGAAGTCTCTTCACTGAAATGAAGCTTGTAGGCAGGCACCAACCCATGAATCAACCTGTCATTACCTCCCGGGCACTGGGGTTACAGGTGTGTACAATTATGCTGGTGAGTGTTCGGGATCTGAACTCAAGTCCTAATGCTTTTACAGAAGATACCTTATTCACCGAGTAATGTGCCTACCCTGATTTTGTCTCTTGGTGTCCATGAGATTGTAGTCCAGATATTGGTTAGAGCTGCAATTATCAGAAGATTTGGTTGAGGCTGTAAGGCCCTTTGAATCACTAGGGTGTGTGAAATGAGGTATCAGTTATTTGCCATGTCAATTTCTCCATTGAGTTGTTTGAGTATTTATTTATTTATTTATTTATTTATTTATTTATTTATTTTTGTCTTTTTGAGACAGGGTCTTCCTGTAGTCCCAGCTGTCCTGGAACTCATTCTGTAGACCAGGATGGCCTTGAACTCCCAAAGATTCGCCTGCCTCTGCCTCCCAAGTGCTAGGATTAAAGGTGTGCGCCACCACGCCTGGCTGAGTTGTTTGAGTATTTGCATGACATGACAACTAGCTTCTTCCAGAAGGAGTGATAATAAGAGAAAGTGCAAGGAGAATGCTGTGCTGCCTTTTATGTCCTCATCTTCGATGTCACCCACTGGCACTTCAACCACAATTCTTCTACTTATTAGAAATGAGTCACTAAGTAAAGCACCTACTCCAAGGTAGAGGAACCATGTTCTGGCTTTAAAGGGTAAAAACAAAGACTTTATGCAGAGTATCAAAGACTCCAGAGTATCTTTCTTTCTTTGCATTATCTATTAGCAACTCCAGTTTCATTTTATTTTCTAATGACCACAGACTTATTTTTACATCTCTTCAACAACACTGTTTGCGATGAAATAAAATATTTGACCTTGATGTTAACATAAATTTGTACATATCAATAATCATATATTATTTACCTTTTTCTTATGTAAACACAGGCAGTCTAGAGGTGGTAGGTGCCACAATTTTTTTCAGAAACCCAGACTCCTATCATGTTGATTTAGCATTTTCAACATATATTTTTCATTTCCTGGTCCAAAACAGGTTCTCCACTTCCAACCATTTTACATGCATTTTCATCAACAGGAATTAGGAATGGAGAAAAGGTAGAGTTCACCTCTTCACATTAAGATCATATCCTGCCGGGCGTGGTGGCGCACGCCTTTAATCCTAGCACTTGGGAGGCAGAGGCGGGCGGATCTTTGTGAGTTCAAGGCCAGCCTGGTCTACAATGTGAGTTCCAGGACAGCTGGGGCTACAGGGAGACCCTGTCTCGAAAAGACCCCCCCAAAAAAGATCATATCCTGGGGCTAGAGAGATGGCTCAGCAGTTAAGACCAATGACTGCTCTCGCAGAGGACCCAGGTTTGATTCCCAACACCCACATGAAGACTAACAATGTCCCAATGTCTATAACTCAGTCCCAGGGGACCTGACACCCTCTTCTGACCTCCATGGGCATTGAACGATGCGGGTGCACCTACCTACACACAGGCAATAAACTCATACAAATAAAAATAATAAATAAAATAATTTTTAAAAGGTCATGTCTTGGATGTACATGTCATACTGTTTTCCTTAGATTTAATTGTTTATAATCTAGTTACATGGCCATACTGAATAGTAAGGGAAACTAAGAAATTAATTCTGTATTCTGAACAACAGTCAAGAAAATATCACTATTATAACAGATGGGAAGAATGAATATTTGTGTCTCTCCCACAGCTCCCTTTCATTTTTCAGTTTATAGATACTGGAAAATATCCTTCCCATGAGTTCAACTAACTTTATAGGGTTAACCATATTCCCAACACACACGCAATTTAAAATTTCAACAATCTAACTAGACTTTTGATTCTAACAGCTAAATATGTTCTAAAACCATTTTATTTAACATTTATGTATGTATGTATGTATGTATGTACGTGTGTATGTATTTTATATAGTCCTAGGGAATGAATCCAGGACCTCATGCATGCTGAGAAATTACTGTACCAAGAAGCTATATTACCAGACCAATTTTATGCAATTTTAATTGATTCATAAAACCATTAATTGTACACGTTAACGGGATGCCATATGACATTTCAATGCAAAAATACATTGTATAATGTGTAAGTTAGATTAAACATACCTACTCAATCATCAGTCATTTTTGACAGTAGAACATTCTAAATTCTTTCTTTTACCTTTTTGAAACATACAGTACATTTTTCTTATTCACACTACCATGAGATAAGACACCAAATTTCATAAAACTTTCTTAAAGTTACTTACTTCCACTGAGTATCTTTTCCTAATTCCCCCTCTTCCTACTCCCTGAAGCCTCTGATAAATATCAATGCATACACAACTTCTCTGGTACCAGCTGTTTTTAGAGTCCACATATGACTGAGATTGTGTTATATTTTTCTTTTTGAATATTTTATTTATTATTTTTATTTTATGTGTATTAGTGTAGTCCCTGCATGCATGTAAGTGCTCACTGTTGTGCAATCCCTATGGAGGTCAGAAGATGGCTCTGGATCCCCTGGAACAGGAGTTATGGGTGGTTGTTAACCACCATTTGGGAGGCTGGAAATTGAACCCAGGTCCTCTGGAAGAGCAATCAGTGCTCTTAATGGCCAAGCTGTCTCCCCAGCCCCTGTATTTGTTTCTTTGCCTAGCTTCTTTTCACTAAGCTGATGGAAATGAGAAGACTTCATTTGCTGCAGAACAGTCTTCTGCTATATTTATGTACAACAGTTCTCATGTTCACTTACTAATGGACGCTTAGGTTTATATTTTTTGGCTGTTATGTACAGTGTCATATTGTCCATGGGTATATACACATATCTTAAGCATTCTAACTTCATTTATTTTGACAATATGTCTAGTTGTGAGATTGATGGTTCTTTTTCTGTTTTAGAAAATTTTGTTTTCAATGATTGCCATGGTCCTTTTAATTGTTTTAAATTTTTAATTAACAACTAGTAATATACATATTTATGGATTCTAGTGTAAAGCTTTGACATGACTACATTGTAGAATGATTATATAAAGATAACTGATAAATATTTCACCTCTCATGTTCATCTCATTTTCTATGGAAACAGCATTCAAATTCTTTTTAAAAGTACCACCTTGAACTTGATCTGCCTTTATAATTTAATTACATTTATGCTGTTGATAAATGAGGCATATAACAGAGACATACCCCCCCCTGGAAATTTTAATGAAGTTCAGTCATCAACATTGATTTAGTGCAGTGGCAATATTTCCTTTTTTTTTTTTTTTTTTTTTTTGTCTTTTTGACTCAGGGTCTCCCTGTAGTCCCAGCTATCCTGGAACTCACTAAGTAAACCAGGCTGGCCTTGAACTCATAGAGATCTTCCTGCTTCTGCCTCCTGAGTGCTGGGATTAAAACCATGTACCACCACACCTGGAATATTTCCTTTTTGTAGTTAGTAATTTTATTAAAATTTTTGTTTTGCAAGATTCCATTAGAAAACAAATGTGTTAGATCCTGGACAACCACTTAGAAGACAAGATAATATACTCATACAACTTACATCCATGTTGTTGTTTTTTTTTCTCTTATTCTGAAAATGAGAAGAATTCAATAATGCAATCTTGGGTGCTGTTCAAAGAGGTAGCTTCTTAAGATAGCATGAGGGCTAGGATATTAATGCAGTTCTATCTAGAAGAAAGATAATACAGGGCATTTGCTCCTATGTTTTAATAGTTATTTTCTCAGAAGTATTTATTTATGTGTTTATTTTTATTGTTTGCTCTATGAGAACATGATATATATGTGGGAATGCATGTCATGGTACACATGTGGAGTTACACACAAAGTCAGTTTTCTTCTACCTTTACATGGGTTTTGGCTATCAAATTCAGGACTTCAGCCTTGCATAGCAAACACCTCTATCAGCTAAGTCATCTGACTGGTTCTCAAAGTTTTTGCCTAGAGTTTCTGTTAAGGTCAAGAATTCTGCTTTTTTTTTTTTTTTTGGTCTTTTTGAGACAGGGTCTCTCTGTAGCCCCAGCTCTCCTGGAACTCACTATGTAGACCAGGCTGGCCTTGAACTCACAGAGATTCACCTGCCTCTGCTTCCCAAGTTCTAGAATTAAAGGCGTGTCTGCTTTTTATGCAATCCAAACTGAAAGGCTAAACCCAAAGCTTATCTATAATCAGTACATATATACTAATACTTTTTAACTCTTGCTAACTAACCACGTCTGGTCAATGCTAAGAGTTCTGTCATCAAGTAAGAATTTCTCATTAGCAAAACACAAACTGGGATAGTTATATTGTAATATGGCTAATATTCTCTTCTTTCAATTTTAAAATATGGGCCATCATCAATAAAGATAAAGAATGAATTGTCTAAGGTGGCATCTATCCTAGGTGGAATATAGATAGTAATGAATTTCAGCTGATAAAAAGAGGGTAGCAACACTAAATTGATGTTATAAATGGAGCATGTGAGGGATGAAGAAATAGGATTTCACAAGTGATTAAGCTATTGACCTATAGACATATAATTTTTTTCATGCATAAGACACAAAGACTGTACATCAGTGGGGATATTCCTTTTTAAAGTGTGGTGTAAAGATGTCAGCAGATGTGACGACTCCATTAGCTGCTGCAGCTAATACTCTTACAGAAGAGATTACATTAAGTGAGGGGTGATAATAAGCTTTCATTGTCCACATTTTTTCCAAATCTCTGATTATTCCCACAAAGATAATTCGGAGATGAATGCAGTTATACATAGACATCATACACTAAGGTACAAAGATTTAAAACAATTAAGACTGTGCAATATGCTTTTTGGGCATAAGCCCCTTCCTATACTGCTTCTGGAGAGCACATGACACATCTGGAGAAAGCCTCACCAGATGAAAGAATCAAATGAACAACAGAATATCAGGGGATGGGAATGGTGGCACAGACCACCACTCTCAGCATTCGGGAGGCAGAGGCAGGTGGATCTCTGTGAGTTCAAAGCCAGCCTGGTCTACATAGCTAATTCTAGGCCAGCTAGGACTACAAGGAAACCCTGCCTCAAAAAAGACTTAGAAGAAGAATGAGGAGGAAGAGGAGGAGGAGGAAGAGGAGGAAGAGGAGGAGGAGAATAGAATATCAAGACTGAATGATAAACTTAAGACTGAATGCAAACAATATGAAAAATTTAGAAAACACAGGAATGGAATATGCAGGAAATGTGGGATACCATGGAAATAAATTTATGCATCATAGGCAGAAAGAAAGGAGAAAAATTTCCATTCAATGGAATTGACTAGATCTTTAAAAGGATTATAGGAGATTTCTCTAAATTAAGGAAAGGCATAACTATACAAATGCAACAAACACATAGGACACAAATTATACAGGACCAGAACAGAAATTCCCCACATATCATAGTAATTCCCCACAAATTCCCCACAAATCATAGTAAAAACATTAAGTGTATGCAAGAGAGGTACTGAAAGCTGCAAAAGAAAAACAGCAAGCTACATATAAAGGAAGATCTACCAGAATTACACCTGACATTTCAATGAAACCTATAAAAGCCAGAAGAGCCAGAGGCAAAGTATTCCAAATTCTAAAGGATCATGGATGCCAAACAAAAATACCTTACCCAAGCAAAACTGTGTATCATAGTCAATGGTTAAAGAAAAATCTTCCACGATACAAATAGACTGAAAAAATTCATGTCCGCCAAATGAGCCCTACAGAGAATTCTTCATTAATATAAAAGACTTAAGAAAAGATGAATGTACCTGAGACTAGAAACAGAAAACAAATGATAAAATTACAGAACCATAAAATAAAACAAAAAAATAAAATGAGAGTACCCAATACATATCTTTCAATAATAAGTTTAAATATCAATACCTTCAACTCCCTAATTAAAAGATACAAACTAGTTGAATGGATTAAGAAACAAAATCCAACCGAAGATCCAAATCTGAGCACATACAATTTCAGCCATCTTATATTTGACAAGGGGGCCAAGAAGCCACAATGGAGAAAAGACAGCATCTTCAGCAAGTGGTGTTGGCAAAACTGGATCACCACTTGTAGAAGAATGAAATTAAACCCCTACCTCTCGCCCTGTACAAAAGTCAACTCCAGATGGATTAAAGACCTCAACGTGAAACCCCAAACTCTGAAGGTGATAGAAGAAAAAGTTGGCAGCAGACTACAAGACATAGGCGTAGGAAAAGACTTCCTAAATCAGACAGCAGCTGCACAAGAATTAAGGTCGACAATTGACAAATGGGACCTCATCAAACTCAAAAGCTTCTGTACATCAAAAGAAACAATCAAGGAAGTGAAGAGAAATCCCACAGAGTGGGAGGAAACCTTCACTGCAGATACATCTGACAAAGCATTGATTTCCAGAATATATAAACTACTCAAAAAACAAAGAAAAAAGAAAACAAATGACCCGCTCAATAGATGGAGCAAAGAACTGAACAGAGACTTCACAAGCGAGGAATTAGAGATGTCTGAGAAACACCTCAAGAACTGCTCAACATCACTAATCATTAAGGAAATGCAAATCAAAACCACTTTAAGATATCATCTTACTCCAGTAAGACTGGCTAGGATCAAGAAAACAAATGATACCAAGTGCTGGAGAGGTTGTGGGGAAAGGGGAACACTCATCCACTGCTGGTGGGAATGTAAACTTGTACAGCCACTATGGAAAGCAGTGTGGAGAACCCTTGGAAGACTTGGAATGAACTTGCCACCCGACCCAGCCATACCACTCCTGGGCATGTACCCTCAAGACTTACGCCACCACAGAGATACATGCACGGCCATGTTTATTGCAGCTCTCTTCACAATAGCAAGGAGCTGGAACCAACCTAAATGCCCCTCAACTGACGAGTGGATAGAGAAAATGTGGTACATCTACACAATGGAGTTCTATGCAGCAGTAAAGAAAGACGACATCACGAGCTTTGCAGGAAAATGGCTGGAGCTAGAGGACATCATGCTGAGTGAAGTAACACAGTCCCAGAAAAACAAACGACGAATGGTATCCCTCATCTGTGGATGCTAGTGCCAATTACCCAGTTGTAAGTATTTCTTGTGTAGGGCCCCCTGAGCTTTTGTCCAAAGCAGTTGGGTGTAATGCATATTGGAAACAACAACAACAACAACAACAACAGAAAGGACTGCATCAAAGAACTGACTGAAACATTGAACTTCTGCTCAAAACAGTCAACTTCCTCATGGAGAATATTGAGAAAGACTAAGAGATGAAAAGCATGTTTGGCAGAATGCATGAGCTCTGGCGGGGTGGGGGAATGGGCGGGAACACGGGTCTAGATTTGTTAAAAAAATAAAAATTAATAAAAGAAACAAAATCCATCTTTTTTTTGTTATTTTTGAGACAGGGTCTCCCTGTAGCCCCAGCTGGCCTAGAACTCGCTTTGTAGACCAGGCTGGCCTTGAATTCACAGAGATCCGCCTGCCTCTGCCTCCCAAGTGCTAGGATTAAAGGCAAAGGCATGTGCCACCATGCCTGGCTTGTTTCTTTCTTTTCTGTTTATTTATTTATTTATTATTTTTAAAATCCATCTTTATTGTCCAGAAGAAACTCAAACTCATCTTCAAGGATAGGGACCAATTTAGTGTTAAATCATGTGGAAAAAAATTTCAAGCAAATGATACTAAGAAAAATCAGAAGTTTCTATTTTAATATCCAAAAGATAGACTTCAAACTAAAAAGTCAAGAAGACATAAAAAAGTCACTTCATTCTGATCAAGGGAACAATAGCTAAGAAATGTAAACAATCTAAATGTTCCTTGACTGATAAATGAATAGTGAAAATGTGGTACATTTATAAAATGGAGTTATACTCAGTGGTAAAGAAAGATGAAATTTGCAAGAAAATGGATGGAACTTGGTGTAGTCGTGTCGAAGTGGTTAAGGCGATGAACTACAAAAATGGACGGAACTATAAGCTGTTAAAGTAAGTGAAATAACACAGACTCAGAAGAACAAGTACTGTATGTTCTCTCTCGTTTGTGGACCTTAGCTCCAAATACTTAGATGTGAGTATATTTTCTGATGTCACTGCAGGATCCAGGAAAATAGAAAGAAGCAATGGCAATAAAGTAGAAGAAGCTCAAGAAAGGGGGAAAGTAGGAGACAGATGTTTTCAAGGGGGAAGTTGGATAAAGGCTGTATTTTAACTTGGGAGGGAAGAGGGAAGCTTATCCATAGAGAGGAGGAGGAAAGATAAATAACATTTAGGTGGTATGAAAAAACAGAGGGGAATGTTCAAAAACCTACTGAAAAATACACATAC
Source organism: Rhizomys pruinosus (assembly GCA_009823505.1). NCBI lineage: Eukaryota > Metazoa > Chordata > Mammalia > Rodentia > Spalacidae > Rhizomys > Rhizomys pruinosus. Next base: position 766,846 of record VZQC01008144.1, read on the forward strand.
ATTATAAATGTGTGTAAATGTGCGTAGTTAATGCCCTATAGCAAAAACCACAGTGCCAGGTGGGAGAAACCTCCCTTCAAGTTGTTCAGGATAGTCCAAGACACTCTCTAAATAGCATGGTATTGTTATGGCCCTTCATTGCCTTCCAAAACTTGAAGGTAAGACCCTATTGTTGACGACAAGACATACTTTGGACACAAGATTTGGAACAGTCAAACTGGAACTGACCTGGAAGCCTCATCCCTGAAACAATAGCTCTCATAGCATCAGAGGATACTATGAAAGCTGTTAAAGGAGAAAGCCAGTCAATGGCCCTACCAGCTGTAAAGCCTAATAAACACAAAAACGACTGGCCTGGCAAACTATATTGGTGCAATAGTGGCACTTCTATCTTTGGGGTAATCAACAGCTGTCTGACCGGACTTAGGGCCACTCACCAAGAAGGAACTCATGTGTATTACTGTAAACATAGCTAAATACACGTGACTGGAGAGGTCATAAACCCTAGAGAAAAACGTACATACATACCTAGAAGAACATAATTTGTTAATTTATTCTAAATATGTGTCATTATATTTATAGGCAAGTGTGCTTTTTACCACTCATCAAAAAACTTATTTTTGCAACATGTGGAAACTATTACAGAGTTCCCCAAAAGGTCAAACGCAGAGAACAAGTGTTTGGGAGATTCCCAGTCCTAAATGACACCTATACAATAAAACTACTACACCTAAGGCTCAGGTAACAGAACAGAACAGGGAGAGAAATAATATCAATACATCTCTCAACTTTCAAAAGTGAAGGTTTCTCAGGCAACAGATGATGATGCTTAACTCAGAAAGCCACAAATGGACAAACTATAGCAAATAAGATATTACAGAATGCATGTCCCTGGTTAGGACTCATATATATATATATATATATATATATATGTGCATGTGTGTGTGTGTGTGAATTAAACCTGTGCCAGCTGAGACGGAAAGACTGTAAGAGTCAGGGGCAGTTGGATGGGCCACAGGAAACAGTTTTTCAAGCAGCTACAAAGTAGCTCATATGAACTTCGGCAATAGTGAAAGTATGTCCAAGACCTATGCAAGCTCAAACCAGACAGAAATCCAGTGTAGATAGGCAGAAATGTCTAAGAATCTTCAACTTTACCTGAGGAACTATTGACAACTGATGACTACTGGGAGAGGGAGAGGGATTTTTCCTTGAGAGCTTGATGCTAGATAGTTTGACCAGGCTCCAGTGTTTGGACTCACACTGAGGGACATTGAAGAATACAAACTTGGCTTCACAGGCCTTAACATATATGACAGAATGCATGAAATCTGGTGAAGGGACTATGAGAATACAGATAGGGCTGGGAGTATAAATATGATTAAAAATGCACAAAGCTGCCAACAATTCAATTAAAATAATTTAAAATAATACGACAGAAAAGAAAAACAAATTAGAGCAGGCAAAGTGTCCAGAGCTAGAGGTTATTGAATGGATAATTATAACTGATTATTAGTATGCTTAGTATGCTTATGTTTATGGGTTCGTTGGTTTTTATTGTGTGTGCATGCCTTGAGTGTGTGCATATGCATATAAATGCATGTGGCTGCCAGAAATCTACTTCAGTTTTCTTTTTTTTCCTTTTTTTTTTTTTGGTCTTTTTGAGACAGGGTCTCCCTGTAGCCCCAGCTGTCCTGGAGCTCACTCTGTAGACCAGGCTGACCTTGAACTCACAAAGATCCGCCTGCCTCTGCCTCCCGAGTGCTAGGATTAAAGGCGTGCACCACCACGCCCAGCTTCAGTTTTCTTCCCCTATCATTCTCCAACGTTTTTAATTCCTCTTTTTACTTTATCTTTTTTTTCTTTTTAAATTGAAGGTCCTATACTGGTCCTGCTTCCACTACTTGGCAGGACTAAGGGAGAAGGAAGAGCAAGCAGTTGGTACAGGGAGCGTCATTTCCACAACATTCCATGTACACACAACTAAACAGACAGACAAAGAGTCACTATTGCAGTTAGAATTTGGCAGCATGGGACAGGGAGGGACATATAGGAAACAGGGCTATCTTTAAAAAATGCAGGCTACTTGGGGCTGGAGAGATGGCCTAGCAGTTAAGAGCACCAACTGCTCCTGCAGAAGACCCGGGTTCGATCCCCAGCACCCACATGGCGGCTGAAAACCATCTTTAACTCCAGTTCCAGGGGAATCTGACACCCTCTTCTGACCTACGAGGCATTGCACAACACGGGTGCACAAATCTACATGCAGACAGTACATTCATACATATAGAAAAATAAATAAAATTTAAAAAAATGAAGGCTACCCCCATCTGGGGAGGAACTTGATCTGCTTCAACCCAAGTGGAATCAGAGGATCAAAAGCAGTTTGGTAAGGTCAGACTGTCAGGGATGGAGGGGAGAGGACAGTCCAGGGGGTAGGGAGTGTGTTCAGCAACTGGAGTGAAGGGATTGCCCTCCCCTTGCTGAGATACCCCTAGGAAAGGGACAGGCTACAACACCCAGTAGCAGGCTTGGGGCCGCTAGATGCTCCAGGTAGGGGGCTAGAGACAGCTTGAAAAGGCTTACCCTCCAGGGAGGTGACAGCGTCGCCACTTAGTTTCTCTGCCAGGGCATAGCAGTCCTTGACCTCCTTGTAGCAGTCAGCTTGTAATTCATGCTTGATCCCTGTCAGCTTCTTGATGGCATCCTTGGAGCTGGCGTTGATGATTTTGCTCTTAAGGAGTAAACTCCCAGGGGCGAAGAAGGTGAACACCAGGTCCTCCTTCTTGCTTTCCTTGCTCCCATAGGTGGCGTCATGGACAGCATAGAGGCAGTCCTTGCCAGGCAGCATGTAGATGAATGTGGTGTAGGGGTTGTCCACAGTGTGTTGCACATAGCCTACCAGAATCTCCATGCCCTCTTCCAGGATGGTGTTCTTATCCTCACTCGGGCAGAACAGCACTGCCTTCTTGTGATTCTTCACTTCCTCTGGTGTCGAGGACTTGCACATCTTCATGTCATTGAACACTTTGATGACACCGTCAGAAACAGCCACACCAAAGGCCATGTTTCCAGAAATGAAAGGGAGGCCAGGAGAGCTGCACAAAAACTGAGGCGCTGCAGCTGCTGCCGGGATTCAACTGGACCCTTATTTTGTTTGACATGTATTTATCTAAGGGGGTTGTGCATGTTTGCAGACATGTGGAGATCAGAAGAAAACATATAGAGTTGGTTCTCTTCTTCTACCATATGTATCCTGGGGATCAAACTCAGGTTAACAGACTTGATAGCAGGTGACTTTGTCAGCCGAACCATCTTGTCAGGCCTCCACCCTATTTTGTTGAGGCAGGGTCTCCCACTAAACCTGGAGCTCATTGATTCAGCAAGACTTTCTTGGCCAACAAGCCCCAGCAATGCTCCCATCTCTCTACCTCCCTAGCCCTGTAACTTTGTGCATGGTTTTTAAAGTTGATGCTGACGAACCAGACTCAGGTTCTCAGTTGGCTCAGAAAGTACTTTACTGACTGAGCCATCTACCCAGCCCCTCGCATATTTTTATGGGAAGATATTTGGTTGCTAAAGGCACATCCAAGTCATAGAAGCTCAGTGATTTCCAAAATGTTCTGTTCTCCTTACTCAAAGTAGCCAGGAATACTCTTAGTTGGCTCTTTCCTCTTGTCCAGAGAATGTTGTCTTAATTCCTTGCAGTCTATTAGAAATAAAGGATTTATCTCCTTAGGATAAATCATATCCTAGACAATGTGTCATATGTTAACAGAATTTTAATGTCTCTTTAGAAGTCTTATCTAAACTAAAATGCTGAGTAGATACATGGAATCACTCTCCAAGTTTGCCTCATGGTTTGCACATAAGAGAAAGCTACCCACATGTTGGATTGGTATAATTCTATGGACATTTAAAGTTTTTAAGGTCCATATGGAAAGGTAGGAATATGCCTCAGTAAATCTTTGATAAAGTGTTAATTTCCTTTACTTTATTAACTTGAATGCATCAAGAGCTGGGGGGAGGTACAGTCAAAATCGGAGACCATAATTGAGTAAAGTAGCGTATGCAAAAAAGTTGCAGTTTGTTACATTGAAAATGATATAGAAAGCTGAAATTAATGCAGATATGATTTTAATGACCACAGCAATGTGACAGAATAAACTGATCAGTATCTCAAAACATGTCAGCAGTGGTAAGGAACTGCAGATACAGTTATGATCTTGTAAAACCAGGATCGAATGGTGAAAGACAATGCCAAATGTCCTCTTGTACTTTGACATAAAGATGACAACTTTTGGAGGATATAACAAGTGTGACAACCAATGGTAGAATATCCAACAGAACCAGAATCATGGTTTATAAGCAGCCTGATTCAGTCTCATCAGACAACAGACTTCTATGACATTTGTTTGAGTAGCTCAGTATGGTAAGTGGTTACAATTAATTTTTCAGTTTATACTTCCAAAGAGGTGTTTTAAATTGACACTTAATGGTTTCTCAAGGGGAAGCCTAAACTCCTAACCTGTTGGCAATAGGCAAGAGTCTACATTTTGCCATTCAAACAGAGCAGCTGCATTCACTTTTTATTTTGCATGCCTAGTCCTGGGGAGTCAATCTCTATATTATCCATGTAGACACTGGGTTTCAACTCACTTAACTATCTTTAACCCAAATACATACATTTATAGTCATTGAGTTTGTTAACTGTGCTTCAGAGGGGCAGAGTAAGTGCAGTTTCCTCTAAAAGTATAGCTGCCTACTTTCTAATGTAAATTCTGGCATGGTGGTACATGTCTTTGACTCGAGCACTCAGGAAGCAGAGGCAGGCAGACTCTGTGAGATGGAGGTCAGCCTGGTCTACATAGTGAGTCCCAGGCCAGCTGGCGTTACACTGAGACCTTGTTTCAAAAGAAAAAGAACACTGAAAGATAAAAAAAAAATCACTATAGCTAAGTCAGCTTTTAAAATATACCTCTTCCGGGTCTGAAGAGATAGCCTAGCAGTTAAGAGCACTGACTGCCCTTGCAGAGGACCTGGCTTTGATCCCCAGCACCCACATGGAGGCTGAGAACCATCTGTAGCTCCAATTCCAGGAGAACTCCAGTTCCAGGGGCATCCGACACCCTCTTCTGACCTCTGTGGCATTGCACAACCCAGGTGCACAAACCTGCATGCAGACAGTACATTCATACACATAGAAAATAAATAAATTAAATGTAAAAAAATAAAACATACCTCTTCCATTTGAATTTGATAAAAAAGTTTTTTTGGAACTTTCCCACCTAGTCATTAATCATTGATCCATATGGAAAATTGGGAATATTATACCAGAGAATTAGAAGTGTCCCTGCAACTTTAGGTGGCCTCCTGATGAATAAATGAGCAAAGATATGTCAAGGAGGCTCATGGATACTTTCAGGGTTCATCAAAAAGCTCTAGACATCAAAGCATAGAACAAGTTATGGTAAATATTTACTCCTCCACTGGTAGCAAGTAACAGGAGACTATGCCTAACAAGCATAAGTCTACCCTGATAAACATTATTCTTTTCGAGACAAGGAATGTACATAAGTAGTAGAATGCATGTTTAGTGTGAAGCTGGGCATTGTGGCACACGCCTTTAATCCTAGCACTTGGGAGGCAGAGGCAGGAGGATCTTTGTGAGTTCAAGGCCAGCCTGGTCTACAGAGCGAATTCCAGGACAGCTGGGGCTCCAGGGAGACCCTGTCTCAAAAAGACCAAAAAAAAAAAAAAAAGAACTGGATTCAGTCAATGCATCACGCCATACACACACACACACACACACACACACACACACACACACACACACACGTATGCTCACAAGAGTATCCTTTTTGGTATTTATGGATAGAGAAGTTGAAAATATAACTTGTCAATTTACACTATACATGGATGGCTGGAAAGATTGCTCGGTAGAAAAAGTATTACTTATATTCACGTAAAAACACACCTATAATATTTTTAAAATACTTTTATTGATGATTTGTGTATTTCATGCATTACCTTTCAGTCCAATTTAGACACATTCCCCTCTCCCTGGCCCCACCCCACCCCAGTTCATGCCTTCTGATATACATGTCTTGCATCTTTTTCTCAGTCTCTCCAAAGTTTTTCACTGCAGAGGCTTGTCATTTGGGGAAGAATTTAACTGTATCAGTCAGTTCTTTGACCCAGTCTTTTTTTTTTTCAGGGTGGTATGGCCCTAGATGACCCAGTCTTTATGTTGTTGTTGTTCCCTCCCCTTTGTATTGCTCCAACACATGCCTATATAACCATCACATATGTATCAAAATTATGGCCTCTGAGAATAAACTGTATGTAAATTCCAAAGTATGTTTAGGGATTCACATTTTCCCCTTTAATTTTGTATTACTCTAAAATATGAATACGTACCTTCCACCCATATACAGTAACTACAGAGTCTGAAAATAAGTGGTAGGTAAATTCTAGAGCCTGTTAAGCGATTCACATTATAAAAGCACAGTTGCTTTCAGATAAAAAGCTTTTGAGTTTGATGAGGTCCCACTAAGTTGTCCTTATTTCCTGTGCAGTTGCTGTTTGATTTAGAAAGTGTTTCCTATGCCTATGTCTTGTAGGTTGCTGCCAACTTTTTCTTCTATCACCTTCATGGTTTCAGGTTTCAGGTTGAGAACTTTGATCCATTTGGAATTGATTTTTGTGCAGGGTGAGAGGTAAGGGTTTAATTTTGTTCTTCTACAAATGGTGATCCAGTTTTGCCAACACCATTTGCTGAAGATTCTATCTTTCCTCCATTGAGCTTTTTTGGCCCCTTTGTCAAATATGAGGTGGCTGAAATTGTATGAGCTCACGTTTGGATCTTCAGTTTTGTTCCATTGGTCAATGGGTCTGTTTTTGTGCCAGTACCAGGGTGTCTTTATGACTACAGCCCTGTAATATAGCTTGAAGTCTGGAAAAGCAGTCCCCCTGTATTGCACTTTGCACTCAGGGTAGCTTTAGCTATTTGGGGTCTTTTGCTTTTCCATATTTAAGGATTTTTTTCCAAGTCTGTGAAGAAACTCATGGGGATTTTGATTGGGATTGCATTGAATCTGTATATCAATTTGGCTAGAATGGACATTTTTACTATATTAAATTTTCCAATCTATGTGCATGGGAGATCTTTCCATCTTTTGATGTCATCTTCATTCTCCTTCCTCAGGGGTTTAAAATTTTTGTTGTAGAGATGTTTGGTGTCTTTGTTTAGGGTTGTTCCAGATATATTTTTAGGCTATTGTGAGTGAGAAGGTCTCCTTGTATTCCTTCTCTACTCACTTATTGTTGGTGTAAAGAAAGGCTACTGATTTTTCTAGGTTAATTTTGTATTCTGCCACTTTACTGAAACTCTTAATCGTTTCTAGGAGTTTTCTCATGGAGTTTTTAGCATCCCTTAGGTAAACTATCATATCATATGTAAAAATGGATGGTTTTACTTCTTCTTTTCTGATTAGTACTCCTTTAATTTCCTTTTCTTGTCTTATTGCCCTAGCAAGTGTTTCAATCACTATGTTGAAGAGGAGTGGCAATAAGGGGCAGCCTTGCCAGGTTCCCACTTTTGAGGGGAATGCTTCTAATTTTTCTCCATTTAGGATGATGTTGGCAGTGGGTTTGTTATATATGGCTTTGATGATATTGAGGAATATTCTCTTCAGTCCAATTCCCTCTAGAACTTTAAACATGAAGGGATGCTTGATCTTGTCAAATGCTTTTTCTGCATCAAGATAGTCATGTAGTTTTTGTCTTTCAGTCCATTTATGTTTTGTGATATTTATTGATTTATACATGTTGAACCATCCCTGTATCTCTGCTATAAATCTGACTCGTTTATGATGTATGACGTTTCTGATATGTGCCTGTATGTGGTTTGCAAGTATTTGGTTGAGAATTTTTGCATCTATGTTCATTAATGAAACGGGTCTATGGTTTTCTTTTTGGATCGTGTCTTTGCCTGGTTTTGGTATTAGAGTGATTCTGGCTTCATAGAAAGAATTTGGGAGATTTGCCTCTGATTGTATCCTTCTGAAAAGTTTAAGTAGTAAGGGTTGTAAGAACTCTTTAAATGTTTTATAGAATTCTGCTGTGAAACCATCTGGGCCTGGGATTTTTAGTTGGGAGGTTTTTTATTACATCTTCAATTTCCTCAAGTATTATGGATCTGTTTAAACTGTCAATCTCTTCTTGGTTAAGCTTTGTTGGTTCCCATGATTTCAGATATTCATTCATTTCTCTTAGGTTTTCAAATTTAGTAGAGTATAAGTTTTTGAAGTATTCTCATATGATTGTATCTTTACTTTGTCTGTTCTGATGTTTCCCCTTTCATCATGAATACTACTGATTTGGAGTTTCTCTCTTTTTTTTTTTGGTTAACTGGGCTAGAAGTCTGTCTATTTTGTTTATCTTTTCAAAGATACCAGCTTTTGGATTCTTTGATTCCTTGTATTGTTTATTTTTTGTTTGTTTCTATTTCAGTGATTTCTGCTCTGATTTTTGTTATTTCTTCCTGTCTGTTGGGTTCAGGGTTCATTTGTAGTTCCCTCTCAAGTGTTTTTAGCTGCAGTGTTAGATTGTTTATTTGTTCCCTTTTGGCTTATTTTGATGTAGGCACTTAGGGGTATAAATTTCCCTCTTAGGACTGCTTTTAAAGCATCCCACAGGTTATTTTGTGTTGTACTGTCTTTTTCATTTGGTTCCATGAATACTTTTATTTTATTCTTTATTTCTTCCCTGACCCATTCATTATTCAGGATTGTGTTGTTTAATCTCCATGTGTTCTTGTAGTTAGTAGGGCTTATTCTGGTGTTTATATTGAGCTTTATTGCACTGTGGTCTGATAGAATGCATGAAATAATTTCAATCCTTTTGTATTTGTTGAGATTTCTTTTGTGTCCCAGTATGTGGTCAATTTTGGAAAATGTTCGATGAGGCACTGAGTAGAAAGTATATTCTCTGGTGTTTGGTTAGAATATTCTGTAGATGTCTGTGAGGTCCATTTGGTGTATTGTATTGTTCAGTTCTGATGTCTCTCTATTTAGCTTTTATCCTGTTGTTCTATCCAAGGGGCTCAGTGAGGTATTGAAATCTCCCACTATTAGTGTGCTGGGATTAATTTGTGTCTGGATGTCCTGCAGAGTAGTGTTTACAAAGTTAGGTGCACCAGGGTTTGGTGCATAAACACTTAAGATTGTGAAGACTTCATGGTTAATTGTTCCTTTGATAAGTATGTAATGGCCCTCTTTGTCTCTTCTGATTAATTTTACTCTGAGGTCTATATTGTCTGATATTAGGATAGCAACTCCTGCATGCTTTTTGGTACTATTTGCTTGGAATATTTTTTCCATCCTTTCACTCTCAGGTGGTGTCTGTCCTTGAGGGTGAGATGGACTTCTTTTTTTTCCTTTTATTTGTTTATTTTTTAAGGGATTCTACAATATAATAGCACAGTTGTTTTCAGATAACATTGACGTTACTCAGTTTGCCATACAATTAGGTAATTGGTGCATTTTTTTAAGTGAGCCAAATTATTAAGCATAAGCAATGAATGTAGGTAACATTCATGTAAAACCAATTTACAAGTATCTATGTCCAAATTTTGAACAACCCAAGGTTCCCATAGTCCAGTTGGAGAAGCTTGTATGCACAAGCATGTTGACCAAAAGATGGATTTCTTATAGACAGCATATAGAAGGATTCTGTTTCCTAATCCATTCTTCCAGTCTATGTCTTTGGATTGGGAGGTTTAGACCATTAATATTTAAGGTTATTATTGAGAGATGTGTGTTTCTTCCTTTCACTTTATTTTTTGTTTGCATTCTTGGTCTAGGTTTGTATTTTCTCGGTTATGCTTTTGTTAATTTCTCTCTTTAGTTGCTTAGAGATACTAGCTCCTTTCCTCTTTGGATTGCTTCAAGGATTTTCTGAAATGTTTGTTTTTTGGACATGTATACTTTCATCTTGTTTATGTCATGAAAGATTTTAATTTCCCCTTCAACTATAATTGACATTTTTGCTGGGTCTAGTAGTCTGGGTTGGCATCTAAAGTCATTTAGCACTGGGAATACTTTGGTCCATGTCCTTCTGGCTTTCATAGTTTGCACTGAGAAGTCAGCTGTAATTCTGTTTGGTTTCCCCTTATATGTAACTTGTTGCTTTTCTCTTGTGGCTTTGTATTTGGGCTTTGTTATGAGCATCTAGCATTTTAACTATGATATGGTGTGGGGAATTTCTTTTCTGGTCTTGTCTATTTGGTGATCTATGTGCTTCTTGTATTTGTATGGGTTTGTCTTTTTTCAGTTTGGGGAAATTTTCTTCTATTATCCTCTTGAAGATCTGGTCAATAGTGTTGTCTTGGGATTCTTCTCCTTCCTCTATCCCCATGATGTGGAGGTTTGGTCTTTTCATGGTGTCCCACATTTCCTGGTTGTTCCACTCTTGTGTTTTTTTAAATTTTTCATAATCTTTACTTGAGCTTTCTAGATGTTCCATGTTATCCTGCAGGTCTGATATTGTTTTTTTCTGCTTCATCCATTCTGCTTCTGAGGCTTTTTTCCATCATTTCCTGTTGATTGGATGAATTTCCTTTTTCATTTCATCCTGTGACTTATTTAGTATTTCCACTTCCTTTTGGACCTTGTCATTCTTTTCTTATAGCTCCTTGCTTCACTAATCAGTTCCTTCTTTTATTTTGGCCTGGGATCTTTTCAGTGTTTCTACTTACATCAGTAGTTTTTCATTCTCTCTCTCTAGTGCTTTCCAGCATTTATCATTCTTTCCTTCTAGAACCTTGCTGAGCTTTTTCAGTCTCTCCCCTTAGTTCTCTGATTTGTTCTTTATATTCTTTGTTTTCTTTGAATATGTCTACAACTGTTCTTCTAAGGTCCATGTCTTGGTTTCCTTCCAGGGGGATCTCATTGTAGGGATCTTCTATAGGACTGGTTGAGTTCTTTGTGTATTTATTATGAGCTTTTCCCATGTTGTTTTTTGTTGTGTCTTTGGCATGTGGATTTTTTTGGGTTTTTTGTTTTGTTTTGTTTGTTTTGTTTTGTTTTTGGTTTGTTTGTTTGTTTGGATTCTGGGGCCTCGACGTTGGCTGCACAGACTAGAATCACTAACACTGCGCCTGCTAGTTAGTCTGCACCACAACACCACCAGCTTGCGGGGGGGGGGGGGTGCTCTTTTGACCTGCTCACCAGTACCCTGTTGACCTCCTGGCCACCTCTCTAGGTCCACACATGCCTCAATCCTTACTGGAACCCATGCTGAGAGGTTTCTGGGTACTCCCAAGCCACCAGCGGAGAGGGGTTCTGCAAAGCCCCAAGGCAAGTCTGCATCACCTGGGCGCCGAGCTGGTGTTCTGCTGCACCCCTGTCTAGGTCTGCCCACGCAGCACTGCTCGCTGGAACCTGACGTGAGAGGTTTCTGGGTGTTTCAAAGCCTCCAGGGGCCGGGGGGCGGTGTTTATAATATTGAATCAGCCCAGAGGCCTTGCCAATACATTTACTATTTCCTTCCCCCAGTGTAAAACTTTACCAAACTCTATCAAGTGAATTCCAGCTACAATTTCTCCATCAATACATTTGTTAAGATGGCAACTTTGTATCTATTTTGCAAAAACTATAAAAGATGAGTTCTTCGGATGGAGAGATGGATTACTGATGAAGAACATTAGCTGCTCTTGCAAAGGACCCAGGTTTGAATCCTAGCACCCATATGGTGGCTAACAAGCATCTGTAACTCCAGTTCCAGGGAATCCAATGCCTTCTTCTGACATCAGCACAACACAGATGCATTGACAGACATGCAGGCAGCACATACATATCCATAAATTATAAAATAAGTGATTTTTAAAAGTTAAGTTCTAACCCTCCTTCTAATGCCCCATCATACTTAGCTGTCTTCCCCGATGTGATTGGTCTTAACTTAGAGGTAGGTAAATGGATCAAGGAGAACAAAGACAGCGTTTTAGCATAAATAATCAAGGCACATAGGCTTTCAGTTTCAAATGTTGTCAAAATACAACATTAAAACAGATTTAGCTAGAGATCTAATTGGTTCCCATTCATAATTTGTGAATGCAGCCCACCTCACCTGTACAAAATAAAATGAGAGCTCCAACTGAGCAACAGTAGAACAGTGGATTCTGTGAGATAAGAACCAGGAAACAACAATAAAAAAACTCATTAGTTAATGTCAGTGTGCTTGAGGTTACTAAAATTTATAAGAGAAAATTTCTTTATTACATTGATACAGGAATACTGGAATACTGTCTTTAGGGGAAAATGTTTTGTTTGGGAAATCTGTCTGATTCTTAGCACAGGCAACTCCATGTTGCTTTGGTTGCATGTCTGCTGGGGTCTAGTAAAGGAGGCTAGGTCAGAACAGTGTTCCCCCATAAACTTTGCTTAACACAGTCCAACAAGAACTCACATTGCTTAAGAAATTAACTTCTAATATTTTTGATCCACTTAATGCTTTAGACCAGTTCTGGGTATTTGTTGACATTTTCTGCTCCCACTAGAAGAGATTGAACAGGAAAGAAAAGCATTGGTCATTTTTCTTGTTTCCACCCTGCCCCATTATCCACAGCCTCATGAGCATAAGAGCATGGTCAGCAGGCAGCTTTAATCCATACCCATTGCCACAGTCTAAGAAAGAACATTTTGTTCTGATTGCTGGTAAGTTTCAACTTCAAATTCAGTTCACAAATGGCTGGAGAGCTCTTGTATTTTCTACTGCAGTAAGACATTTCTTTGTCAGCAATACATCCTTGCTGCTAAAACTTTCAAGAACTGTGAAGAGTCTGAAATTATACTATACTTATCACTTAATAACTGAGCTTGTCATAATTTCCTAGATTTTGGGAGAAAATATCAGATTCTTGTTTCAGATGAAAAAGTAATTATACAGCAGGCAGCATGAAATTCATATCCCTTGCCCCTGGTAGTCCCATGAATATGATACAGAGGTTAGCTTAGGTAGATGCTGTGAAGTTTAGGTGATTTCTGTCACAGGCGATGAGACCTGTAATCTTAAAAATAAGTCCCAAGCAAATGTGTGCCATCTTTCATGAAGGTTGTCATCATTAGTATCCTGGTCAGGCAAAAAACACCACTTTCTCTCAAATGAGCTACGTTTTCTAAGGATGTTTACTGTACATGTATATTACTCAGGGTTCTCTAAACAAACAGAAGCAACAGGACGAATATATAGCTACATACAATTTATTGATTTGCTCACATGGCAGAGTTCAAGGAGTCCAACAGTAGCTGCGCCACACTGGAGAGGCTGAGAATCCAGGGAACTGCTCAGTCTGCAAGGCTGGATGTCTCAGTAGTCCCAATCTGGTGCTGAAGGCTCGATGGATTCCAGGAGATCTGCCGGTCTCAGTACACGCTGGTTGATCACAGCAGCAAGACAAACTCACCAGTGAGAGAGGCAAGCCGCAGGAAAAAAGGGACAAGCTCCCTCTGCTGTGGCATTTAATACTGCCTGCCAGCAGAAGGTAATGCCCACATTTGGGGTGGGCCATCCAGGTTGAGGTAGTCCAATCCAAAGATCCTTTTTCTCTTATTTGTTCCTTAGTCCAGTCAAGTTGACACCCAGGATTAACCATCACAACATGTATCCTTGTAAATATAATGTAGGAAAAATTGTCCAAATATGTGTAGAAATGTCATGGAAAATTACATCCCCCAAATGGGTAAAATCGAGGATAGTTATCTGATTCCATCTTGGAGCACCTCCCTTGATCACTTTGTGGTATTCCTATTGCTTTTCAGTCATTGCAGAGCAAGACCTTTCCTATTCTCCTTTCTATTCACAGTGTCTGTCATGTTTATTAAGAAACTCTCATTCTAGAGTGGAAATATTTAATTGTTTTATGTCTAATGACATCAGTTTAGCATGGTTCTTATTTTGTTTTGTCTGAAATAGTTGTCAAGCTGTTAGACTTTTGATGAGCTGTTACTCATCCTGTATCTTGTTCACATATAATATCAGTTTTGCAGGACCTATTTTAACAGAAAAACAATTCCTGAGGCTAACAAAACCTACCTTTTATAAAATCTACTAATTTCCTCTGCAATTTAGAGTCTTTTAAGTTAACCTCATTATCTTTTTACTGTCTCTTCCATTCAATTTTCTGGAAGCAAAAGATCACCCAAACAAAGGAACTAATTGCTCCAAATCTGGGAGGCCAGCAATATTTTATTACTGTTTTAATTTGGAATCTTTATAATATGTGATTTGATCATAATATGCAAACATGACAACTTTATATCTTCTTTAATTAGGTATCTATTGATATAATCTTAAATCACATTATTCATTTTCTTGTTAAAGTTAGAGTCTTAAGTTTGATTTAGGTAAGTCCTTCAATAGAACAGTGTTGGTTAAGAATGTGTAAGGATTATGATATAATAATTTAGATTGGTGTATTATTCAGGGTTCCCTAAGGAAACAGAACTGATAAAATGAAAATATATACAAATTAGATTAGATTAGATTTGATTTGATTAGATTAGGTTAGATTAGATTAGATTAGGAGGATAGAGTGCTAGTAGTCGCTCACCACCCTGGAGAGGCTGAATGTAGGATTCCTAGAGGTCTGCTAGCCTTGGGTCTATGTTGGAATCTGAAGAAGCTGGTTCTGCTACCAGTGGAAGAATGCCCTAGCAACAAGATAAAACAGCCAGTGAGAACGAAGACAAGGAGTCAAAATGTGAAAGCTCCCTTCCACCATGGCCTTTTTTATGGGTTGTCATCAGGTGAGACCCAATTTAGAGTGGGTCTTCCAGCTTCAAATAATGTAATCAAGAAAGTCTTTCTCATTTCAATTAATCCCAGATCCAGTTAAATTGACAACCAAAATTAGCCATCAACAATCCACCCCTTGTCAACTTGACACCCAATTGTATATCCTTATGTCATGCTTAATTTTCAAATGAAAACAATATCAAGGTCATATTTCGGCCTAATATAATATAACTATCCCACATATGATCAAAAACACCATGTATAATTTAGAGTAGATGGTAAGGTCCTTGAAGAATGCTTAGTCCTTTAATGTCTCATAACCTAATATGATAATATAGATTTACAACACTTACCCACTTAACCCTTATCTCAATTACACATTTTAAAAAGGAAACAAAATGCAAATATCTGATTGATATGTATATATATATGTGTATATATATATATATATATATATGCACAAGCATATTCTTAACCAAATAGGACAGAAACACTCATATCAATTACAATCCTTGTTTCTGCAACCGGTTACTTGGCTTCAGCTGATATTTATAACTACCTTCCTCTATTATCCATTCTGCATTTCCTCCACCCTCAGCAAGCACCTTGGCAGGTCTTTGGTCTTCCTCTGGAGGAGTGACCCACACCATTATCCCTGAAGGGTGACCCACACCATTATCCCTGAAGGGTGTGCGTTACTTGTTATACTATCTGGACAGGATTGTTGCAGTTACCCATTGACCTTAATCACATGACATGTTAGAACCAAAAGATGCCTGCCCTAAGGAATCTCCTGCCTTCTAGGCATAATCTTCCTTACCTCCATTGTGGAGAAACAGTCTAATTTCCCCTGATAGTCTGAATTATTTATTTCTCCTAATGCTGTTATTCCTTTCTTAGTCTGTTGACTTAAGGGCATCAGAAGTCGAAAGTGGCCATGGAGAAGTTTTAGCTTCCAGTTGAATGAAATGTTTGTGTTTCCCTCCTGGTAGAAGCACTCCTCACTTTGGCACCAAAACTTACAGGTCTGCAAAGCACAAAGTTGCAGGTATAGGGAGAAAAACTTTTCCTAGTAGGTCACTAGGGATGATAGTGAGTGGAGCCATTCCCACTTCCACCCCATGATTTCTGGACCTGCGAATCCTGGCTATAAGAGAAACAGTACCAGGTATTCAACAGTGATTCAAAGGATACACTGCCTTCTGGAGGACCCTGCCCCAGCCCTCCAGCCTATTACCACCTAATTGGTGCTGTAACTGTGTCTTTAAAAGGTCATTCCACCATTCTATCAAGCCAGCTGCTTCACGATGGTGGAGAACATGGTAAGACCAATGAAGTCCATGATCATAGGCCCACTATCATACATTTTTGGCTGTGAAGTGAGTTTCCTGATAAGAAGTGATGTTCTGTGGAATATCATGAGGGTAGATAAAGCATTCTATAAGTCCATGGATGGTAGTTTTGGCAGAAGCATTACATGCAGGAAAGGGCAAATACATAAACAGAGCATCTATTCCAGTAAGGACAGAGTGCTGTCCCCTCCATGATGCAAGTGGTCTAGTGTAGTCAACCTGCCACCAGGTTGCCTGCTGGCCATATCAGGGGCTCAGTGTTGGTCTCTGCTGTTGGCAGATCTGACACTAATTAACAGCTGTAGCCAGAGCAGCCTTAGTGAGTGGAGGTCTATGTTGTCCAGCCCATGCATAACCTCCATCTCTACCACCGTGGTCATCTTTGTTCATGGGCCCACTGGGCAATGACAGTGATAGCAGGAGAAAGGGGCTGATTGTTCACAGAACAGGTCATCCAATCTACTTGATTATTGAACTCACCTCTGCGGAAATCACCTTTTAATGAACATTTACCCGAGACACAAATATCTTCGCATCCTTTGCCCATTTGGAGAGATGTATTCACATAATTCTTCCTCAAATGTCTTTCTCACCAATTTTCCAGTCATACTCCTTCTAAAAGATACAGGAAAGAAAGAGTATCCCCTAGAAGGTTTTTAGTCTCATTCATAAAATAATTTAAGAATGAACTCAACCAAAAGCTTTAAGACAATTTTATTAGAATATTAAAGAAAAATCCTCAGGGCAGGCAATCTGGCTATCTTGGCAGTTGCCTTCAAGAAGATAATGGAAGAGCCTGCATGGAGGTCAGACAAGTGGCTGACTGGAAGCCAAATGGTAGGGAAAACAAGCTTTAGAGGAAAAGTAAATAAATATAAGGTGCTGGGGCAGCCCAAAGCATTAGGGAAGCATGCCTAGAAAGGGGATATGAAGAAAAAAAGGAGAGAAATTACACTTTTGTGAATTCTTTCAAAAATCGGGCAGACTTAAAGAGAGCTACAAGTCTGTGGCCAGGTCCAGAAGCACTGCACGAGGAGGTGAGATTGCAGGCAGAAGTTCACTATTTCATTAACGCTCTAGATATTCTGCCCATCTTTCTAGCATGACTTAAGGTGAATCTGCCTTCCTAGCGGTGGTCCTATGACCAGGTGATTGACCAGTGAAATGGAAAGGTGAGTCTTCCAGCAGATAGATTTGATAATCTTGAATATTATGGAGCCTTTTGCTACTCTACTACAAGTCCCTGACCAGTCAGCCAAAGTCATTGGCTAGAGCCCATGATTCAGTATATAATCATGCTCCTGGCCATTTCTTCTTCTAAGCAAAATGCATGACCGTGTTCACTGCCCAAAGTTCTCCCCACTGTGAAGAGTTTCCTTTACCAGTATCCTTCATGGCTATTCCAGAAAATGGCTATAATTCTGTAACTGTCTACTTCTGGGTGGTGCCTCCATAGTGTACAGAACCATCCATAAACCAAGCCCTAGTCTTCTGTATTAGTTACTTTTCTGTTGCTGTGATAAAACACCATGACCAAGGGAACTTATAAGAAAAGTGTTTATTTAGCTTATGTTTCCAAAGGGATAAGAGAGCATTATGGCAGGGAGGCATGGTGGCAGAGGTAGCTGGACTATGAGCAGAAGATAAGTGCTCACATCTCCAAGCAGCCACAGGAAGCAGAAAGTGACTCAAAATCCTGCAAGGCTAAAGAACTCTCTAAGCCTGCCCCCACTGTTTCCTCCAACAAGGCCACACATTCTAAGATATCCTAAAACAGTACCACCAAGTTGGGACAAAATGTTCAAATACTCAGAGCCTGTTTGAGAACATAAGGCAGTGTTTTGCTTCTGGTGCCCATTAAGCTAACTACTATAACCTTACCTTTGGCAATTCAATTCTGCCACCTGTCCCCTACTCGGAGGTCCTGTTAAACCCATTACATTTAATTCATGCAACTTAGCAGTGGCATCTCCAACTCTAAGATCTGGCCCAAGCAAAAGAGCAAAAATAAAGCTCTTCAAATGTGCTGGTGACTCAGTATATTCTATATCTTACAAATTCAGTGAAAGGTATGTCCTCTGGGCCCTCCCATTGTGGAGGATTGGGTTTTGCCCAGGGAATCCACATAAACATGCCAATTTGCCCAAGTCTGAAAATCCCTTCATCAACATTAAGCCAAGGAGTATCAGGCATCTCCAGCTCTTTCTCAATATGGCCAGCTTTGATAAATACTACAGCTAACCAATAAAATAAAGGTTTAGCACTTTTTTCAACTGCATGACCTTCCTATTAAACATATAATCTCCACTCAGTGGACCCATACTGATAAACTCAGCCTGATGCAATCTTATGTTCCTTCCATCTTTATCCCACATGCTTAAAATCCATTCTCACACATATTCCCCAGACTTATTTCCTGATGATATGATTCTGTACATAAAAGGCCCTGTTGGAATCTTTTCCAACAGAAAATTCGTGGAGCTGATAAACACGTTCAGTAAAAGAAGCAGGACATGAAATCAGCATGCCAAAATCAGTAGCTTTCCTATATACCAACAACAAACATACTCAGAAATAAATTAGTAAATGATCCCATTCCCTATAGCCTCATAAAACATAAAATATGTTGAAAGAAATCTAATCAAGGAAGTAAGGGACTTGTATAATAAAAAAAAAAAACCTTTAAGACTTTCAAGAAAAAAACTAAAGAAGATACAGAAAGATGGAAAGACATCTCATGCTTATGGATCAGTAGGACTGATATTTTGAAAATAGCCACCTTACTAAAAGCAATCTAAAGATTCAACATGATCCTCATTAAAGTTCCAATGAAATTCTTCACATAAACTGAAAGAAAACCTGAAAATTTATATAGAAACACACACAAAAAAATCCATCAAAGCAAAAACATTCCTGAACAATGAAAGGTCAAATGACCCATTTTAAAATAGGCCAAGGAGCTAAATGGAGTTCTCAAATGATGAAACACAAATGACAGAAATATTTTTAAATAGTTAACACTTTTAGCAATCATGAAAATGCAAATTAAAACTACTTTGAGATTTCATCTTCCTCCGGTGACAATAGCTAAGATGAAAAAAAAAAAATGCTGGCAAATGCTGGCAAGAATGTGGAAAGAGAACATAGTTCCTGCTGGTAGTGCAAACTGGTAGAGCCACAATAATTTATGTTACTTTGGTGCTATGTGTACTCTAAAGTTCAACTTAAAATAAAATTTAAAAAAACACACACACTTGGGGCTGGAGAGATGGCCTAGCAGTTAAGAGCGCCGACTGCTCTTGCAGAGGACCCGGGTTCGATCCCCAGCACCCACATGGCGGCCGAGAACCTTCTGAAACTCCAATTCCAGGAGAACTCCAGTTTCAGGGGAATCCGACACCCTCTTCTGACCTCCGCGGCATTGCATGACACGGGTGCACAGACTTGCATGTAGACAGTACATTCATACACATACAGAAATAAATAAAAATTAATTAAAAAAATAAAAAAATAATAAATTTAAAAAATTAAAAAAATCCACACACACTTTATAGAGGAAGAAATGACAAAAAAAGAGAAAATCCTGTCTTTTTTACCTGAAAGCAAGTGTGCCATTGTAATGTGAATACCTTAACGGGATCTAGAATAGCCTATCACTTATTTTCAGACTTTGTAATGGTGGTATATGGGGGGAGGGTATGTATGCATAATTTAATATAAAATTAAAGGGGGAAAATGTGAATTCCTAAACATGCTTTGGAATTAGCATATGGTTAACTTTCAGATGTTATAATTTGGGTATATGTGTGAAGAGCACATTTGCATATTTGGGAGCAATACAAATTGGAGGGAACAACAACAAAAGGACTGGGTCAGAGAACTGACTGAAACAGTAAACTTCAGCCCAAAACAATAAACCTCTGCATAAAAACCTTTAAAAAGACTGAAAAAAAGATGCAAGACTTTTATGGCAAAATGCATGAACTCAGGTAGGGTGGGGGGGCATGGAAAGGGGAATGAGTCTAAATTGGACTGAGAAATGTTGTATGAATTGCACTTCAATAAAAAACGTTAAATAAAGAAAAAAAAATAAAAAATAGATCTCCCACATGATTCAGCCATACCTGTCTTGGGAATAAACCCAAAGGACTCTGTATCCTACTAAAGAAATGTCTGTTCATCCATGTTCATTACTGCTCTATTCACAATATCCAGGAAATGGAAACAACCTAGATATCCATCAACTGATGAATGGTTCATGCAATTATGGGAAATTTGCAGAATGGAATATTATTCAGCTCTAAAGAAAATGAAATTATTTCTTCTTTTGAGAACTCTCTGTTCAAATCTGTATTCTATTTTTTAATTGTGTCATTTGTTTTCTTGATTCTTTGTTTTTTGAGTTATTTGCGCATTTTGGGTATTAATCTACTATCACATGTATAGCTGGCAGAGATCTTGACCCACTCTGTGCGTTTCTTCTTCACTCCATTGATTGTTTCTTTTGTTTTACAGAAGCTTTTTAAGGCCAGGTGTGGTAGTGCATGCCTTTAATCCCAGCATTTAGGAGGCACTTTTCATTGTAGAGCTCTTTCTTGTACTTGGTTAGGTTTATTATTAGATAATAGTTTAGACTGTTACAATGGGAATATTTCCATGATCTCTTCTCTGCCTTCTTGTAATTATATAAAAATGGTAGTGAGTGTCATAGGTTGATTTTGTATCCTGCCACTATGCTGAAAGTGTTGGTCATTCCTACAAAATTTGGGGGGTTTCTTATGTATACTATCATATCTGTAATATGTCTTCTTTTACTATTAGTATCCCTTTCATTTCCTTTTCTTGTCTTATTTCTCTAGCTAGGCTATATTGAAATGGAGGCTATATTGAAATAGAGTGGGGGTAGTGGACAGCCCTCTCTCATTACTGATTTTAATGGGAATGCTTCAAGTTTTACTATACTTAGAATGGTGTTGGCTATAGATTTGTTGTATAGGGCCTTTATTATGCTGAGGTATGCACCTTCCAGTCCTAGTCCCTCTAGGTCTTTTATTATGAAAGTATATTGGATATTTGTCCAAGGCATTTTCTGCCTTTGTTGAGATGATTATGTGCTTTGGGGCTTTAAGTCTATTTATAGGATTTGTTACATCTATTGACTTGTATTTTGAACCATCTCTGAAATAAAGCCAGCTTGATCATGTTGGATGATCTTTTAGATATATATTCCCATAATGTTTTCAAGTACTTTACTGAGAATTTTTGCATCTATGTTCATCAGAGATATTTCCCTCTGGTTTTATTTTTTGATTGTGCCTTTCCCATGTTTTAGTATTAGATTAATACTAGCATCTTAAAATGAGTTTGGAATTCTTCCTCTGTTTCTATCATTTTTAATAATTTAAGCA
This sequence comes from Rhizomys pruinosus, assembly GCA_009823505.1. Lineage (NCBI taxonomy): Eukaryota > Metazoa > Chordata > Mammalia > Rodentia > Spalacidae > Rhizomys > Rhizomys pruinosus. The sequence continues at coordinate 788,402 of VZQC01008144.1, forward strand.
GTAATGGTTGTAGCTATTCTTGGAAGATCTGGTAGAATTCTGCTGTGAATCCATATGTACCTGGGCCTTTTTTAGTCAGATGATTTTGTATTATTTCTATCTCCATATTTTTTAGGGTCTGTTTATAATTTGATCTCTTTTTGGTGTAACTGGCATTTCAGTTGAATCTAGAAATTTAATTATTGTTTTTGTTTTCTAACTTAATGGAGTACATGTTTTTAAAGTATTCCCTTCTCTGACCAAAATAGTAAACTTCTACATCTGAAAAGTTGAGAGAGAGAGAGAGAGAGAGAGAGAGAGAGAGAGAGAGAGAGAGAAACGATGCAAGATAGGACTTAACATGGCAGAATATGTGAGTTCTGGTGGGGGAGAGCATGGATGGGGAAATGGGTCTAAATTTGACCAAGAAATGTTGTATGTAATGCACAAAAGCTCAATAAAAATTGAGAAAAAAATTCCCTTCTAATGATTAGGACTTCTTTAGTGTCCGTCCTACTATGTAGCCTCAATCCAAGCTAAGGGAATGTTAATCCACAGAGATTCAGGTCTAGCCAAAGGATGATGACCCCTTAAGCTACTGGGCTAGCCAAGAACTCAATTGGAAATCTGACTGACCCACAATTTGCTGGCACCTGAATCACGCGTGAATTAATGGACCAGGGATCCAGTTAGGTGGTGTAAATCATAATGAGCAGACTCTAGAAGATGCAAAGATCTCTCATGCTCATGGATTGGTAGAATTAATAATGTGTGTCCTAGTTTGTCTTCCATTGCTGTGACAAAACACTCTGACTGACACCAACTTGTGGAGGAAAGGGTTTATTCAGCTTACATCTCCTGGTTCACAGTTCATCACTCAGGGAGCACAAGGCAGCAACTCAGGGCAGGAATCTGGAGGCAGGAGCTGAAGCACAGGCCATGGAAGAATGTTGTCCACTGGCTCGCTCCCTGGCTCATGCCCAGCCCGCCTTCTTATACAGTACACAACAACCTGCCCAGGGTGGCACCACTCTTGTGGGCTGGGCCCTCCCACACTGCTCGACCATCTAGACAATACTCCACAGATGTGGCCACAGGCCAATCCAATGGAGCCAATTCCCCAACTGAGGCTCCCTTAACCCAGGTGTGTCAAGTTGACACTAAAGCTATCCAGCACAATGTGAAAATGACCATCATACCAAAAGCAATGAACAGATTCAATACAATCTGAGTAAAACTCACCATAACATTCTTCGCAGAAATAGGAAAATAGTTCTAAAATTCATATGGAAGCATAAAAGATTCTGGATAGCCAAAACAGTCCTAAGCAAAAATAATTCTGGAGGAATTAACATATCAGGTTTCAAACTATATAACAGAGATACAGTAATAAAAACAACATAGTAGCAGTACTAAAACAGACATATAGATCAATGGAACAAATTAGGAGACCCAAACACGAGGACAAATAGCTACAGCCACCTGATACTTGACAAAAATGTCAATGGTACAGAATAGAGGAAACAGCATTTTCAGCAAATGGTGCTTAGAGAAGTGGTTGTCCACAAAGACTGAAATTAGACCTATATCAGTCACCCTGCACAAAGATAAACTCTAAGTGTATCAAGGCCTTGATGTGAAACCTGTAATACCAAAACTGTTAGAGGAACATATAGGATATCCCTTACAAAATAGAGCTGCAGGAAATTACTTTCTAAGTCAAACTCCACTGTAGTCTTTTAGTTGTGTCCCACAGTTCATGGATATTGCCTTCCTTTTAAAAGTTGTTTTCAGATTCTGTGTTCGAGTGGTTCAGTTCCTTTATTTTATCTTCAAGTACTGCTACTCTGTCTTCTACTTGATCTGTTCTGTGGTGTCACTCTGCCACACGGGGAGGTGGACACACAAACCTCATTCAATGGTGTAGATATTCTTTTGACAGAAGCACTTAAAAGCAGTTACCTGACAGCCTTGACCCCTGCTGTTGTTTTTCTCAGACCAGTGAAAGTCTGGACTGTCCTTTGATCTCTCAGGAAAGAACTTTGATCCAGATTTAGCCTGAGGTTCCCTTGTCCCAGTTACCTGACCAGGCCCCCAATTGTGTGTACGTGTCCTGGCCCATGCCTGGGTTAGTTATAAAAGCCTTGAGTTCCAACATTAAAGTTGATTCTATTCCCTCTGGCTTTCTCTGAGTCCATGTCTGTATGTCTGTCCTTGTCTTTCTATTCCATCCATAAAATCCTTTGCAGACCCCTCCCCTCTCCTTTCAGAGCTAAGCCAAGAGATTTTCTGCCTGCAGGCAGGGGACAGCCTTAAAGCTTGCAGTTCGAAAGAACTACCAGCCAGCACAGGAGAGAAGCAGATCATGTGGATGTCGGCCATGCGTGTATAAAGGTCTATTCAGACAGATGACGATAAACTCCGACGCAATGGAGTACAGGGAAAAGGGAAAATGCAAGACAGCTGCCAGCAGCTGTCCTAAACCTTAGGGCCAAAGGCTGATAACCTTTCCACTGCCCACCTGTCTCATCTAACATCTACACCAGGCAATGCCCTATTGGCACTCCCAGATCCTTCAGGCTGCTGCCTGCTAGGCACTCTACAGCCTAATGCCAGACTGTCACCTGATAGGTGGTCTACAGTCTAATTCCCACCCAGGCACTCACCATACATCATAGCTGGCAACCTGATGATTCTCCTTCCAGCCCCACACCAGCTTCCCAGGTTGGTGGTCTGCTGGACTTCTGTCCAACCCACTGGCCACAGCTACACAAGCCTGATGGGCTAAGATTACACGTGCAAAATAACGGCTGTGAGTCCCTGTCTGATGGTAAGAAGGACTCGTTTTTTATTCACAGCATTCGCTTTTTATACCCAATGTGACATCATATCTCAGGGCCTGGTTTCAGATCCCATGCCTCATGTTCAATAACATCACGAGAACTCGTGAGTGCCTTTGATCTCAAGGCAGGCAAATCCTGCCTGGGGCCAGGTTTCAGTGTAAACAGACAAGCTGGTAATTTAGCACAAAAGAAGCCACAGGTGGCCTCCTTTTTCCCTACATGTTCTGCTGGCAAGGCTTTCCCCTAAATTTTATAAGCATGTTAATTTCTCCTTGAGTTTTCTTCAATACTTATATCTCTTTCCTGAATTCAATTTTTTTTTGAGACAGGGTCTCCTTGTAGCCCAAGCTGGCCTGGAACTCACTCTGTAGACCTGGCTGGCCTTGAACTCACAGAGATCTGCCTGCCTCTGCCTCTCAAGTGCTGGGATTAAAGGTGTGCACCACCACACCTGGCTTAAAAACAGTTCTTATCCACCATGTGGGTGCTAGGAATTGAACTGAGGTCCCCTACAAGAGCAGTCAGTGCTCTTTACTGCTGACCCACCTTTCCAGCCCCCTGAATTCAATTTTTAAATCCTGAATTATTTTAGTCACTTTGCTCAGCCATATATTTGTATTTTCTAGTTTCACTCATGAGTTTACTCCTACTGCCTGAGTTTGTTGAGGTGTTTTTTCATGTGTTCTTTAAACTCCTGGAATTCTTTGATTATGTTTATGAATATTCTTTTAAGTTCTTTATCCTGGGGTTCCTCTGGTAGTTATCATCATGGAATATTTCCATATGACTAGTGCGCATGCACGCATGCGTGCGTGTGTGTGTGTGTGTGTGTGTGTGTTTAATGAGGACATATTGTCTTGGTTTTTCATATTTGTGTTTCTGCACTGTGACCTGGGCATACAGAAATCTTTAGTTGTGTCTTTGTTGAGTAGAAGATTTGTTTTTGTTGTTTCAGCTTTCTTGATTTCAGATCAAGAATAAAGAACAAAAATAAAGAATCCTTCAGATTCTCACTATTGATTTTTTTATTGGGGGGATAGAGTTGATTCCAGAATAGTCCCATGTGAGAGGTGGGCCTATCATGTAGGCCTGTGGATATGAGAGGCAGTGGGGTAGGTGAAGTTCCAGTTAACTCTCCAGTATGAACAGGATCATGGAGTGGGCATGACTGAGGCTATCCTAAGGAGTGTGGAGATGGCAGTGGGGTTGTCAGGGTTCTGGTTAACTCAGCAGACTCTTCTTTGCCAGAAGTGGACATGACTCAGTCTAGCCCTGGGAGTGTGGGAATGGTGTTGGGATGGGAAGGATTCCTGATAACTCACCAGACACTTTAGTGTTAGGAGCTGCCTTGACCAATCTAGCCTTGGGAGTGTAGAGATGATGATTACGACTAGCTCATCAGGTTCTTCAGTGTCAGGAATGTGCATGAATTAGGCTAGTCATGGGAGTGTTAAGATGGCAGTGGAGCCAGGTGTAGTGGCGCACACCTTTAATCCTAGCACTTGGGAGGCAGAGGCAGGTGGATCTCTGACTTCAAGGCCAGCTTGGTCTACAGAGTGAGTTCCAGGCCAGATGGGGCTACAAGGAGACCCAGTCTCAAAAAGACAAAAAAAAAGATGTCAGTGGAGTATATGGGGTTCTACTAGATAGTATCTTATGCTTTATAGTAAATAGGTTGTATCCTAAAATTATTTTTAAAAAATTTATTAGCATCTGATTTAAAATTAAAATTTACTTCTATTTGCAAATAAGTGTTTAGCAATGAGCATAAGAAGAACTAATCAAAATATCTCAATGTGGTGGACTGAGCTGGATTGCAGTTAAGATGCAGAATGACAAAGAGATATCATATTATAATAATTCACTATTAAGTTGCCTCTGGAAGTGGATTCCTACTGTTCACTTGGGACATTTGCATGCTGTTTAAAAATCACTTCCTTTTAGATGTTGACATAACATTAAATTTGAACATTTAGTCATTTATCAGTGTGTCAGAGGTTGTATTGCTTGGTGACTGGATATTAAAGTAGTCTTTATCTGGGATTTTGTTGATCTTAATATACAGAACTATTTGATGGGATCACTAAAATCACTTTACAATTACTGATGGCCTATAATTGTGAATCAAGGCTTCCTGATTTTATAGAAATAGAAAATAAGATAAAAGGTTACCCATGGTGGCAAACAGCTATAATCTCAACTCTTAGGATGTAGTAACAGTAGCATCAGGAGTTGAAGTATTGCCTTGGGTACATAGGTAGATTGAGTTCAACTTTGGCTACACAAGACTCTTTCTCAGAAAAAAGCTAAATAGGAAATTTTGCCAACAAGATATCAGGCTAATGAAATCTATCCTAGATTAGAGGCTGTGACCAAGCAGTTCCTATAAAACAAAATACAAATATTAAAAGCTTTACAACTTCTTCAGTGAAATCAGGGATGCAGTCTAAACCAATGATTGATATATTGATGCTAACAATACCAAGTATTTACACAGGTATGAATAAAGGATTGCCCTGGAAGCTATGTATATTTGTATAGCTGAATCAAGAAGCAGTTCAACAATACTTAGTAAATACAGAATTTACCTATAACAAGGTATGAGTAACAGATTTGCTTCTAATGGTCTCTTCTACAGATGCTCTTCACAAGATATAAGAAGATACACAAAAACATGCTTCTTATAGCATCTTTTTGTGCCTCCAAAGAAAAAAAATGTAGATTAACTGTTACCCTAAATCATAATAAAAGTTGTCCTTATTGTAAAATATTATATAAAATATTTAATTAAAATGGTATTTCTCTGTACACATAAAATTTAAAAGAGCTCCAAGGCATATGTGGTCCCTTTCAGGTTTGGGGGGCTGCTGATCTGTGGCTTTTAGCCCCCATGCAGCTGCAGACCTGTGGCTTTTAGCCACCACATAGCTGCAGGTCTAACCAAAGGGCTGAGCACTCTTCACAGCTACACAGTTGTTCCTGCTATTTTGGGATGCTGACTGGATTGCTCAGAACTGATGGTTCTCAGAGCCACCCTGCTTCTATAGACCAAGTATCTAACTCTCCATGGCCCACTCCCAGCAGGAGAACTGACTGCACAACTGATGGTCCAGAAGTTACACATGCCATTGAAGGACAGGCTCACTGTTCCACTGGAGATCACAACAGATGATACAATTGGCAAAAATCCCCCCCAAAACTTTTATTAAGCTCTTTATTCTATTCGACAAGCTGTTTATATAGACATTGCAGTCTCTCAGCCTCCTCCCACACCATGCCAAGCTTCAGCCTGCAGGGTGGGGCCAGGAAAGGACATACAAGTGTGTAAGTCAGCTCATAGAGCTGAACATGTGCAAGCCTACATATGCCTAAACTCCCCCTTTTGTTTGTTTCTTATAGAAGTGGTGGTTAATTTCCTTTATCTGTCTCACATTGCCAGAACTATTCTGCAAAAGCACTAAGACTAATCACTGCCCAAGCAAAATGCAATACAGAGAAAACCAACCAGTAAACATAAACTTAAGCAAAAAACATAAGCAACATTCATGCAAACCCAATTACCAAACATCTGTGTCCAGTTCTATACAGATCAGCAAAAAATGAAGTAATCTGGTTGTGCCCCAATGTCCTCAAGACCAGCCAGAGAGGCTTGCATTCACAAGCATGCTGACCAAATGAAAGTCTGGTCCATATCTGTTTATTCCCTCCCTTTGGAGCTCACAAACTGGCTTGCCACCTCTTCCAGAATTGTCCCTGGGCCTTAGAGGGGAGAGCGAGAGAGTCTCTGAGATGACACACAGGACTCCTGGGATCATCCAAGCTTCTGCCCTCAATGGACTGCTGGCTTATTCAGGAGTCTCCTTCCAATTCTATTGATAGAACACAAATAGTAAGAAGCACAGACATTTAAACCATTACACCAAGTTACATTATTGGGCACAAACATAAATGCCTGGGTGATATTTTTAGTTTGAGAACCATGGCCATTTAAGCAAAAGAATGGCAATGATTTTCTGATGTTGTCTATAAAGCCTCCTGTCACCAGAGGATGGCAAGATTGCAGTATCAGTCATGCATCCTACCTCCCCCAAAAGGAGCAGGTCATAGATACAATTAGACTTCCACACCCCTACTAAAGTATTAGGCTGGTGTAACTTAGCCTTTCTGGATGCTTAACAATCATATTTAATACCCATACCAATTTGGCTGAGGGACTTAAGGGATAACTTTGTTCCTTGCCCTCAGAGGTCAACTAAGTCCCAGGGAACTATGCATGGGGGCATCTCTTGGAATGTCCTGCAAATGTGAGTCACCAGTCTCCCTGTGCAGGGAGGTCCTGGAGATCCACTAATGGGACTTCAGCCAGTGTCCAGTCTATAAAGAGGAATGTCTGCTCATGCTTCAAAAAGGGAAGTCTGGTCTAGCAAGACCTGACTTTGTCCTCCAGTGGATGGAACTGGTAAATGAAAAGCCAAAAGGAGCCAGGGGCTCCCTACCCCCCCCCCCAAACCTGAGTGATCCCTGAGGACCAGATCCTCAACTGACCTTGAGAAAACAAAAACCTTGGTTAATTTGGGCTGTGTGGCCTTAAACATCCAAAAGGAAAGTATAAACACCAAATGAATAATTGGGAAGGCCTGAGAAATTGTACTTCAGGTATAAAACTGAGATCTTAGTAAAAAGAGAAAAAAGTTAAAAAAAAAAAAAAGCAGCAGACTGCCTTGCACAGTTGCATAGAGGCTGCTGCTGGGCCACACCAGAGAGCTGGGGCACAGGGTATAAGCAAACAACTACCCACCCCAGCCCTGCCAACTCTGGAGGGAGGTTCCAATAAGTCCTACAACCAACCCAGAAGAACTAGCTGGCAGCAGAGGATTTACAGTGCTCAGAAGGTGTCGTTTGGGCTGTTACCCACCCACTTCTTGTGGAACAGAAAGGGAAGAGTGAACTATACCTTCCAATTTATAAACCAAAATTGAAGCCCAAAACGTAAGCAAGTCAACACTCCATAAATAGAAACAATGGAGCACAACTAGAGAATGAAATCCAAGAAAACAATCTCTCAACACGGTGAAGAGGCACTAGAGATTTCCACCAGAATACAGGCAAAAAAAACCACATACCAAAAGCACAATGATGCAGTCTTTCGGTTGTTCTTTTACTATGCATCCCTCTCCATGAGAAATATTTATATCTGGGTTGTTGGTACTACCATCCACATATGAGGGATACCATTTGTCGTTTGTTTTTCTGGGACTGTGTTACTTCACTTAACATACTGTCCCAAGCTCATCCATTTACCTGCAAAATTTCATGATGTTGTCTCTCTTTACTGCTGCATAGTATTCCATTGTATACATGTACCACATTTCCTATCCACCGTCAGTTGAAAGGGCACCTGGGCTGGTTCCAGCTTTTTGCTATTGTGAACAGAGCTGCAATAAACAAATAGCTGGCATGTATCTTTCAGTTAAGTTGTGTCTTGTGGTATATACCCAGGATGGTAGGACTGGGTCAAATGGAAGGCTCATTTTGAGTCTCTAAGGGTTGTTCTCCACACGGCTTTCCACATGGCTGTACAAGTTTTACATCCCACCAGCAATGGAGAGTGGTTTCCCCTTTCCCCACAACCTCTCCAGCACTGGTATCATTCGTGTTCCTGATCCTAGCCAGTCTAGTTGGAGTAAGGTGATAGCTCAGATGGTTTAATTGGCATTTCCTAATTATTCAGATATTGAACACTTCTAAAGATGTTTCTCGCCATCTCTAACTCCTCCTCGGTGAAGTCTCATTCAGATCTTTGCGTCCATCTTTTGAATGATTCATTTGTTTTCTTTCTTCTTTGTTTTTTGAGTAGTCTGTATACTCTGGAAATTAATGCTTTGTCAGATGTATCTGTGTGAAGGTTTCCTCCCCCACTCTGTGGGTCTTCTCCTCACTTCCTTTATTGCATCCTTTTGATGTACAGAAGCTTTTGAGTTTAATGAGGTCCCTTTGTCAATGCTGATCTTATTTCTTGTGCAGCTTGCTGTCTGATTTAGGAAGTCCTTTTCCTACACCTATGTCTTGAGTCTGCTGCCAAGCTCTCTTCTATCCCTCCAGAGTTTGGGGTTTCACGTTAGGTCTTTGGTGGGGCTGTAGGTGTTTGGGCACAAACGCCTGCAATAGGTTTTGCATGAAGATGCTTGTACTCATGGATGATTCACTTATACTAAAAATGAAAAAAAAATAGAGAAAAAAAAAAAAAAAAATAAAAAAGAATCTGGGATGGGGTGGGGGGTGGGGAGAGGGAAAGGGAATAAGCCTGAACTGATTGGAAAAAATGTATGAAATGCACAAAGCAATAAAAACCTAATAAAAAAAAAAAAAGCACAATGAAAAAACAATATGGGAAAAGCCAGAGTAACCCACCCAAACTCTAGGAGCCTGTGGAGGAACCCTACAATGGGATCTCTGCAGAGATAGCCCAGAATACAGATTGTAAATTAACATCACAGATATATTCAAAGAAATCGTAGAACTAAGAAGAGCGAATGAAAAACTCAGAAAGGACCTAGAGGAGATAGACGAAACTCCGGAAGAAAGTGAAACACTGAAAAGACCCATACTGAAATGAAATGGAAAACCAACAAGTGAAACAAGGAGCTACAGGAAAAGATTCCAAAACGACGTGGAAATAAGCAAGAGCCTGTGCCAGTGCTGCCACGTCAGAGGCACTCGTGTCCTCAGTGATATGGAGACCCCTTCCTGAGGGGTTGTCTACGTTGAAAGATAGTAGTTATAAAGAAGAAAGGAAATATAATAGTAAAGTATGAGAGTGTACATTGAATGACAATGTCCCATTACTGCTCAGCTTGAAAGAAAACCTCTTTAGAATATAGATTCCCCATTCTGTTAGGATTCTGGGGTTCAAGCTCATCAGATAGCTTCAAGCCCCATGTTGGGCACCATTTCTGGTCCATTTCTGGTTTGAAGGTGTGATGGTTAAGCAAACAACTGTTCTCCTTTTGAAGACAGCTCTCTAGCTGCTATTGGGCCTTAGTGGAAACTGAATTTTTGACAAGGGCCACCAAGTCACCATCAACCTGAGCTGCCCATCATGAGTGGGTGTTATCTGACCCACCAGACCATAAAGTAGGACATGCACAACAACAGTCCATTATCAAGTGGAAGTGGTACATATCATGACAGGGCCGGGGCAGGCCCTGAGGGCACAAGCAAGCTACATGAAGAAGTTCCCCAAATGCCTATGGTTCCCACTCCTGTTACAATGCCTCCTGTGCTTAAGCATAGCACCTTGGCTTCATGGGTTTGCCCTATGATCAGTTACGTGGAAGAGAAGACTAGGGCCTGTTTATTGATGTTCTGCACACTTGCAGGCAACCCAGAGGTGGACAGCTGCCGCATTACAGCCAATTTCTGAAACACCCTAAGGACACTGGTGAAGGAAGTCTTCACGTGTGGCAGAACTTTGGGCAGTGCACATGATTGTGCATTTTGCCTGGAAGGAGAAAATGGCCAGAGGTTCGATTATATGACTGATTCATGGGCTTTGTAGCCAATGGTTTGGCTGGATGGTCAGGGACTTGGAAGGAGCATGACTGAAGAAAATTGGTGAGAAAGACATTGGGAAGAAGTATGTGGAAGAGCTCTCTGAATGGCCAAAGGATGTGAAGAACTTGTGTCTCATGTAAATGCTCATAAAGGTGATCTCAGCAGAGGATGAGTTTTAATAATCAAGTAGATGATGACTCATTCTGTGGATAGTGCCTCTTTCTCAGCTCCTTGTTGTTTCTCAATGGGCCCATGAACAAAGTGGTCCATGGTGGCAGAGATGGAGGTTATGCATGGGCTTACAGATGGACTTCCACTCACCAAGGCTGATCTGGCTACAGCTGCTGCCGAGGGCCAGATTTGCCAACAGCAGAGACCAACATTGAGCCCCGATATGGTGCTATTCCCTGGGTGACCAGCCAGCAACCGGGTGGCAGTTGACTACATTGGACCACATCCATCATGGAGGGGACAGCATTTTTGTCCTTACAGGAATAGATATCTTATTCTGGTTATGGATTTGCCTTTCCTGCACGTAATGCTTCTGCCAAAACAACCATCCAGGGACTTACACAATTGCCTATCCCCTCATATGTAATGCCACACAGCATTGCTTCTGACAAGGAGCTCACTTCACAGCCAAAGAAGTGTGACAGTGGGCCATGGTCATGGTACCACTGGTCTTACCATGTTCCCCCCACCCAGAAGCAGCTGGCTTGATAGAACATGGAATGGCCTCTTGAAGACACAGGTTATACAGTGCCAATTATGTAGCAATACCTTGGAGGGCTGGGCAAGGTTCTCCAGCAGGCAGTATGGCTTTGAATCAGCCCCACTATATGGTACGGTTTCTCCTATGGCCAGAATTCAGGGTCCAGGAACCAAGGATGGAAGTGGGAGTTATTCCACTCACTATCACCCCTATTGACCAGTAGGAAAATTTTTGCTTCTGTACCCAGACCTTGTTTTGCTGGTCTAGGTGTTTTGGTTCCAAAGGGGGGAGTGCTTTGCCAGGAGATACAGCAAACGTTCCATTGAACTGGAGATAAGACTTCCCCCTGGCCATTTTGGGCTTCTACTGCCTTTACCAACAGGCTAAGGAAGGAATAATACCCCTAGGAGGAGGGAGGAGTAATTGCACCAGACTACCAAGGGGAAATCGGACTTTTTCTCCACAATGAGGACAAGGAAGATTTATGTTTAAAGGCAGGAGTGCTGAGGATGCCTTCCTGGTGCTACCATGTCCTAGATTAAGGTCAATGGGAAACTCCAAAAAACCAAACCAGACAGGACAATAAATGGCCCAGACCCTTCAGGGATGAAGGTATGGGTCACTCCTCCAGGGAAAGAGCCAAGACCTGCAGAGGTGCTTGCTGATGGTGGAGGAAATACAGAATGGGTAGTTGAAGAAGGTAGTCATAAATATCAGCTGAGGCCACGGGGCCAGTTGCAGAAATGTGGATTATAATAGATATTAACCTTTGTTCTATTTGGTTAAGAATGTGCTTGTTCATATATATACGTATATTAAGCAGATAATTGTGTTGTTCCCTTTTGAATGTGCAATTGAGATAAGTGTTAAGTGTTGTCATATTTAGGTTATTAGATACTGAAGGACTAAGTGTTCCTCAAGGACATTACCACCTACTCTAAGATATAATGCTTTGCTATTGCACATGAGACACTTATAACATGTTAGGTGGAATTATGACCTTGCCACTGTTCGAAATGGACATTTAAGCATAGCATAAGGAGAGGCTATTTATTGGGTGTCAAGTTGACAAGGGGTGGACTTGTGATGGTTAATCCTGGGTGTCAACTTGACTGGATTAAAGAACAAATAAGAGAGAAAGGATCTTCAGATTGGACTACCTCAACCCGGATGGCCCACCCCAAATGTGGGTGTTACCTTCTGCCAGCAGGCAGTATTAAAGGCCGTGGCAGAGGGAGCTGATCCCTTTTTTCCTGCAGTTTGCCTCTCTCTCACTGGTGAGTTTGGCTGCTGTGGTCAACCCTTCAGATCCCAGCGTGTATTGAGACCGGCAGATCTCCTGGAATCCATCAGGCCTTCGGCACCAGATTGGGACTACTGAGACATCCAGCCTTGCAGACTGAGCAGTTCCCTGGATTCTCAGCCTCTCCAGTGCAGTGCGGCTACTGTTGGACTCCTTGAACTCTGTCATGTGAGCAAATCAATAAATTGTATATAGCTATATATTCGTCCTGTTGTTTCTGTTTCTTTAGAGAACCCTGACTAATACAGAAGGGCTGCTGGTCTGTGGCTTTTATCCACCACACAGCTGCAAGTCTAACCGAGGCACTGAGCACTCTTCACAGCTACACAGTTGTTCCTGCTATTTTGGGAGACTGACTAGATTGCTCAGAACTGATGGTTCTTAGAGCCACCCTGCAGCTACAGACCAAAGAACTAACTCTCCAAGCCACACACCGAGCAGGAGAACTGACTATGGGACTGATGGTCCAGCAGTTAATAATGCCATTGAAGGTCAGGTTCACCAGTGTCCAGGGACCACAATAGATGATGCAATTCACAAAAATCTCTACAAACATCCTTTATTAAGCTCTGTATTTTATTCACCAAACTGTATATATAGATATTGTAGTCTCCCAGCTGCCTCTCACACCAGGAGTAGCTCCAGCCCACAGGGCGTGGCCAGGAAAAGACATACAGGTGTTTAAGTCAGCTCATACATCCAAGCACATGCAAGCCTACACGTGCCTACAGGCATAACTGAGTGAAAACAGTACACCTTAGAAAGTATTTGATATTATTTCACATATAAGAGAAAAACTGAAAAAACATATATACAACCTCCACCAATAACTTTTATTTTCTATCAGAAATTTATATACGCTAATTTGTGTAATCATGAGCTAGAAAGGAAAAGAATACTTGACTAGGATAAGGAAACTGGTACACAACTCCATATTTAGTTGAGCTGTTTTCAGAAATATTTTTCCTGAACATTTGCAATCTAGTTAAGGAAGAAATTTTCTTTAAGAGGTATCAGCGGACCAAAAAATCTGAGAAACATGAAATAGCAAAAAATTATGGAGTCTTAACAATGGCATTAAAATTTCTCAGGCATACCAGCCAATTAAAAAGTGGCAAAACGTAATTTGACAAGCAAAAAATAGAAGAAAATGTCAATAGCACAGACTAAACGTCAGATCAATAAGTGGCCATTTGTGACATTATTGATCTTGTTTCCTTGGAGGGACAAAAACTAGATTATAGTGGCTTCGAGAGTGAGTAGGAGGCAAGAAAAAGAAAATAGATCATGGAGTTTCCTGTTAAGTTGTTTGGATCTAAAGAACAGAGTAGATGGTAATACAACACATATAGAAAGTTCAAGTAAGTTTTAACTTTTCCCCCAAGATAAGAATGTGTCACTCACATTGATATTCTGAATGAATTGAATTCATAGAAAGGGAAGGTTAAAGAAGAAGGAAAGTGGTCCATGTGGCTGAAAGAAAATCAAAGGGTGAGAGTTTGTAGAATACACATAGAGATGAGATATTTTATGTATATTAAAATAAATGAAATTTAAACATTTTTAAAATTAATAACACAAAGATAATAAAAACACCTTTCTATGAGAGCTCTGTTATTCCATATTTGTGTGATGCCTCCCATTCAATTTTCTGGTTTGCATTACAAGAGAATACTAAGAAAATACCCTAGGTGGTGGCTCTGATTATATTTTCTTTTTTGGAAGTGATTTCATTTCTGAACAAGATTAAAATTGTATCTTGGATTTAAAATTCAGCTATTAATCTAGATACTTCATTTTTCCCCTCTGTTCTATATCCAACACATTACCATTTGAAGCAATTCATCGCCACTTAACAGTGCTTATAGTTCATCTTTACTATTTTGTCCATGGAATAGGCCAATTATCTTACTATCAGACACAAATTATTTTCCCAAGACATTGGCATATTATTCCAGAATACTGACAATTTTATTATCCTAGAAGTGATGACCTGGTACAGCACAACTTTTATGGAATACATAAAGGTGACATTGTGTTAATTGTCCTTGTACACCTGGAAAATCAGATAGTGGGACTGGAAAATAAATATTAAAAATTTTCATTCGTTTCTTCAGCAAAGAGATAACTTTACTAGCAAGTGCAGTGGGCAGAGGCTTATAGAATTTCCCTAAAAAGTGAAAGATAAACTTCTGCACCTTGAGCTTTCTATCACTAAGAACAAGATACATACCTTTGTTTTGGAGGCTTAGCATGAAATGCACACATGTCATTTCTGCTTAGTTATTAGACATTGGAGAAAGTATTTCTACATGTGGGAATGAAAATAAGACACTCTCACGCTATTCCAAGATGAGGCACATGATTTTGTATCCAAAGGTATTATTCTGTCATTGATCTACTTGTGCTTGAAAGCCAACTAAAGTCTAGGAGAAAACTACTGCGATTTGAATGTGAAATGTCCCTAAGAACCTCACGTTTGAAAACTTGATCAGCAACTAGAGGTGATGTTTAAGATGGCTGTGGAACCACTGGAGGAAGAGAATCACTGGGGGTGGGCCCTGAGGTTTCATAGCCTAGCTCTGTATTCCTGTCTCTTGTCAGTACTCTATGACTAGATTGCTTCCTCTGCCTGTGAAACTACCTTCTTTATCTGCTACTATGCCTTACCTATCATGGAAGATTGTTACCCTGAAACTGTAAATCAAAATAAACCTTTTGTCCCTTGACTTGATTTTGTCAGAGCATTTTATCACTACAAGAAGAAACTAAGAGAGAAATTCATACTGACAAGTGATGCCATTGCTGTAATAAACCTGTTTGGTTTTAGGCATTAAACAGCCATATGGCAAAAGGGGAAAGGAATGTGGAAAGCAACAGTGATAATATATGTGACTAACAGTGGAGACATAAGCTTCAATAAGAAAGCCATAGGTTTATAAAACTCCCTTAAAATGGCCAAATGGCCTTAAACTGGCTATCTGGTCTTGCTCCAGGATGGAGGCAGGCTGTATGTGGAAACTACCTATCTTATTAAAGTTTTGAGAAACTGGCTTGCTCAGCCCAGGAAGGAATGTTAACAAAAGGCTTTCAATTTTGCAAGGACACTAGGCCTCAAACATGTTCAAGCTAGGCCCAAAGGGGAATAAAACTTTCCTAAATCCCCCACCAAGGGTCAGCAAACTTCTCTTCATGGGACATTTTCTCTTTCCTCTCAGGAAACTATTCTGGAGGCCTCATCCCCCTCTGAACCATCTCAAAAGGCTACTGGGTGGCTTGGGCCTTGGTGACTGTTGAGTGTCCAGGAACCCTGGCTGAATCTGCCTAAGCCCACCTACCAGGCAGACGTACCAGCTGTCACACTCAATTGTTTTTAATTTTCTATTGGTCTTTCCCAACCCTGGAACTTGACCCTTTAGGAACACAGAAGCACTTTCAGCCTACTAACAGGCCTAAGAGACCCCTGTGGAGATCAGGGACCCCTTAGGTCCTAGGGGCCTGGACCTTTGTACAAGGAATAGACCTCCTGTCTTAAGGTCATATTGGAGCTCTGTGTATGTCCAGGAGTGGGTAGGATGACCTTTTACTCTGAGTACCTCTTTGGCTATCCTCCTCACACTTCCCTACTCCCTCGAAACCTTTCTGCACTCTCCTCTCTTCCAGAGATAGCCAGACCTCTGGGTAGGAAAGCCACTTTCTATTTACTTCACCTGTGCATCCATCACAAAACAGGAGACAAGGCAATACATTTGACCTGACTCAGGGGTACCACCAACCAGGTCTGGGGGTCCGAGGGACCCCCTTCACCCACCATCTTAAGACTCAGAAGCTCTGGGACCTGGAAAGGCCTCTAGCTGGGCCTTGTCGTTAGAGCTGAGAGACTCCAGGGGCCTCCACAAGAGTCTCAGCAAGAGCTAAAAGGGTTGAAATGCCACCCCCCCACAGTGCTTTATGTTCTTTTGACACCCTGATATTTATGAAGTTTGGGGACACCCTTTCCTAAATCCCAGGCCCACCATAATTAGTCCCAGCTCTGGGGGACACCCTGGAGAGGTGGTACTAACTCTACTCCACTTCCCTAGTCTCCCCCTCCTACCCACTAGAGCTTCCAAATTACTGGGTTCAAGTTAGTCCACTCACTAGGGCCAGCCAGCTGACAAGTCTTCAGAATACCTTCCCATTGCATTTTCTCTGGTGGGGTTCCAGGAACCCACCTATGGGGGGAGACTATGAGGTTCCTAAGCACTTATCCGCTGTGCCAGAACCTAAGACCTTGCCCAAATATGAACAAAATTATTAGCTCCAAAAGACACACCTTTGGCTTGCCTCCAGGAAAACCTAAAGGAACCTCAATTGAAAAACATGAACCAACTGAACTCAGATAATCCTCAGTCTAGATCTTGCCTCAATACCCAATGAGTACTGGCTATCATTGGCCCAAATATGGGACCTCCGACATTCACATCCTAACCAGCTCAGGAACACTCAAGCAAAATGGAAATGGTGCAAGAGTAATCCCTCTCCTCTCCATCTCTCCCCCTCTTTGGCTCCCCCTGTACCTCCGTTAAACTCACTTCCATCCCCACCTCCATTTCCTCCTCTGGAGTCTGACAGGTTCACATTTCCTGTTGTCTTTCTAACTGCCCCTATACAGTCCATGCTCTGCTTCCTATAAAACCCTGCTTCTGTCTCTCCTCCCAATTAGCCTTTTCAAATTTCCCTGCAGCTTTACAATTCCTGAGGTGCAGCATGCTGGGCTCTCTATGGAGCCATTCAATTTGACCATAAACAAAAACTCTATTATCTCTCCCCTACTGTGACCCTTTGTCCTCTCTGAGCACCCTACCTACAGATTCTCCCCTCTCTTTCTCCAACTAAACAGATAGTGTAGAGGTTAAGAACACTCCCTGCTCTTACAGAGCATTCAGGTTCAACTTCTAGCACCGTCACTTCATTGGTTTTTCCCTGTGCCTTAAAATTTAATCCTCTTTCTTACCCTCATTTCATTCAACTGCTTACTGGCCTTAAAAATCTGTTTTATACTGAGAAAGAGATGAAAAGCATGTTTGGCAGAATGCATGATCTCTGGCAGGGTGGGGGAATGGATGGGAACATGGGTCTAGATTTGTTAAAAAAATAAAAATAAATTTATGTGGAAAAAAAATCTGCTTTATGATTTTCCACTCACTAGAAATTTATTTCCAGGTTTTCTGTCTCCTAAGGAACTCCCATCTTCCAAGCTTTAGATTTCTGCCTAGGAAAACTCCACCCCTCCCTTTCAGCCTTGTCATCACTGTCACCCACATAAAACTTATTGTAAACCTCAATATAATAAGTGTTTTTTCTCCATCTACTGTCTACCATCATCCCAAACCAAAAATTATGTTAAATAAAACTAATCAAAATCATCTAAAACCCTACAAAACTCAACTAAGTACACAGATTACCATATCTTTTCAAACCACTCCCTTCTTCATAACTTCAACTGTGCCTACTTACAGATCATTGTAATCAAATTTATTAATTATCCTGTTTCAGGTGCACCTAGTTTTCATGTAATTATGTCATATATGTCTATGACCATTGTTTTCATATGTTCTTTAAAACTCCCTGTAATGATGTAATATGTTTTCATATGTTTCCATATGTTAAGAGCCAACTTAAATCTACGTGTTAGGATCTCACATAATTATATCATATGTGTCTATTGTAATTGTCTTCATTTGTTACTGAGAAGTATAACCAATGCTAAGAAAAGGCCAAATCAGTCCGAACTAAAAAGTATATAAAGGTAGGCATTTATTCCAGGAAATGCAGTCTCTCTCTCTCTCTCTCTCTCTCTCTCTCTCTCTCTCTCTCTCTCTCATCCACGGCCGGCCCTCAGTCATCCCCTGAGGGTCGTGGAAAGCATGCTTCTGAGAGGCAGGGAGAACCTGTTATAGGGGGAGGGGAGGTGATAACTTATTAGAATCCAGCCAATTAAAATAGGCCAGAGGCTCAGATCTGGAGGTGGGTCTCAGGTGCAGAGATTCTCATGGGAATCTGGCCTGATGGGAAAAGAAAGGAGGGTCTTTCTGGTATATGCCATCTTGGCTTTTTGCCCTGAGCCAGACCTAACATCCCAGACTCTTAGGGTATAGGGGTGACGATTCTGCTCTTCCTGCTGAGCTGGGACGTTGAAGGGAGGGAGAGTCAGGAGTAGGCAGGGCTGTGGGCACAGGGATGTAGGGATGTAAATACCACTCTGGAGATCTCCTGGATTGTAGTCACCCCCCAGGCCTGCTGGGGAATTTTGGGGTCCAACCAAAAGAATGGGAGTAAGAGGTGCAGAGTCAAAACACAGATCCTGGGAGTCGGGTGAACACAGACAGAGGGTGAGTTGTCTCGGACTCGTTTATTGGGGGCAGGGTTAGGGGTGATGTGCTGTTAGCATTCCCACTCTCCTCTTGTCGCCTTCTGATTGACCCAGGTCTGCAACTCAGCTGCTTGTATGGTCTCACCTGCCTAGGGCAGGTTAGGTTGAGGGACAAGCTCTTCACATGCATAATTCTCAGCATACTATCTACTACGTTTCCACCCTTTGTATTTAATTTTGCATAAGGACCAGTACAGTGGGAACTCAGGTGCTATACCCGAACCTTGTTGACCCCACCTCTGGCATTCTGACATTTGACTGCATCTGTCTTAGGTTGCCCTGGTTTGGCAGAATCATACCCATCCTTGACTGGCCAGCCACCGAGGGAAGAGGCCAGGAGCAGTACCCTGTAGGGGAGAGACAAGCTCATTCCCGTGAATTGTGGATGGATGAGACCCAGATGCAAATCACCTCATCGGGAGGGGTGCATGCAGAGTCCCTACTGACCATTGCTGAGAGGATCTGGGCCATTGTTTTGGTGACCTGGCGTTGGCTATGGGCAAAGCTAAACAGACACCTGAAGAGAAAAGGGCAGAGTAGGGCCAGGAGGCAGAGGACGCCCCAGGGGACCATGTAGCAGGATCCAAAATGGACTTCAGCTTAGACCACACATGTGAAACAAAGCTCGTATCAAAGGCTATGACCTCAGGATGGGTAGAGTTAAGGGAGATAAGTTGGGAACCAAGGGTCAAGGGGCAATTCATGAACTGTTGGGACCAAGGGCCCCTAATGTAGTCGCAAAGCTCCTGATGGCGCCAAGAGATATTGGTGACTGGAAAAGGGGTCAGGCAAAAGGAGAAGATCCTAGGGTCGCGGGACATCCGAACCATAGTGTATAGTGTTTAGATTTCCTCACCCGAAAGGTCAATCTGTTGTTGTAAATTGAGGATAGTGGTGTGGAAATGGGAGTTGATGAGGTTTTGAGTTTGGAGGGCCAAAGCTGATTGGTCCACAATGGAGCTTAGGGTGGTGGCCGTCATAACACTCTGAGTAAGAGAGGCGGTGGCAGTGGCAGCTGAGGCCAGAGTGATTAGTATGGTGCTGCTGATGAAGGCAGTAAGGCCAGAGTCTCTGCACAACCGCGGCCCTGGGAGTGATTGCCCTTGAAATCCCCTGAGGTATGGGAGTGAAGGGAGATACAATGGGGGTGGCCCACAGGTGAGTGAGTAAAGCAGAGGGTATTGGAGGGATTGTAAGAGGTACCAGTAACGGGGGGCTGGAGGGATGGCCTAGCGGTTAAGAGCGACGACCGCTCTTGCAGAGGACCCGGGTTCGATCCCCAGCACCCACATGGCGGCTGAGAACCGTCTGTGACTCCGGTTCCAGGAGAACTCCAGTTCCAGGGGAATCCGAGACCGTCTTCTGACCTCCGCGGCATCGCACGACACGGGTGCGCAGACCTGCATGCAGACAATACATTCATACACAT
>VZQC01008144.1:808693-870342 GCA_009823505.1 Rhizomys pruinosus
AAAAAAAAAAAAAAAAAAAAGAGGTACCAGTAACGTTAATAAAGAGGCCACAGGGGGTCGCCAGAGGTAAGTCCGTGGATAGGTTGGAGGAGTAAAGGGCTGGGAAGGCAGGAGCTTCCTGGGAGACAGGTAAGAGTATAGGTGGCAAGGGAATGAAAGCCCAAAGGTCATGAGCATAAGTGGGAGTAAGGAGAGGGGAGATACAAACCAATACCATCAGGAAGCTCCAGAGTCCGGGTCCAGGCAAGGGCGGATGTTTCTCGAGGGGATCCATAGTGGCTTCTCCGAGGTTTCTGGGAAGATACAAGCAAAGCCTCAGCCTTGGGTTAAAAGGGGGTCAGGGCCTCTGCATTGGGAAGATAAGGGATCCTTCCACTGTACAAGGGGAAACGGGGTGGAGTGGGGGACAGAGCCCCAGTGCTTATAAGCCGGGGAGTTGCCATGTTCATCAAAGGTGAGGGAGTTAAGGGTAAAGAGGGTTTCGATAAGAAGGAGGTGGGGGTCCATGGGGACTGGGAACGGCAGGAGCCTTGAGAGGTGTTCCTTAATGGAGCGGTTGGTACGCTCAATGATGGCTTGGCCTTGAGGGTTATAGGGGATGCCGGTGGAATGCCTGATGTTCCATGAGGCAAGGAAGAAGTTAAAGGCGCCGGATGTGTAAGCCGGGCCATTGTCCGTTTTTAACTCCCAGGGGACCCCCATGAGAAGCATGGCCATTTCCAGAGCTTTAATGGCGTGGGAGGTGGTCTCACCGGAGAGGGCAACCGCATATATAAGCTTAGAGAATGTGTCCACAGTCCCATGAACATATTGGAGTTTTCCAAAGGAGGGGACATAGGTGACGTCCATTTGCCACAGGAAGTTAGGGGCCAGGCTGTAGGGATTCACCCCTTGATGTTGGAGGGGCCCCAATGGGACGAGAGGGGCACAGGAGGACCATGAGTGAGATCGATGCTTACATTTAGCGAGGGACAGGTCAGGGTAGAGGCGGTGGAGCGAGGTGTGTGTGTGTGTGTGTGTGTGTGTGCGCGTGTAAACGCTGGTGAGGACCCGAGCCTGCTCTAGCAGGGGCAAATGAGCAGTCATGATGAGGGAATCAACCCTCGCATTACCCTCGGCTATAACACCCTTTAGGCCTGTGTGGGAGAGGACATGTTCAATAAACCAAGGGTGTGCTCGGTGTTCCAGAAGGTCCTTGATAGTAAGTAAGGTGACATCTAAGGGGAGTTAGAAGCATTCACAGAGGCGAAAGGCAGAGATCAGAAGTCTGGACAGCATGTTGGCTATCTGAGAAGACATTCAAAGGGGCATTCTGGACATGGGAGAACACTTGGGCTATAGCCAGGAGCTCACCTAATTAGATAGACCCAGGATTGGGCTGGAAGAAGACAAGGCGGTCATCACCATTGTAACAGATGAAGCCGAAGTTGGTCTTGTTAGCATCAGTGAAGGCAATGGGTGCATTAGGAATGGGCTGGGATTTAGAGAATGAATGGCTGTGAAAGTCAACACAGATAGAAGGGAAGGTCTGCAAACGTTTGTCACATGGTTACCCATGGTTGTCAAGTGTCCCAGCATAGCCCCACATCAATGTCTGAAACAAGGCACTATCCCTCCACAAGGAGTTAAGTTTGACAACAGGGAGGGGCAGAACAATCTTGTAGGGTTCAAGATTGTAAATGCGATTGCAGTAGGATCTGCCTTTAAACGCAAGGAAGAGGACTTCAATGTAAGGAGTGATTTTGTAGCTATCACTGCATGAGGGGTGGAGCCAGAACAAGGGACCATTCTGCCAGATGGCCCCAAAGACCCCATCCAAGGTCCCTAGGACCAGGACAAGAAGGGGCCTTTCTGGTCGGAAATGGTCTGTGGACAGGGAGAAGAGGCTGCTGCTAACCTCATCAATGACAGCCTTAGTGGGGGTGGGGGGGGTGTCAACGAAATGATGTCAGAGGGAGAGTGATTCCCCTTCAGGAGGGAGAAGAGGAGGTCAAGCTTCACAGGGGCTATTGGAAGAAAGGGCTTGAGCCAATCAATACTACCGCAGAGCTTTTGGAGCTCATTAAGGGAGCATTTATCTTTAACATGTATATGGGAATCAAGGGGTCGGATTGTCTGGGAGAACTGGTAACCCAAGAACTGATATGGCTGAGCAAGTTGAATTTTATCAGGGGAGATATGCAAATCGAGGGATTCCAAAGACGAGACCAGTTTTCTACGTAGGAGGTTAGGGTATCAGGGGAGGGCCGGGCTAGGAGGATATCATCCATGTAGTGGGTGGATTTGCATGACGGAGAGAGGACATTGAAGGCCGAGGCTACAAAGTTTTGGCAAACAGTAGGGCTATTTTTCATTCCCTGAGGCAGTACTTTCCATTGGTATCTGTTGTCCGGTTTGTGTACATTGGGCTCCCACACCGTAAATGCGAAGTAAGGGCGGTCCTGTACTGCCAAAGGAATGCTGAAAAAGCAGCCCTTGAGGTCTATGACTGCAATGTGCCATGACAGAGGGATACAACTGGGGTAGGGAAGTCCACCCTGAGGAGAGCCCATCTTTTTCATATGGAGATTGATTTGTCGGAGGTCCTGTAACAGCCTATATTTTCCTGATTTTTTCTTAATAACGAAAATGGGGGTATTGTGAAGACTAAGGGATGGATCAATATGTCCTAATGAAAGTTGTTCATCAATTAAGGACTTGAGGACAGTGAGTTTTGGTTCAAAACCAGATGGGGTCATTAGTGTCCCATTCAAGACAGGGAGTTTGGGGAGCAGTGGCCCTTAGAATTGGGGGTGAAGGGTCTGGTTAGTAAAGGGATTGTCCCTGCCTGAGAATCCACTCCTATCCTTGCCTATGACATCCTCCAATAGGGCGCTATCATCCATAGTAAGGACCGTGTCCATACTGGATAAGATGTCTCTTCCCCAGAGGGTGTGGGGGATGTCAGCAACGAGAGGCTTGATGGTCCCCGAATTACCATCATAATCTTCCCATGCCACCCAATTTATAGTTTGTTTAGTGGGTTGCTGCCCACAAACCCCTTTAATGGGGGGCCCAGGTGTAAACCTCCAAGTGGAGAAGGGGGCAGTGTCATTGGAGTTGATAATGGTGACATTTGCTCTGGTGTCTATGATCCCTTCAATGGGGAAGCCGTCCAATTTAATGGACATCTGGGGGGGCATAAATGGGTATAGTCCAGAGGACTTGAGGAGGGGTCCCTCTTACTTGCACAATATAACCTAGAAGTGGCCACTTTTTTGACAGACACATAACAGACTCATACATATAACAGTAAACATACATGAAACAGTAAACACATATGTAACAGTAAATACACATGAAACAGTAAACACACATATAACAGTAAATACATTCGAAACACTAAGCACACAGACAGCTTGGACAGACACATGCCTGACTTAATCGCATAAATATACTGATCAGTTATCACAGTGAAAGGGAGGGAGGCCAGCTTTAACCAAGGGAGCCCGGCTCACAGCAGCAAAACTTGCAAAAGAGTGAGTTGGTTCAGAGACAGCAGATCCGGCTCATGGCATGGCTTGCCTGTGTCTGGAGGTGGGTCTCAGGTCCAGAGGTCTCATGGGAATCTGGCCTGACCAGAAAAGAAAGGGGGGTCTTTCCGGTCTATGCCATCTTAGCTTTTTGCCCCAAGTCAGACCTAACAGTTACTTGAATCAAAACAATTTTGAACTATAGCCACTTAAGTTTTTCTTCTTAATTCTTTTTATTGTGCACAAAAATAATGATTTCATTTTTACTTTAGCATGACTAATCAAAATGCGCACATACAATTTTATAAATATAAGTGTTTTAATGGTATGTTTAAAGGCCTTATAAACCCGGGTACTTTAAACAAATTTAAATGTATTAAACAATTAATTGCTTCACAAAACAAATAGTTAAGTACTTCTTGTTTATACAAAACAGTGTCTAGACTGGTTATTTAAGAATCTTATTTGTTAAATACATGTTAATTTGGGTGTTCTTTCCAAAATGATTACTTTAAGATCTTATTTTTTACCTTTAAAAGTATTCTGATATTGATATTTTGGTTTGCTTTTTGTTGCTTTAAGACCTCTGAAGGTCTGATTCTGACCTTTTGTTGTTAAAGATTTACTAACAGACGTTTTCCTTTTCTTTTACCTAATGGGGATCACTGAGTCATGGGAGAGCTCCCTCAGACCTCTGGAGATGGCCACTTGGCAACTGTGATTCTGTTTCACTGGCCAGAGACCCATTTGAAAATCCCTAGGCTAAAACGAACCTGGGTTCCTTATCTCATAAGACTAAATTCCAAATTAAGTAGCTGCATGCACCACAATTGCTGAATTATGTACTAAAATGTTCTTTATGTCACTCTGCTTTATAGTACACATATGTTACTTTTCTTGCTCACACACACACACAAAAAACTAGGTTTTGCCTCCTGGAACCACCTGGGACATTCCAAAATAAAACATTTTTTGCTGAGCTTGTCTCAATCATTATCAACTTTTTTCTTATCTATAGGTATGTTGATATGACAGCTCCCCCCTTCCTTCTAAAAACTATAACCCAGAGTCTGCAGGGCAGAAAAAAAAATATCTGTTTATAGTGAAAAAGCCTTCATTTGAGACAGACCTAAATGGTATTAAGTTCCTTTACTGGGCTATGATTACTTAACCTATAAGCAAGGTTCAATCTCCCTTTTTCTGACTTGGGTCCACTCTGTCTACATTACATAAATAGCCCTTTACATATCTAAACCCTAAAAAACAAAATATATGCCCAGTAAAGATTTATTAAAAATGTTTAAATTTTTGTTTGAGCTTTATCTATATATTATATAGTAATTAAATATCAAATTAATACAACTGAATTTTCTGGAGGTTTAATAACCATACTTAAAAGCCTATACTAATCTGGTTAAAGGGATTTAAGGGACAGTTTTTTTCCTTGCCCTCCAAGGTCAACTAAGTCCCAGGGGACAATGGAGCATCTCTCAAAATATTCTGTAACTATTATGAGTCACTAGTCTTTTGTTCAGGGAAGTCATAGGAACCCCACTAAAAAGACTCAAGCCATTGTCCAGTCTACAAACCTGAAGGTCATCACAGAGCCCAACAAATCCCTGGTCAGCAGGACCTTCTGACTTTTCCTCAGGTAGATGGAAGTGGGAAAAGGAAAGCCAAGGGAGCCAGGCCCTCCTCCCAAAGCCCAAGTGAACCCTGAGGACCAAATCCTCAACCAACCTTAACAGTAAAAATAAATTAATTTATCTGGCCTACTGTATGGTCTTAAACACCCCAAAAGGAAAATGTAATCAAAAAAGAAAATAACATCTGACCTTATGACCTCAGAGATAGGTGAAATTTGTACCATGCTGGAAAAACACTACTTCTATACCAACTTGTCAAAAAGTACTTGGGGCTCATGACTAATGAATGCCCTTCTTCTTCATCTTCATATTTATTCTGACTCTCATTTTGGGGCCCTGAGTATTAAAACTTCTTTCCAAACTATTATAGCAATGAATACAAGGTCTCACCTTCTCTACCCTTACCCAGCCATTCCTAACTGAGGAATGCCAGTCTCTCTGAGCCTCAAAGACAGAAGAATCAGGGAAAGGATTCCTCACCCCTGAACACAAAAGACTTGAACTCAGATAGGGACACCCCTAAAAAGACCTTTTCCTTTTTCTCATCATCATCCAAATGCCAGCAGGATGCTGTTAAAGAAAAACACATCATGCCTAGTCCTTTCCTACCCTTTGCCCTCTTTTTCGTTGTGCCCCAAGGGTCTGTAATGATAGAATTTGTGAATAGTAGAGGAGCCATAAGCTATATTAAGAAAGCCATAGGGTCATAAACCCTTCGAAATGGCCAAATGGCCCTAAAATGGCTGTCTGGCCTTCCTGAAACCTTATTGACCAGTCACTCCCAGGATGGAAGCAGTTGTTTGTGGAACTAACCTGTCTCCTTTGGGCTTTGAGATACCGGCTTGCTCAACCTGGGAAGTAATCTTTTTTCTTTTTTTTTTTTTTCCGTCTTTTTGAGACAGAGTCTCCCTGTAGCTGCAGCTGTCATGGAACTCGCTCTGTTGTGCATGCTGGCTTTGAACTCACAGAAATCCGCATGTCTCTGCCTCCCGAGTGCTAGGATTAAAGGTGCGCACCACCATGCCCAGCGGAAGTAATATTAACAAAAGGCTTTTAATTATGCAAGGACACCAGACCTCATCATCAAACACATTCCAGCTGGGCCCAAAGGGAAATAAAACCTTCCTACCACCCCTACCAAGGAGCAGAGAACTTCTCATCATAGACATTTTCTCTGTCCTCTCACTGTATACTTTAATAAAAAGTATACATTCCTGGGGCTGGAGAGATAGCCTAGTGGTTAAGAGCGCCGACCGCTCTTGCAGAGGACCCGGGTTCGATCCCCAGCACCCACATGGCGGCNAAAAAAAAAAAGAAAGTGTACTTGGGAAATAATATTTCAGTGTTACTAACAGGATTAATCATAACATATGGCAGAAGGCTTGAGGCATTGAAATAATGCAATATCCATTCTGCACATTTTTTTTTAATTTTTCCCAATTTTAAAGTGTTTATATCCACACTTTCATCTGTTTCTTGAATCAACATAACTAAGACCATGGGGCTGGAGAGATAGCCTAGTGGTTAAGAGCGCCGACCGCTCTTGCAGAGGACCCGGGTTCGATCCCCAGCACCCACATGGCGGCTAAGAACCGTCTGAAACTCCAGTTCCAGGAGAACTCCAGTTCCAGGGGAATCCGAGACCCTCTTCTGACCTCTGTGGCATTGCACGACACAGGTGCACAGACCTACATGCAGACAGTACATTCATACACATACAAAAGAAAAGTATACATTTCTTGCCTGTTGGCGGTCTGGCTCTGGTTGTTATTTCTTAATTTTAAACTTCCTCCTTTTTTCCTGTCTCAAAATCTAACATACAGAAAATCAGTGGGAAATCCCAGGTGTCTAGGAAGTCATTTTCAGGCTTTTGGCCAGTATCTGAAAATGAGTCAAAGGGAAGAAAAAGAAAAAGTTACAGTTTTCTGCATTAAGATTCAAAAAAATAAGCAGACAACCTGACAGATGTGTGAGCATATTCTTTTTTACAGGAGGAAGTAGGTTTGCCTTAATATTCTTTCACAAGGTCCAGACAAGTCAACTTTTTATATGGTAATTTGGGTAATTTAAATTCTAAAGAATAGTTAAGCTGCTGTTTATCATTTTAGTGTTACCAGAGATATGAGAGATAGAGACCAAAGCCTCAATGGCTTCCAAGGCTAATGTAATATTGGGTCTGAAGGATATAAAAATGTGCAGTTTGTGCTATTTATCCCTCCACCCTCCATCTTCCTTTTGTTTTACCCTCCTATTCTATTCCCCAGTTAGGTTCTCCTCCATTTTCCACTTTTGTCCCTTGATAGCCTTTAGGTCCTATTTTTCCCCTCTCTAAAACATCCTACCCTGGTCCATTTCTACACACCGGGCTTCTGTGTTTATTTCATGTTATACAAGCCTCCTCCCTGAGGGTTGGCTCCCACAGTGTTGGAAGATGTTATACAAGATCCCAAAGGCAAGTCCATGGAAACATTGAAAACAACTGTGGTGCTATTAAAAAANGAAGTCCTCAGTGACCTAGCCACTGGTTAGTTACCCAGGCTCCAGTGGTTAACTCCACACCCATACCCACATGACTGGCCCTGGGGCAAAAAACAGAGAACAAAACAAAATTACATTAAAGTGGGATGAGGAGTTGGTGGGTGGCAGACAGATTAGTAAAATAAATGAGGGTGGAGACAGTGTGAGCAGAACTATTAGACACATGTATGAAACTGTTATGTAGTAATTTAATAAATTACTTGTTAAAATAAATTTCTTGTTAAAAGATTTTATGGGGACTAAACAGTGATTCATTAATCCTCCATTTGCTGATGAACTAACTTTAGGAGAAATTTTAAATTGTCAAGACAGGAAAAGCCATTTTATGTTCATTTTTGTATATTGATTTTGTTCAAAGAAATCACAAAATTCTCTGCCTGACTTTCTCTATAGCTATACAGGAATACAAATGTACATGCATATGTTTCTCTGTATATGTGTATATGTATTCGATTGTTGTGTGTATATCAAGAAACACACTGGTTTATTATAATTACATATGATAACCTTGAATCATTACTCCCGGTACAATTTTCTTTCACTAAAAAAAAAGATAAAAATCAAAGAGAAAGTTTGGCTCAAGAAGTTGATTCGGGGGCTAAAGAGATGATGTCAGTGTTTAAGAGCACTGGCCTCTCTTGCAGAACACCTGTATTTGATTCCCAGCAACCACATGGCAGATAGCAATTGTGCATAACTCCAATCCTAGGGAAATCCAACACCTTCTTCTGATCTCCATGGACTTTGCAAGATGTGGGTGCATTTACACACATGCAGACAATACACTCATACACATAATAATAATAAAAAAAAAAAAAAAAAAAAAAAAAAATAGGTAATTCCAAAGCAAGCAAGTTACCTCACACAATCCCTTTTGAAAGTTCACACAAACCAAATTTTAGCCTTTAAATGCATTTTTAAATGTCAATTTTTAAACTTTGCATGTGCATATCTAGTTTGGCATGCCACAATGAATGATTCTGTGCACTTTAAACGAACTGAAACTTGAGGGGGCTGGAGAGATGGCCTAGCAGTTAAGAGCACTGACTGATCTTGCAGAGGACCGGGGTTCGATCCCCAGCACCCCCAGTTCCAGGGGAATCCAAGACCCTCTTCTGACCTCCGTGGCATTGCATGACATGGGTGCACAAACCTATATGCAGACAGTACATTCATACACATAAAAAAACAAAAATTAAAAAAAAAGAATTGAAACTTGAATTGGCCACTTTGTTTGACAGAACCAACATGAGACAATTATAATTATGGATTTACAACACACATAAAAACGTAGACACACGCTTAGAAACACAGAACAGTTACCATAAACAAAAAACATAGACGAAGAGAGGAAACGCTGCGAGAACGGAGCCAACGCCCTGTCAGTCCCAGAACCCCTTGCCTGGATTCCAAATTATGACTGAGGTGAACTCCATGTTCACACTTTACCAGTGGAGAGTTAGGGCGTCCGCCATCTCTGCGCTCAAGGAGCAATACTGCATCCAGTTTCTCCTACCTGAGCACCCCAGACCAGAAACTTGAGTTTAAATAAAACCGAAATGAAAGTAAAAAGAAAAAAAAAAAGAATTGAGCTCTTTCTTACCCAAAATAAACAGCTGGCCAAACGAGATATCTCTAGTCCCTGTGGTGGGAGAGAGCTTCCTGGGCTCCCCTCCAAGGGTATATTGGTGGGGAACAAATGAGTATCGCTAGCAGGGCCAGCTGAAGGGAGTTTGGGGGGGTTGGGATGGGGAGAACCTTTCTCGTCTTGGTGAAAGTCAGGGACACAGGGCAGGGCCAACTTCTCCTCGTGCTCTTGTGGCAGGCTGAGTTATGCAATTATAACGAGGAAGGGCAATGCAAACGGCCTCCTCCCAAATGAATCCACGTCCTGGGATTTTCATTTTAAGGCCACGGGTCTGGAGGAGTGGGGCAGCTGTCCATGGCTCCCGAATGTGGGGAGGAATGTTATCCATCAGGGCAGGAAATGGTAAGGGAGGAGGGGTGTCTGTGGTGGGGAGGATGGGGGCCAGGTGCTCACCCTAACACCAGCTGAAAAGCAACACCAAAGGGGCTCTAATCACTGATCAAGGAAGGGTGTGCCTCGCCAACACTGGGGGTCGAAAAACCACTTTGGGTGCCAGATGTAGATGATCCCCCAGGCCTGCTGGGGAATTTCGGGTTCCAACTGAAGGAATGGGGGTGAGAGGTGCAGAATCAAGACACAGACCCTGGGAGTTGGGTGAATGCAGACAGAGGGCTAGCTGTCACGGACTTGTTTACTGGGGGCAGGGTTAGGGGTTATGTACTGTTAGCATTCCCACTCTCCTCTTGTCGCCTTATGATAGGCCCAGGTCTGCAATGCTGCTTGTATGGTCTCACCTGCCTAGGGCAAGTTAGGTTGTTGAAGGACAAGCTCTGCGCATTTGTAATTCTCAGCATACTGGCTACTACATTTTGCCACTCTATAGTTGTGGAAAAATAAGAAAATAAGGATGTTGGCTGGTTGCTTCTAGCATCTCTGGATAAAGTGATGGAGGAAAACAAGGATCTCAATGATAAAAATTAACCAGCTCCAGATTCACATCAACAGTTTAAAAGTTTCCAAGTGTGGTCTGGAAGAGAATCTTCTCTCCAGCAGCCATAGAATTAAAGTTGCAGAAAATCAAGCTAGTTATTATACGTTTGGCTGACTTACCGTGCAAAATTAATTCCTAGCCTCTAAGAATTGCAGGACAGATGGGGATGCAGGGACCCTGTCTCAAATAGACAAAAAAAAATGTCAGCAGTAAAAGTGAGGACACTTGTAAGGAAAGAGTGGAATTCTGACACTTGGGATGGAGATGTGTGGGAGAACCCTGATGAGGGTGACTTTGAACCCTCAGACTCTGAGGTAATTACTTCATTTGAGTAAATAATCTCCCCACCCTCAGCAGAGAATGCATCCTTATACCCTGCAGACCCATCCTCCCCATCCTTGCCTGAGGAAACTAATCCCACCTTCCTAGAGGGATATAATGTCCCTCAGTGTCCAGCAATTGTTGCCTCTAGAGTCAAGGTTAAGAAGGTTCCTAGAGGTGAGATAGAAAGTGTGGTCCATGAAGAGGTGTGCTACACCACTAAAGAACTTAGTGAGTTTGCTCATTCATTCAAGCAGAAACCTAAGGAATACATGTGGGAATGGATTCTAAGGGTGTGGGATAATGGAGGAAGGAATATAAAATTGGATCAGGTTGAATTTATCGATATGGTCCCAATGAGTGAAGATTCTAGGTTTAATATGGAAGCTCCAGTGGTTACAAAGGTGTTACAAGTCTATTTTATTAGTTGGCTGAAGTACTTACTAAAAGATGGCCTACTGACAGAGAGCTAGAGATGCTTGACATTCCTTGGCTTTGTATTGATGAAAGGATTGTAAGGCTCAGGCAAAATGGTATGCTTGAGTGGATTCGAAGTGTAAAACCAAATCCTCCACAATGCAAGAGCCAAGAGGACATTCCTTTCACTGATTTTCTAAGATGGAAGGTATTGAAAGAGGCACCAGCACGTTTAAAGAGCTTTGTTTTTGCTCTTTCCCTTATGCCAGATGTTAGAGATGGAGATGCTGCTGCTTGGTTGCATCAATTAAATATAAATGTAATATATTTAACAGGATCTCAGGGTGGAGGACAGGTGGCAGCACTCTATCACCAAAGGAAAGATGAGCATAGTTATGATAATGGGCAGCAAAGGCAAAACAATGCCTATAATGGCATGACCTGAATGGATCTTTGGAACTGGCTGATTAATTGCTGTGTTTCCAGGGACCAAATACATAAGAAGCCTACCACGTTTTTATTTGATCTGTATTAGATCAAATAAATGATCAAATTCATTAGAACAAATGACAGAATTCGACTTTGGATCTTAGCAATAGAGAATCTCATATAGTAAACTAATTTCCAGACTTGAGACAGCTTATAGACCCAGAACCCCCTGAATGAAGGAGAGGCCAGTTTCCCTTGAGGAAGGACCTTGTCACAATACCAAAGAGTTTTACTATTTGCCTTTCTCCCATCCTTCCCCAGAGGAACCTGAGGCCTTTTACTGGGGTAACTGTACATTGGGGAAAAGAAAATAATCAGATTTTCCAAGGCTTATTGGATACTGATTCTGAGTTGACACTGATCCCAGGAGACCCTAAAGACTCCAGTTAAAGTAGAGGCCTATGGAAGTCAGATGATAAATGGAGTTTTGGTTCAAGTCTGACTCACAGTAGACCCAGTGGGCCTCCAAACTCATCCTGTGGTTATTTCCCAAGTCCCAGAGTTTATAATTGGGATAGATATACTTAGAAATTGAATTGCCAAAATTCCCACATTGGTTCCCTGACCCATGGAGTGAGGGCTATTAGAGTTGGAAAGGCCAAATGGAAACCACTGGATTTGCCTTTACCAGGGAAAATAGTGAGCCAAAACCAATACCACATCCCTGGAAGGATTGCAGAAATCAGTGCCATCATCAAGGATTTGAAATACGCAGGGGTGGTGATCCTTACCACATCTCCCTTTAACTCTCCAATTTGGCCTGTGCAAAAGACAGATGGATCATGGAGAATGACAGTTGACTACTCAAAACTCAATCAAGTAGTGACGCCAATTGCACCTGCAATGGTCTACTTACTTGATTGGATTAATGCATCTCCTGGTGTCTGGTACACAGCTATTGATCTTTCAATTGTTTTCTTCTCAAATACAAGTTTATAAAGCCCCCTAGGAGCAATTTGCTTTCAGCTGGGAAAGCCAACAGTATACATTTACTGTCCTACTCCAGGCTTGTGCCATAACTTAGTTCGAAGGGATCTCAATTGCCTGACTCTTCCACAAAATATCACACTGCCACACTATACTGATGACGTTATGCTGATTGGATCCAATGAACAGGAGGTAGCAACCAGTCTGGACATGTAGGTAAAGTATATACATATGAGAGGATGGGAAATAAATCCAACCAAAATCCAAGGGCCTTCTACCTCATTGAAATTTCTAGTTCAGTGGTGTGGAACATGCAGAGACATTCCTTCTAAGGTGAAGAATAAGTTGTTACAATTGGCCCCACCCTCCACCAAGAAAGTAGTACAATGCTTAGTGGGTCTCTGTATTCTGGAGGTAGCACAATGCTCATCTGGGTGTGTTACTATGACCTATGAATCAAGGGACTTGGTAGGCAGCTAGCTTTGAGTGGGTCCTGGAACAGGAAAAGGCTCTTCAACAGGTCCAGACTGTGGTATAGGCTGCTCTGTCCCTTTCACCATATGATTCAGCAGATCCTATGGTGCTTGAGGTATCCATGGAAGATAGAGATTCTGTCTGGAATCTGTAGCAGGCTCCCATAGAGGAACACAGTGGAGGCCATTGGGATTTTGGAGTAAGGCTCTACCTTTATCTGAAGACGCTGATCTCCCTTTCTTTGAGAGACACCTGTTATCCTGCTATTGGGCCAGGAGACACAGTAAACCTTCCATTGAACTGGAAGCTAAGACATCGCCTTAGCCACTTTGGGTTTCTATTGCCCTTAAGCCAACAGGTTAAGAAAGGAATAACAGTAGTAGGAGGAGTGATTGATCCAGCCTACCAGGTGGAAATTGGACTGTTTCTCCACAATGGGCGTAAGGAAGATTATATCTGGCAGGCAGGAGATTCTGTAGGCATCTTTTGGTGGTACCATGTCCTGTGATTATGGTCAGTGAGAAACTGCAACAACCCAATCCAGATAGGAGAACAAATGGCCCAGACCCTTCAGGGATGAAGGTATGGGTCACTCCTCCAGGGAAAGAGCCAAGACCCACAGAAATGGTTGATGATGGTAGAGAAAATACAGAATGGATAGTAGAGGAAGGTAGTTATAAACATCAGCTGAGGCCACGTGACCAGTTGCAGAAACATGGATTGTAATTGACATGAACTGTATTGTCCTCTTTGGTTAAGAATACACTTGTACATATATACACATACATTAAGCATATATTTGCATTGTTCCCTTTTGAATCTGTAACTGAGATAAGTGTTAAGTGTTGTCATATATAGGTTATGAGATACTGAAGGACTAAGTATTCCTGAAAAGTATTAGTATGTACTCCAAGATATATAATGCATTGTGATTGCACATGGAAAGTTACATCATGTTAGGTGGAATTATGACCTTGCCATTGTTCACATTTGAAAATTAAGCATGAGCCAGGCATGGTGGCGCATGCCTTTAATCCTACCACTTGGGAGGCAGAGGCAGGCAGATCTTTGTGAGTTCAAGGCCAGCCTGGTCTACAGAGCAAATTCCAGGACAGCTCGGGCTACAGGGAGACCCTGTCTCAAAAAGACAAAAAAAAAAAATTAAGCATGACATAAGGAGATGCTATTGGGTGTCAAGTTGACAAGAAGTAGACTTGTGATGGCTAATCCTATTAATCCTGGATGTCAATTTGACCTGATCTGGGATTAGCTAAAATAAGAAAGACACCTTTGGACTGGATCATAGAGCTGGAAGACCCGCCCTAAAAGTGAGCTTTCCCTTTTGATGGTAGACAGTGTACAAGGCCATGGTGGAGGGAGCTCATCCCTTTTTCCTGCTTGCATTCTCTCTGAGTGGTGAGATCATCTTGCTGCTGTGATCAAAGCTTCAGATTCCAGTGTAGACTGAAGACTAGCAGATCTCTGGGAATCCATCAGGCCTCCACGTCAGATTGAGACTATTGAGACTGAGCAACTATGGGATTCTCAGCCTTTCTAGTGTGGTGCAGATATTGTTGGACTATTTGGGCCCTATCTGTTGAACTAATCTAATAAATCCATATATGCATGTGAAAGTGTGTGTGTGTGTGTGTGTGTGCGTGCGTGCGTGCGTGTGTGTGTGTGTGTGTGTGTGTGTTCATTTTACCAATTCTGTTTCTTTGGGGAACCTTGCCTAATATGACAATTGAATGAGATTGTGAAATCTAGCTCATACCAATGAGCTGAGAAACAGTCATCACCCTGTGTTAGGATAAAAATGAAGTAAACTTCCCTCCTTGATGTAGAGAGAATATTACTGCATCTCTCAACTCTCAGCAGTGAAACTTCCTTATACAGCAGATGTTGATCAATGCAGAAAGTCATGACTGGCCAAAATGTAGAGAACAGAGACTGCAGAGTCCCTGGATCAATCCCTGGATTGGACTCCTATATTAAATCTCTGCCACCCAGGGCTTAGGGACATTGCAGAAGAGGGGCCAGAAAGATTGCAAAAGCCAGGGGTGGCAGATGACCACAAGGAAACAGAGTTTTCCAGACACCTGGTAACTTGCTCATATGAACTTGCAGCAAGGTGACAGCATGCACAAGACACATACACACTCAATCAGAAAAAAAAAAAACAGTATAGTTTATCTTCAGACATTGTAATCTTGGTATATGTGTGGAGTGTATATATGCATATTTTGTAGCGATATAAAGTCAAAGGGAATAACAACAACAACAACAACAAAAAGACTTTTTCAGAGAGCTGACTGAAATAGTAAACGTCTGCCCAGAATAGTCAACTTCTGCATCCAAAAATTTTAAAAAGACTGAGAAAAAGTTGCAAGACATGTAAGGCAGAATGCATGAGCTCTGGCAGGGTGGGCAGCATGGAAGGGGGAATGGATCTAAATTTGATTAAGAAATGTATGAAATGTACAAAAGTTCAAAATAAAAAAACCTGGAGAAATATTCAGGCAGGCCCAACCTTAGCCAAGGAGCCATTGGCAGCTAATCACTTAGTGAGTGAGGGAGCGTTGGTCTTCTTTAAGGGAGTGACACTAGACAGGTTGACCAGACTCTGGTGGATGAACTCACATCAAGGGACACCTGCAAACACAAACTTGACTCCATAGGCCTTAACATATATGATAGAATTCATGAAATCTGGTGTGGGGGGTAGTTCTGGGTGGGCCCAGATAGGGAAAGGGGTCTAAATATTATTAAGATGTATGAAATTCACAATTTAATTAAAAACTTTTTCAAAATAAAAAAACACATTTTAAAATTTATTCCACCATACGTATGTGATATCTTTTGATTATATCCATCACCCTGTCTCCCCTCCAACTCCTACCATAGCTCCCATCTCCCTCATAAGTTCATGTTCTCCCTTTTCAATTTACTGTTGGTGTGTGTAGTATGTGCATGGGTGTAGAGCTGTCCACTGGAACATGGGCAACCGACCGGGAGACACAACCACTGCCAATACGTTTTCTGCTTGGTGATCCCTTCCCCCATCCGTGCCCGAAGCTTTCTTGGCTTGATCTTATGCAGGTAACAATACCCACAATGAATTTGATTTGTTTTTTTAAAAAAAGTATTTGAAAAAATGTTTTACTATTTTTGTGTGTGTGTACATGAGTATATTGCCTACACGGGTGTAAGTTCGCCTGAGTCATGTGACATCCATGGAGGTCAGAAGAGGGCATTGGATTCACCTGGAACTGTAGTTGCAGACAGTTCTAAGTCCCCATGTGGGTGCTCAGAATCAAACCTGGGTCTTCAGCAAGAACAGCCAGTGTTCTAACTGCAGAGCCATCTCTCAAGACATCAAATTTCTTTTTTTAATATTAGACATTTTTTAACTGAGGTAAAATAGAGTACCAAACACAGTTTAATTTGCCTTAACTCCAGCCCCCAGATCATTTGTTGATTGGAAGATTTGAGGATTTTTTAGTACTTATTTTAAGAATTTTACTTATTTACTTTTTATTTTATGTGTGTTTTGCTTGTATGTATGTAGTACACTCGTGTCATGCAATCCCCACAGAGGCCAGAACAGGGGTCAGATCCCCTGTAACAGATGGTTGTTAGCCACCATGTGGGTGTGGGGAACTAAACCTGGGTCCTCTGAAGGAGCAGTCAGAATTCTTAACTTCTGAGATGCCTCTCCACCCCCAATTCTTGTTCATTATATATTCTAGTTTTTAATCTCATGGCTAAAGCACAGCTGGGAAACATTTTCTCCAATTCTGTAGCCTGTCACTTCATTTTGATAATCATTTTCCATGTTGCAAAAAAAACTTTTTAATTTTTTGTAATCACATTGGCCAATTTGGGGAGGTTATTTCCTATGTTATTGAAGCTTTTTTTTAGAAACTTCTTGCCTATGCATATATCTTGAAATGTTTCTCT
Source organism: Rhizomys pruinosus (assembly GCA_009823505.1). Taxonomy (NCBI): domain Eukaryota; kingdom Metazoa; phylum Chordata; class Mammalia; order Rodentia; family Spalacidae; genus Rhizomys; species Rhizomys pruinosus. Next base: position 825,557 of record VZQC01008144.1, read on the forward strand.
ACATTTTCTTCTGCCAGTTTCAATATTTAAAGTTTTATGTTAGGGTATTTGATTTATTTTTATTGGGTTTTTGTAGAAGGTGATAGAATGAGTCCAATTACATTCTTCTGCATGAGGATATCACTTTTTCCAGGCCCATTTGGTGAAGAGGCTTGGCTGTCTTTTCTCCAATGTATGATTTTGATACCTTTGTCAAAAACTAAGTGGCTACATCTGAAGCTGTATGAGTTTATTTTATTTTATTCCATTGGTTTACATGTCCATTTTTTTTTTTTTTGTACCACTGCCATACTGTCTTTGTCAGTAGGGCTTTGTAGTGTAATTTGAGTTTAGGTATTAAAATCCTGAACAGTACTGTTTCTTTGGGTTAGGATTGCTTTGGGTATTTATTGTCTTTTCTGTTTCCATGTAAATTTTAGGATTTGTTTTACCAGTTCTCTGAAGAATGTAATTGGAAGTTTTTGCTTGTTTGGTTGGATGGATTTATTATTTTCATGACAAAGTCTCACCATATGGCACTGACTGGCCAGGAGTTCACTATGTACATCAGTTAGCCTCCAACTCAGATATTTGCCTGTCTCTATCTCCCTAGTGTTGGAATTAAAGGCATACACCACTATGCTTGGCTTAAAGGCATAGTGCAGGCTGGCCTCAAAACATGTGATCCGACAGCCTCGGCCTCTTCAATATATCCTACCAGAGTAGGCCATCAAAGCTTGTGCAATTGGAATATTGATGAAGATTCTAATGGATCTGTAGACTGCTTTTGGTAATATAGTCTCAAAACAAAACAAAACAAAACAAACAAACAAACAAACAAAACATTATTTGATGGAGGGCACCCGCCTTTAACCCCAGCACTCAGAAGGCAGAGGCAGGCAGATTTCTGAGTTCCAGGACAGCTGGGGCTACAGGGAGACCCTGTCTCAAACACACACACACACACACACACACACACACACACACACACACACTAAAAGATGAATTTAATGGGGTTTCTCCTACAGAGCAAATGAAGGGAGTCTCCACCTACAAGTGTGTGTCTGCCCTTCATGTCCATGCAGGGCGGGTCCCACTCAGGACACCCAGCACAACATGGCACTAACAGGATCCCAGAGCACCCAGCCCTCACCATACTTAAGCTGGATCCATAGCTCTGCTTCTCTTTCAGCAGCATGGTTTCTATGGAGGTGACTGGAGTCCAGAAACAGTCCATTCCACAGAAAGTCTAAATTATCCCACAGTGATAAATTACTTTCAGAGCTTGAAATAAAGCTTTCCATGGTTTCATGATTTTTAGAGCTGCTAATGATAGATCTGGTTTTCAAATACTTCTGTCTTCGTATGTGAGTGTTGTTGTTACCTTACAGCTTTTTCTTGGGTGTGGGAGGAGTTATGTCACTTTCATTGTTAAATGAAATAGCTATGATACAATTATTTTATTAAGCTTCAAAGATATTTCATTTCTTTATATTTTTGTCCATTTTCTACTTTACTGATATTTTTATGCTTATTCCCTTTCACTTTTTACAAACAGAAGCACAAGTGATTGATTTTAAATTTTCTCTGCTTTAATTTTGTTTCAAATCTAAAATAAAGATGATGGGACTGGAGGTATGGTTCAGTGGTTAAGAGCATTGCTTATTCTTGTAGAGGAACTGGGTTTAATTCCCAACACCCACATGGCGACTAAAAACCACCCTTAACTCCAGTTCCAGGGGATCTGACTCCTTCTTTTGACCTCCACAGGCATTGCATGCACATGCAGACAAAATATTCATACACATAAAAAGTAAAAATAAAATAAGTAATGAAATTCAATGGAAATAGTTAAACATGTAGAAATGTCCAAAAACAGTATGCCACAACATTTTGAGAAGCTTTACTAATCAGAAGAGAATAATATATCTGGATGTCAATTTTAACAGCAATTCCTATCAGAACTTAACTAGGAATTTTAAAAAAAACTCATAAATGCTCATATACCATAGATAACATTTACTGAGATTCAATCTAACTGTAATTTTCTTCTAAAAGTAATTTTCCCCATCTTCATCTTCCACACTTGTTTCCTGGCATCTCCCCTGCCTCAAACCCACATAGTCACACATAACTGAGGGATATCTGGTTATAGATGCTTGACCAAATAAGACAACATATATAACAGAATGCATGAAATCCAGTCGGGGCAAGGCCGGCATGGAAGGTCACAGATGGGGGAAGGAATCTACATTTTATTAAGATATGGTATATAAAATGCACAAAAAGTTCACAAAAATATTTATTTGAAAATAAACTATTCAAAAAAATTGAAAGAGCTTTCAAGAAAACAAATATAAATAAAAATACTGGAGGATGATGTGAGGAAAAAATATTTGTTAACTTGGTTGTAGTGTGAAATGGTATAACCATTATGTAAATCATTATGGAGGTTTCTCAAAAAGCTAAAAATACAATTTCTGTATGATCCAGCCATTACCTTTCTTGGCTATTCACATGTGACTATACACTGAGAGAGGGACCTGCACATCTATGTTGATTTTTGCTCTATTCACAATACCTGGGAAATGCAAGAAGTTTATATGTAATGGTGTATATGCATGATGGAATTTTACTCAGCTATAGAGAAAAATGAAATCATGCAGTTTTCAGGAAAAAAGATGGAACGGCAAATTTCATATTGACCAAGTTAATTCAACCTACAAAAAAAAAAAAAAAAAAACCTTCGTGTTTTCTCTCATATGTCAATCTTCTTTAAATTATAAAAAAGTAAAACTGACTTATTTCTCAGACATTTCAGCTATTTCTATAATTTGAAAATCTCTTTTAAGAGAGCTGGTCAGTTGGGATGTGTCATGGGTGGTGGCTATGTCATATTGTTTCCTTGCTACACATTTTATACATCTGTTGGAGTTGGTTTGTTATTCAGGTTTGATTTCTCCTTCCAAGATTATCTTGATGCTTTGTTTCCTGTGATTCTTCCTAGGTGCATATCTGCATGAACCTTAGACACTGGTGAAATGTAGTGTTTATTGTCAAAAGGAATTACAGAGTGATCTTGTTTTCACTATTCACTAACAGGAGCAAGGGTGTGGCCACACACCAAGTATCCAGTTAATCAGACAGGATTAGAAGCCAGTCACCGAAAGGCATCTGCTAACCTGCTATGGGAAGAACATCAAATGTCATCTCCATTATAGTACTATCTGGTGGCTGTGATTAGTGCCACAATCCTGAAGCAACCTCTGAGATCAAAGCAGTGTAGACGACTGGTCCTACAGTAACCACCAGATCCTCAAAAGTCAAACCCTCACCCCACACTGCCCCTGGAGACCACTGGAGCTAAATACTAGGCTCTTAAGAGACTCCAGACATACTTTAGCCAAAGTTCAGGCCCTGCACTACCTTCTAATAGCCAATATGGATAGAGAACTTATCCCACAGTTATCCTAAGGGCCACTGGAATCAGTGGTCTAGTCTTGAGTTGTTCACTATCCTGCTGTAGCAGATGTCCTGTTTCCACATTGCTCTATGGTCATTCATCAGCCCTTAGGCATAGTCCCAGGCTGCTGTAGTCACTTGGAGTATAATCCTATCTTTTATTAGTTGTTTGAACATAGTTATGGTCATCCTTTTGAATTCTTTGTCCAGATATTGTTCCAGATCACTTTTATCAGGGGCTATTACTATGGGATTGATAATTTTTGGAGGAGATATTTTATATTAATGACTTTGTTGAGAATTTGATACATAAGTATTTTATTTGATTTCCAGCCCTCACAATCCTCCTTAACTTTTCCCTTAACTGTTCCTTGACCCCTCCACTCCCTCTCAATTTCTTGTCTTCTTCTTTGAATATATATATAGCACTAAGTCCATTTAGTACTGCTCACATGTACCACAATCAGGAGGATTGTTTTCCTGTACCATCCATTTGCCTGAAAATTATATAATTTCATTTTTCTTGACACTTGAATATTCTATTATGTAAATGATGTTTTCATTGTCTTCAATGTTCATCAGTTGATGGACAATTGACAAATGGGACTTCAGTAATCTAAACAACTTCTGTATAGCAAAGAATGCCATCCTTTGAGTGAAGATACGACATTGTGGATGCACAAAGAATAACTCTCAACTCAAGAGGTTAAGAGATAGTTTATTATGGAGCCAAATAAGAGTGATCATGGCCTTGGGAACATAGATTCAGCTTACCTCCAATTGAATGTTCCAGCATGGTAACAGTTCACTATGGTTTTATAGTAACAGAAGAAAGAAAAGTCATAAATCAAGACACTTTTCAAATACATTGGTGGATACATTCAGTAGGCAGGTCATAGAAAAGCAGGGTGGTTTCTACTATAGGTCGCAGTTACTACCTCATGATACTCTTAGTTTTTTGATTGGTGAGATCTGGTTTTCTGCTAAGTCAATACATTCCAAAAGGTTTTTATCTTTTAGTTATGGGATGTTAGGTCAGAAACAGAGGTGGGAAAGAAGTGGCTATTTAGGGGCTAATCAGGGCCCAAGATAATTTGTAAATAGGCTCTGAATCTGCAATGTTCTGAACTCTCCACAGTCACTGAAGTTGGTCAGCCTTGAAGGATGTTCAGTTCAAGATGTAGGATTTTCTGGGAACTTTCTTTCAGAGTTCTCCCTGTTGGCCAAGCATCACATTTTGTGAATGTGGGGTCATATACTATTTATTCCCACATTTCTAGGAAGGCTTATTCCTAGGATCTGATGTAGATGAGGCTCATTTGTAGGAAAGATAGCAGTTAGTCTTCAGGAGAGGGGAGTAGCTTGATGGTAGAGCCAGTAAGAAAGAAATTCCTGGATCATATAAAAACTATTAGCCATAATGATTAAGATCTTACTCTTTTTATTTATTTTTTGTCCTCCGTACCTGACATATCATTTCCATGTGACATATAATAGGATGTTAATACCTAAATTAAAATAATCAAGAATATTGTTAGTCTAATGGAGTAAATGTAACATATTAGGAAATTATTTAAAAATGAGATTGACTATATTTCCCCCTGTATTTATAGTTTTCTGTACTCTATGGGCTATTTTACTTATATTTGGAGCATTTAAACCATCTATCATCTTTTAATTTTTTCAATTCTCTTTAGATCATTTAGACCTTATAGTTATAACTTATGGAATGGCTAGCTCTAACCCTAGTAGTTCTTAACTAAGGATAATAACTTCATTCATGATTATATTGGTATAACAGATTTCCTTTGAAAAAGAGAAATGAAACATATTATAGAAGAAGTTAAAAATATAGTATTCTTTAAACTTTTTGCTAATGTCTTCATTTAGATAACAAATAATAACATTAGAGACAAGAATCAAACTTGTTAAAAATTGGAATTTTATAGGCGTTGGAGGCTTAACTAACTACTTTTTATTTTAATGATTAGAAATGGAAATAGGACTCTAGAAGAAGTCATTATAGGATTTTCCATTCCCTTAGTAAAATATAGGTAGTTCAACTATTATTTTTATCCAAGATAACTGCAATACTTAGGACACCTTGGATGCTCATTTAGTCAAGGAATACTAGTACTTAAGAAGACTATAAAATATCATGAATATTGTTATTAAAGTGATGTTTGCATAATTTGGATAAGAAGAATTAACATAACTCTTTGGATATTGTTTCCAGAGAAAATAAGTTTCCAGTTACTTGTTAAACATTAGAGTACTTTATAGGGCCTTTTAGTCTAATTGGTTGAATATTTAGTTTATATATATATATATAACTATATATATATATGTATATATATATATATACACACACACAAAAATAAATGTATAATATACAATTTGAATTTGAAACCTGGAATTTTAATTCAAACTATACTGAACAATTAGACAAACATATATGTTAGGTTCAGGTGGAGGGTAAACCTGGCACACAGAAAGGAGAAATATTCAGGACTTCGATGAAAAGGAAGTCAAGTTTATTGGGTGGAGACTGGTTCGCCTGTGTCGGGATCAGGATGACCAGTGTTAAAATGGTGCTGAAGTGGCAGTTTTAAGCCCAGGCATACAAGGGAGTGAGCCTACAAGGAAGTGGGGGTGAAGAAATGGGGGATAGGGCATAGGTCGGCCGTGGCTGGTATCAGAAAGAGCATCTTGAGAGAAACTGAAGCCTGTGTTCTTGTCTTTGGTGATGCATGATTGCAGGATGTTGCAGCAACCTTTTCTCAGATTCGAGGGACACAGTCCAGGGTGATTATTTCTTGGAACTTCTGCTTTGGTTGGCTTCCTAGAATCCCTGACTTAGGTGGACTATGACCTCACATTCCACACTTTTGTGTCACCGGGATAGGGGAGATGTTTTTCAGTCCAGATGCTTACTGTTGACAAGGGGCGATGAGGAGGTGGTTAATGAGACAAGAGGGTGGAATGTCATGCACTTGGGTGTCATCATCATTATCAGGAAGGTGTTTATAGTCACCTGAACAGGGACTGAGCAGAAGTTGATTAAAGCTAATATGAGTGAGTTGTTGAATATAGTCCAATGAATGAGGCAAGGGGCTATTGCAAAAACAAGTTCGGGGCTGGAGAGATGACCTAGGGGTTAAGAGCGCCGACCGCTCTTAGAGGACCCGGGTTCGATCCCCAGCACCCACATGGCGGCTGAGAACCGTCTGAAACTCCAATTCCAGGAGAACTCCAGCTCCAGGGGAATCTGACGCCCTCTTCTGACTTCTGCGGCATTGTACGACACGGGTGCACAAACCTACATGCAGACAGTACACTCATACACATACAAAAATAAATAAAATTAAAAAAAAAATTAAAAAAAAACAAGTTCAATTGACACCAGAGGGATTACACCCCTCTAATAAACTTTATCCCATGGACTGATGTTCTTGTAGTGTCTATAAAGAGAGGTCCTGTGCTAACTTCTTAAGGCATGGGAGGTTATACTCGATCTTTCCTGATTGAGTAACGTAGTAGCAACATTCTTTCCCCAGAAAAACACAAGTGTCCCCCTTTCGATGACATTAATAAATCCAGAACTCTTCCGTTCTGGTGGGTGACCACAGCCAGGAAAGAGAGTTGTTTTTCTAACACCTGAACAGAATTGGCCATAACTTCTACTGCAGTAAAGAGCTGTGTGTTAAGTTGTTTGATATCTTGGAGAGCTGTTGGGCTGAAACAAGGGTGTTGCCCAGGCTACCTGAAATGAGACCTCTGGCAGCTAATTCTGGGACCAAGCTGATCCCTACCAGTACTGTCAATGTGGCTAACCATTTGTTTTGGGAAAAGTGAACAGCTAAGGATTTTTCCCAGCTTCTCTGTGTCCCCAGGTGTGCCTGGACCTCTCCTGGAGTATAAAGAATTAGGCCAGCACAAGCACCGCTGAGAGACATAGGCCCAAGATATTAGTGGAAATGCAGGTGTATACTAGAGAAGAGCAAAGAAATACCAGTCTTGGGGCCAAGGGGTTCTGACCAATGACTGTCACATTTTTGATGGCTGACCTTGGGTACTCTGAAACCCAGGCTGCCCTGGGTTTTAACCAAATATTCAGTTTGGTTAAAATGGGGGGAGGAGCAAGTAATGGAGTGTGGAGAATAGAATAAGCTGAGCACTCAGTGGAGGTTAGAGACACTGTGAACCAGGAGATGAAGAGGCAATGGGTTTTGGAGTGAGGTCTAGAGAAAGCAGTCAGAGGCATTTAGGCAGAAAAGTTCATTAAGAAGGACAGAGAGAAGGAGAAGTACCCCTTTCCTTGAGAACTTGATTGTAGGATTGAGGCAGTGGAGGTGTTAGTCTGATTAAGAGAGTTTAGAACCATCTGGGCATGAGAATCTCTGATGGTCTTTTTAATCTTTATCCTGCCTCTGGATGAGTAAAAGGAGTCTGAGTCATAATAAATGGCTGCAGCCACCACATGATCCACAGGCCAGCAGGAGGTGTTGGTAATTTTAAAGGTAACATTTTTTTCTCCATCATTTAAGAAAACATGTTTGAGTTGTATTCCCCATCCATACCCTGACCAGTGGTACTTGCAGGACCAAGATGGGCAGCCTTCCCAAACTCGGAGTCTCTACAGTCATCATTATCTTGTTACCCAATAAAGCAGAGCTGCTTTATATGGTTTTTATATCCCGAGGTAGCTCCTAGACATCCACGGATGCATGGGTCAAGGATGTCAAAGGAAAATGAAATGGATTGGCAAGAGGAGAATGGGCACTGTGAATAGTTAAGAAGTCTTATTTCTTGGTTTTTGTCATTTGGTGTCCAGACCTCAAACATGTAGACACAGGGAGGTGTAGTACAGGATTCTGGAGTGATGGCAGCCAGAGCTGGAGAGACGGTTATGAGTGAGAGATGAAGGAAATTAAGCATTGCATGGTGATGGGAGCCCGGGAAGTTACTCTGGTATAGAACATAAGGGTGGGGTTTTCAGGATTTTAAGTTTTAAGGGGCCAGTCAGTATGGCTGAATACTTGCTGTGAGCCTAGGTGGTTTAAGCCTGGAAAGGTGGATCCAGCCTGGGTGTCTGAGAAGCTTGGCTGCAGTAGGTGTTGACAACACCATGACATGAGTTCCAATCCAATGGGGCTTCAAGGGTGCTCTCTGTTGGGGTGGGTTTCAGAGAAATGCGTAATCTCCAGGCTGAAGAGTAATAACAATGGGAACGTTAGATATCTGAGGAGTTACTTGATCAGCACGTTTTTGAAGTAAATCTGTGGCAAGGGAAAAGGCAGGAAAGTATTCATGTAGTGGAGTGGCAGAGTGAGGAGGAACATTATGCCAGAGAAAAGATTGCCCATACAGGACCTCAAAAGTACTTAGAAATGAAGGGGCATGGAGAATAGTTCTCATTTTTGTTAGGGCTAGAGGAAGAAGTTGGACCCAGGAGGAGGGCAGTTCTAAGGAAAGTTTGATGAGATGATATTTAATGAGGGAGTTTGCCCAGTCTACTTTTCCTGAGGACTGAGGTCCATACGGTATATGAAGCCTCCAGGTTACTCCCAGTTCCTGGGAGAAAAACTGGACAACCTTAGAAATGAATAGTAGACCATTATCCTACTGGATGGTAAAGGGAAGGCCAAAGCCAGGAAGAATGTCAGAGAGGAGATGAGAGGTGACTATGTTTGTTGCCTCTCTGGTGGTAAGGAGCACCTCCACTCAGCCTGAAAAAGTATCTATCATGACTAGAAGATACTTACACTTTTTAAATGAGGGCATGTGGGTGAAATCAGTTTAACAATCTACCCCAGATAGTGATCTCTGGTGTTGGTGAGGCTTGAAAGTGGGTGGTGGGTATACCCTGCCCTGAGGTGTAACCTTGGCACATGGGACAAGCTTGAGAGACTTCAGTGAGGAGTAGCAACGGTCGATGGCAAAAGAGGATCGTATCCAGAAATTTGACTAAAAGACAAGGGGCTTATGTGAAAGAGGTTGAGTAAGTGGCTGAGGATAGACAGAGCTTGAGTATTGGGTAAGCAGTACTTATACTTAGGCACGAGCCATCCGTCGGGGCCCTATACATCTCCTTAAATGACTAAGGACTGGCTTTGTGAGGAGGAGAAAAAGGAATATATCTCCACTGGGGCAAGAAAGGCCAGAGTAGGGAGAGGGAACAGCAAGTTCTTAGCTTCCTGGGCTATCTGGTTTGCAAAGTCATTGGCCCTGCTACAGAATCAGCAGAGCATCAGTGGCCCCTGAAATGCACAACTGCAGTTTAGAAAGGAGATAAGATGCCTCTAGGAGTTTAAGAATGAGGGGGATGTCAGTAATGGGGATACCTTCGGTAGTGAGAAAATCTCTTTCTTTCCAAATGGCAGTGTGGTGGTGAAGTATGTGAAAGGCATACTTAGAATCCGTGTGGATGTTGGCACTCTTGTCCTTGAGCAGAGTTAGTGCTCTGGTGAGTGCTATGACTTCTGCCTTTTGTGAGCTGGTGCCTGGTGGGAGGAGTCCTGACGCTATGATTTGGGAAGAGGATACTATTGCATAGCCTGCCCTTTGGCACCCTATTGGGGACAAGTGTAGAACCTCCATCCAAAAACCAGGTAAGGTCTGGGTTAGATAGGGATTCCACAGAAACCGGGAGGTCCTGAAAGGAGAGCTCTTGAACTGTTTCCAAGCAAGAGTGAGTGAGTAATGGAAGGAGGGTAGGCAGGTTGAGGAGAGGGCAAGAATTAGGATTGATTGAAGGGTTTTTGAGACAGGTAGTGTGAAAGAGCTGTTGTTTAGAGGGAGCAAGTGTAGAAAGGGAGGAGTGAGTGAGGAAATCCTTAGGATAATGTAGTGAAAGAACAGAGATGTCCTGTTCTAAGCTGAGCTTGAGGGCTTCCTGGGCTAGAAGAGCTGTAAATGCTAGTGCTCCAAGGCGAGGCTGCCATCCCCAGACTGTTGTATCTAGTTGTTGGGAGAGATAAGCCGTGGTGGCAAATGTGGGTCCCTTCATCTGTCCCAGGAACCCCAGGGTCATTCCCTTATTTTCTGTGATATATACGATGAAGGGTTGGTTGACATTAGGGATTGCAAGGTCAGGAGCCTCAAGGAAGGCCTTCTGGATTCTTTACAATGCAAAAGTGACAGGCCTTTGTGGGTCTATGGGCTCTGAGAGGGTGCCCTTGGATGCCTCCTAGAGAGGTTTAGCCAACAAGGCAAAGTTAGTTATCCAAGTATATAGGTACCCAGCAATTCCCAAAAAGGACAGAATTTCCTCCTCGGTGGTAGGGGACTTTTGGGACCTCAGGTTTTGCTTCTGACCAGGAGTGAGGTGGCAAGAGGTGAGGAATGAAGAGAAAACCTAAGTATCTTACCTGAAAGAGCCGAGATTTAATGGGGGAGACAATGTATCCCTTGTCAGCCAGGAAACCGAGGAGCTTGTTAGTGTATAGCTAATATAGTTGTCAAGAGGGAGAGCAGAGAAGCAGGTCATCTACATATTGGAGAATAGTATATAGGTGAAGATCAAGGGTGGCCAGATCTCTACCCAGGGCCTGGCCAATGAGGTGTGGACTGTCACAAAAGCCTTGTGGAAGGACAGTCCAGGTTAGTTGCGAAGCAGTACCAGAGTCAGGGTCCTTCCAGGTGAAGACAAAGAGATGGTATGAATCAGGATATATGGGGATAGAGAAAAATGCATCCTTAAGATCAAGGACAGTAAAGTGACAGGTGAAAGAGAGGGTTTGGGAAAGGAGGGTATAGCGGTTAGGAACTACTGGGTGGATTGGAGTGACAGCAGAATTAACGAGGTGGAGTTCTTGGACCAGATGGCAGGATCCATCTTGTTTTAGAACTGGGAGAAAAGGAGTGTTATAAGGACAATGGGTAGGTTGGAGGAGGCCAGCTTTGAGAAGCTGGTGGATTATGAGCTTAAGTCCCTGGCAGTGTCTGAGGGCTATAGGGTATTGGGGGTGACAGAGGTGCTGTGTGGGGTCCTGGAGGGACATGTAGATAGCATTGTGATAGAAAGCCAATCCTGGGGAGGAGGTGTTCCAGACTTTGGGATTACCCTCGGATTCAAGGAGGGGCCAGCATCCCTCCTGGGGAGGGACAAGGATAGGAGAAAGTAAGAATATAAGTGAAAGTGATAGAGTTTCTGCATCAGGTCTCTTCCTAGGAAGAGAGCAGGGCAAGAGGGCATGACTAAGTAGGCATGCGTAAGTAAACTTCTCCATTGGAAGCATGAGAGGGGTGGGGTGGTCCTAGGATTGTGGGGTTGTCCATCAACACCCACGATGGGGATTAGCAAAAGGAAAGTCTTACCCAAGTAGGAAGGGAGGACAGACTAAGTGGCCTCCGTGTCTATGATGAAAGAGACAGATTTGCCAGTCCACTGAGGTGGTCATCCTAGGCTCCTCCATAGTGATGGTCAGACAAGAAATGGGGGCTGAGGACCCAGGGCACTGGCAATCTTCAGGCACCAAGCCAAGAAGATCCATCAGTGAATAGGACCTAGAGGTGGGTAGGGAGCCTGGGGTTGGGGGGTTAACTCACCCTGACTCTGTATGGAGGGGCAATAGACCATCCAGTCTGCATTGAGAACATGGTCCTCAGTGGTGGTGTTCGAGGGTTGGAGCAGACTTTGGCCTACTGGCCTGCTTGTTCACATTCGAAACAGGGTCCTGGTGGCACACATGGTATATGTTGCCTTGCATGGAGTCTTCCTGGGAGGAGACCTGAACACCACTGCCAGAAAATGGGTACTTTCTCTTGCACAGATGGCCGGGTCTGTTCTTTTCTGTTCCTCTCGGTTATGAAAATCTTTAAAGGCCTTTTCCAGCAGCTATCCCCATGGGACCTCTGGTCTCTTCTCTAGGTGTTTCAGTTTTCTCCTAATGTCTGGGGCAGATTGTGCTATAAAATGGGTATTTAGGAACACCATGCCTTCCCTTATGTTAGGGTCAAGATGTGTATATTGAGTCAGTGTGTCAGTTAGGTGACCCATGAACTCAGCTGGGTTCTCATTGAACCTTTGTGTAATCTCATTAAGTTTTTCATAATTGACTGCGACATGGGGAGGAGCCTTCAGTCCCTCAAGGAGGAAAGTAACCATATAATCCCTTTTTTCTCTGCCCTCTGAATCCCCTCCAGGGGTGGTCTGATAATTCCATCCCGGGTCCTGTTTTGGAACTGCAGCTTCTCCCACTGGACAGGCAGGTTCAGTTAGATGGACCTGATTAGTGTGACCCTGAGCAGCAGACCAAACTGGATGGAGTTCATCTGGGGAGAGAGTGGATGACAATATGACAAATAAATCATGCCATGTCAGATTGTAAGTCTGGGTGAGGTCTTTGAATTCCTTAATAAATTTATGGGGGTCAGAGGAGAAGGAACCAAGCCTCTTTTCAATCCGTGAGTGATCTGCCATTGAAAAGGGGATGTGTACTCAGACTATGCTCTCAGCCTCCACCACCTCAAGCAAGGGGTAAGGACCTATGAGCCAGAGTATGGGGAGCTGGAGCAGACGTGGTGAGAAATCAGGGATGGGGATGGGAGAGGAGGTGGGCTTGGGCAATCTACCTCTATTGGAGTGGTGGCTGAGGCAGGGGAGAGAGGAGAGCTGGGAGAAATTAGCATTAATTTATCTCTTAGGAACATACTAAGCAAAATATTAGATATCAAGAGTTTAAGTAACAAAAAATTGAGGGAAATGTTCAGTTACTTGGGGGTACTGGAATTATCAGTTATTTGAAAATGAGTCCTTTCTGGTGTCTCTGAAATCCACATGGATGACTTAGATGAAGTTGCCCCATAAGACTCTTACAGTTCATCTCCTTGAGTTTTGTAAGGCAAGAGCAAGTTAGAAGTACCAGGCTGCAGTCTTTTCTCTCCAGCTGAATGGATTATTTGGTGTGAATGGCTTCTCTTTTCAGTTGATGAAATCCCTTGGTTTTCTTTTTCCTTTAAGGAGACTCTGCAACTGATTCTGAATTTTAGTAATCATATTTAAAAGTTCCTATTCTTCTAACCAAATTAACATTTAAAAACCATTTTGTTGTAACTAACAATAAAGCATTAATTTAACCTCAAGGTATTGAATTTGACTATAAAATTTTAATAATATTTATACTGTAATCAAATTAATTATAATTCTACTTTCTGTAAGTTTAATCTTATTTTTTGCAGTATAGTAATAAATTTTTTAACCTTTCTTTGCAAAACAAACAACTATATATATATATATATATATCATATCTACTAAATGAAAGTCTAGGAGGCTATATTTAAAACATGGAAAACACATATGACTTCCTAAATATCTAACAGTAATAAAGACAGGTAAAACATAATAGCCATGTTTTTTATTTTTTTAACCAAATTAATTATTTGTTAAAGTCATTATAATGAGCATTTTGAAATTATTTTTGTTAAAAGCATTCAGTTTTCATTAGGGTTTGGGGCATGCAGAGGATAAAATTTTGACATTTGACTTTATTTTTCTACCTGTCTACCTTTGTAATAATTATGTTAACCATTTAACAAATATTTTTCTAACCTATATTTTTAAAATTTAAACAGAGATGAACAATTATCTCAAATTATTATAATGTAACATGTTAAGTTATAAACATTAAAAAGACAAACTTTAAGATTTCTCATTAAGCCTTGAAGCAGATACTTTTTGTATTTTATTTTATTTTGTCTTTCGGGTACAGCATCTCCTCATAGACTCAGCTGGCTTGGAACTCACTCTGTAGACCAGGCTGGCCTTGAACTCACAAAGATCCTCTTGCCTCTGCTTCCCAAGTGCTGGGATTAAAGGCATGCACCACCACACCTGGCTCCCCTGGGTGGAATCAGGTATTTTTAAATGACCAGTTTTCTTTTTAAATGTTTAGAGCTGTTTTTACATAGACTTCACAAAGATATGCACCTTGTCAAACTTGTTGCTTGCTTTAAGGAGGCAGTAGTTATCAAAAATGTCCTAACTGCTTATATTTTAAATATATAACATACTTACAATACATCTAAAATCAGTAATTAAGTGATCTTTCTTAATACTTGGAAAAAGAGTTTATCATATTAGAAAAAGAGTGCACATTATAGAACCAGATTGAGATGAGGGTCAAGGAGATAACATTTTGACCAGAATTTAGTGTGTCTTGTCTTTTTTTTATTCAAAAATTTTGAAGAATTTTTATTCATTTTTAAATAATTTCTTACATGCATACATTGTATCTTGATCATATCTAACCAAAATCTTTCTTCCTACTCCCTCCCTCATACTTCATTGATATTTATTTATTTTTCCCTTTTTTTCTTTTTAAAATTTTCTCTTTTTCTTTTTTTTTTTTTTTTTTTTTTTTTTTTTTTTTTTTATGTCCTTTTCGAGACAGGGTCTCCCTGTAGCCCTAGCTGTCCTGGAACTCACTCTGTAGACCAGGCTGGCCTTGAACTCACAAAGATCCGCCTGCCTCTACCTCCCAAGTGCTAGGATTAAAGGCGTGCGCCACCACGCCCGGCAAAATTTTCTCTTTTCACACAAAGCAGAACAATACAAAATGATAATGACAAAGTGAGAAAAAAAGGGGGGGTGAGGAATTTCCATTTCTTTTCGGGTGAAGTAAAGAATGAACCTACAAGGCTTGGTATGTAATTCTTCTATTTTTTTTCTCCCCCCCTTTTTCCCCGCACTTTTTGGGGGCTACCAGAAAGATAAGTGTGTACTGGCTGGCCCAGGAAGCCTTGCATTCTCAGCTGAGAAAGAATCTGGTTAACTTAGGGTACTCTCATCCCTAAACTGCCTAGTCAATTTCTCGCTCCTGTTTAGTTATGTTACCCTCTGAAAAGGGTCACCCCAACTGCCAGGAGGGATTCAGGATGCCAACCGCTCTGACTTCTTCCATGCTGTAAAGGGACATTGTGTGTGGCAACTGGGGTGCCGCCATTCAGAGGGTCTATCTAAAGGACCCCTAAAAGGATAGTTATAGAGGGAAAAAATGTCCTTGACTAGTGCCCATGAAAGTGAAGTGAAGCTGAAGTAGTTAGGTACCTGATCTAGGCAAGATACCAGGAGAAGTAAGAACAGGGTGAATTCAAATGTCCAACTTGGAATTTCTCAACAAGGGGTTTCAAAGCGTCCATTTATTAGGTTTCTCCTTCTGTTCACTTTGCCATGATGCCTGGACTCAGCATCTGCTTCCCATGTGGTTTAATAGTCAAGATATGACTTTCCACTTAGATATTTACTAGAAAGAAAGGAAATTCTATTATTGAGCATTAATTGACAACTATAAGGGACTTGTGTTTTGGCTGCAGGCAACCCTACATTATTTATTTATTTATTTATTTATTTATTTATTTATTTATTTATTTGCTTATTTGTTTGCTTGTTTGTTTGTTTGTTTTGGTCTTTTTAAGACTGGATCTCCCTTTAGTATCAGCTGGCCTGGAGCTCACTATGTATACCAGGCTCGCCTTGAACTTACATAGATCCACCTGCCTCTGCCTCCCAAGTGCTGGGATTAAAGGTGTGCGCCACCACGCCCGGCAGACCCTACATTATTAACCAAGGCCAGGATCTAAGGTTTTGTGCCTGCCTAAGACTATTTCATATAATTGTTTTCTCCCTTTTTTTGGTCTGTTTGAGACAGGACCTCCCTTTAGTCCCAGCTGGCCTTGAGCTTGTTATGTAGATCAGGCTGGCCTTGAACTCACGGAGATCCACCTGCCTCTGCCTCCTGAGTGCTGGGATTAAATGTGTGTGCCTCAACGCCCCGCTCTATTTCATATAACTTTAAGCCTAATATCTGGAGGCACAATTTTTCCAGCTTTAAAAGAAATACACTGACTATTTATCTTTTGGTTATACTTTCTTTTTGGGTGTTTAATTCCACACCATTAGCTCAAATTAACCAAACTTTGTTTTTTTCTTTTTTTTAATTTTATTTATTTTTGTATGTGTATGAATATATTGTCTGCATGTAGGTTTGTGCACCCATATTAAGCAATGACGCGGAGGTCAGAAGAGGGCGTCAGATTCCCCTGGAACTGGAATTAAATACAGTTCTCAGCCGCCATGTGGGTGCTGGGGATCGAACCTGGGTCTTCTGCAAGAGCAGTTGGTGCTCTTAACTGCTAAGCCATCTCCCCAGCCCAAACTTTGTGGGTTTTTTTTTTTTTTGCCCGACTTAATTTTATTTTTAATACACAATTATACATATTTGTGGGGTACAATGTGATATTTTGATACACAAATACAATACATAAGGATCAAATTAGGGTAATTAGCATATCTGTCACCTCAGACATACCATTTCTTTGTGGTAACATTCAAATTCCTTCTAGATATTTTAAAATACCCAATAGATTATTATAACTATACTCACCCTTCTGTGCTACAAAACATTAGAGCTCATCTCTCCTAGCTAACTGTAATTCTGTAGGAAGAGCAAAGTTTCTACATTGGCCTCCCTTCCTAGCCTCTGATAACCAGTGTTTACTCTGTACTTTTATAAGATCAAAGATTCTTTTTTTTAATTAATTAATTTATTTTTATCTTTTTTTAATTTTCTTTTTTTTTAATTTTATTTATTTCCATATGTGTATGAATGTATTATCTGCATGCAAGTTTGTGCACCCGTGACCTGCAATGCTGCGGAGGTCAGAAGAGGGTGTCGGATTCTCCTGGAACTTTAGTTCTCCTGGAATTGGAGTTTCAGACGGTTCTCAGCCGCCATGTGGGTGCTGGGGATCAAACCCGGGTCCTCTGCAAGAGTGGTCAGCGCTCTTAACCACTAGGCCATCTCTCCAGCCCCTAATTTTCATTTTTTTTTTATTGATGCTTTGTGTATTTCATACATCATTTTGAATTGGAAAATGATGTATGAAATACACAAAGCATCAAACTTTGTTTTTTTCAAGGTCAGTTGAGATTCTGGTCTTCAGGGAGCACTCGGGTTTTCGGTGGGGGGGGCAGTGCCTGGCTCCCTCTGTCCATTCTTAAACAGTTCCATCTACCAAGGACAAGGTCAGGTCTTGCTAGACTAGGCTTCCCTTTGGAGCATGAGGCAAATTTTTTCTGTGTTGACCTTCCTCTTTATATTCTGGACACTGGCTGGAGTTCTGTTACTGGGTCTCCAAGATCTCCCTGTACAGCAGGCCTGGTGACTCACGATTGTAGAACATTTTAAGAGATGCCCCTGGACAAAATCCCCTGTGTCTAATTGGATGCAGATGGCAAGGAACAAAATTGTCCCTTAAATCCCTAGGCCGAATTGGTATGGACCTTAGGTATGGGCATTAAGCATCCAAAAATTTAAGTTACACAAATCTGGTACTTTTAATTACTGTATCACATTTAAATAAATCTTGAGAAAAAGCTAAAAAGCCTTGGACAAACATTGCCTGGAAAAGATTTAACACCATAGGATAAGCAGGCAAAGCCAATGAGAGAGATTTAAACAATTTTAGGCATATCTTAAATGTAAACATTTTACTACAAATAGAAGTAGTCTTTTTACTTTCCCAAACCCCATATCCTGGTTTGTAATTTTCCAGTAACAGAAAACATACCTATTGACAGGAATTAAGCTGATAAATTTTACCAAGTCCATCCAAACTATCTCTTTCTGGGCTGCATGCCATTGGTTCAGGGAAATAAACCCAGGTTTCTTTGAGTCAAATTATCTTGAAATGGATAGATATCAAAAGTAATAGAGACAAAGAATGTCTTTCATTAATCAGAAGTAACCCATTACTTGTCTATGCCCCCTTTAATCTGAATGTACAACTGGAAGTCCACTACAAGCCAGGAATGGACTGAGAACCAACCACAACCCTGTATGGTTATAATCCCATTTAGACTATTAGTAAACTAGCCTTAGTGTTTATACCTTTCCACTATGGAAACATTTAACCACTTCATTCCAGTATAAGTATCTTATTTTCTACTAAACTTAGCAATATTTATACCCATCCAGACAACTGGGGCAGTTCCCACAGATACATCACCACAAATTAAAAACTGCCCCCTATCCCACCCAAGTCTCTGCACTCTGCCATACATGTCCTGCATCTCTCTCCGAGTTCTGAGTCTCTCCAGAGGTTTTTTTTTTTTTTGGTCTTTTCAAGACAGGGTCTCCCTTCATCCCAAGCTGTCCCTGGAACTCACTCGGTAGACCCAGGCTGGCTCGAACTCACAAAGAGCCGCCTGCCCCCCCTCTGCCTCCCAAGTGCTAGGAGTTAAAGGCGTGCGACACCAATGCCCGGCTTCCAGAGTTTTTTTTTTTTTTTTTTTCAGTTTTTCTTTTTTTTTTTTTTAAGAGAAATTTTATTGATACAAGAACATTATATATAATAATATATATAGATATATATATATATAAATATATATATATTTATATATATAGTTATACACATAACTATATACATACATACATACATACACATATCACCTGAATAGGAGGATTTTTTTTCTTCCTTAAAAGATATCATGTTTTGCTTAAGAAAGTGCTTGAAGCTTCCTCCTTGGAAACCCCAAC
Source organism: Rhizomys pruinosus (assembly GCA_009823505.1). Taxonomy (NCBI): domain Eukaryota; kingdom Metazoa; phylum Chordata; class Mammalia; order Rodentia; family Spalacidae; genus Rhizomys; species Rhizomys pruinosus. Next base: position 844,537 of record VZQC01008144.1, read on the forward strand.
CATCAATCCTACACTTTTGCTCCACACTGGGGTCTTTCCTTCCCATGGTCCCCCAAAATGAAGTCCAGTAAGCATGGGACCTGTCTTGATCCCCCTGCACTGGCCTCAATGATACAGCCCAGGTAGTCCAACAATGGCAGTCTACACTCTGACGAGGCTGACATCCCCTTAGCTGATTAGTCCACAAGCTGGGTATCTCAGTAGTCCCCATCTGGCATTGAAGGTTTGGAGGATTCTTGGAGAGATATGAGTCCTCAGTCCATATTAGGAGGTTAAAAATCTGTGTCTCATGCCTTTGAGGAGTGCCAAAAGTGATGGCAGCCACAGAGTAGATGCACTTGCCAGTAAGAATTGGAGATAGGTCAAACAACAGTACTCTCTCTTTATTCTTTTTGTCTTTTTTACTAAGATCTCAAGTTCCGTGTCTGCAGTACAGTTTCTCTTGTCTTACTGATTATTTGTATCTGGTTGTAATTTCCTTTTGGATGCTTAAGGCCACACAGTTAGCCCAGATTAACCAAGGTTTTTGTTTTCTCAAGGTCAGTTGAGGATCTGGTCTTCAGGAGTCTCTCGGGGTTTTTTTTTGGGGGGGAGGAGAAGGATGGGAGCTCCTTGTTCCTTTCAGCTTTTCATTCACCAGTTCCATTCACTCGATGACAAAATCAGGTCTTGCTAGAACAGGCTTCCTTTTCTGAATGATGAGCAGATTTTCCTCTTTATAGACTGGACACTGGCTGAAGTCCCATTAGTGGCTCTCCAAGATCTCCCTGAACAGGAAGACTGGTGACCCACGTCTGTAGGAATTTTCAAGAGGTGCCCCCGTGCATAATCCCCTAAGACTTTGTTGACCTCTGAGGGCAAAGAACAAAGTTATCCCTTAAGTCCCTTGGCTGAATTGGTATGGGCGTAAAGTATGGTCGTTACATAACCAGAAAGGCTAAGTTGCACCAGGCTATTACACCTATATTAAGACTGTAGCCTTTGGAAACAAACTGTATGTAATTTCCAAGCATATTTCTTGATTTGAATCTTTCCATTTTGATCCCATATTACTCTAAAAGATGCACACATATTCTCCATCATGTACCAAAAACCTAAGGTCTGAAAATAAATGTTAGGTCAGCTCTAGAATCTGTTTAGAGATTCATATCTCAAGAGCACAGTTGTCTTTAGATCATGAGGAATATAACATTAATGCTGCTCATTTTGTCTTACAACTAGGTACTTGGTACTAGCATCCACAGATAAGGGATACCATTCATCTTTTGTTTTTCTGGGATTGTGTTACTTCACTTAGCATAAAATCTTCTAGTTCCATCCATTTACCTGCAAATTTCTTGATGTCATCTTTCTTTACTGCTGCATAGAACTCCATTGTGTAGATGTACCACATTTTCTCTATCTACTCCTCAGTTGAGGGGCATTTGGGTTGGTTCCAGCTCTTCGCTATTGTGAAGAGAGCTGCAATAAACATGATTGTACATGTATCTCTGTGGTAGGAAGAGTCTGATGGATATATTCCCAGAAGTGGTATGGCTGGGTCAGGTGGTAGGCTCATTTTGAGTCTTTTAAGTGTCTCCATACTGCTTTCCATAGTGGTTGTACAAGTTTGCATTCCCACCAGCAGTGGATGAGTGTTCCCCTTTCCCTACACCCTCTCCAGCATTTAGTATCATTTGTTTTCTTGATCCTTGCCAGCCTTATCAGGGTGAGATGATATCTTAAAGTGGTTTTAATTTTCATTTCCTTAATTATTAGCGATGTTGAACACTTTTTAAGATCTTTCTCAGCCATCTCTATTTCCTCACTTGTGAAGTCTCTGCTCAGCTCTTTACTCCATCTTTTGAGTGAGTCATTTGTTTTCTTCTTTGTTTTTGGAATAGTTTATATATTCTGGACGTTAATTCTCTGTCCGATGTATCAGCAGTGAAGGTTTCCTCCCACTTTGTGGGTTTTCTCTTCACTTCCCTGACTGTTTCTTCTGCTGTACAGAAACTTTTGAGTTTAATAAGTTCCCTCTTGTCAATTGTCGACCTTATTTCCTGAGAAGCTTCTGTCTGATTTAGAAAGTCTTTTCCTACACCCATGTCTTGTAAGTTGCTGCCAACTTTTTCTTCTATCACCTTCAGAGTTTGGGGTTTCACATTGAGGTCTTTGATCCATTTGGAGTTCATTATTGTACAGGGTGAGAGGTAGGGGTTTAATTTTGTTCTTCTACAAGTGGTGATACAGTTTTGCCAACACCATTTGCTGAAGATGCTGTCTTTCCTCCATTGAGTCTTTTTGGACCCCTTGTCAAATATGAGGTGGCTGAAATTGTATGTGCTCAAGTTTGGATCTTCAGTTTTGTTCCATTGATCTACAGGTCTGTTTTTGTGCCAGTACCAGGCTGTTTTTATGACTATAGCCCTGCAGTATAGTTTGATGTCTGATATAGAAATCCCCCCTGTATTGCTCTTTTCACTCAGGGTTGCTTTGGATATTTGGGATCTTTTGTTGTTCCACATGAATTTAAGAATTTTTTTCCAAGCCTGTGAAGAATTATCTTGGGATTTTAACTGGGATTATGTTGAATCTGTATATTAATTTGGGTAGAATGGACTTTTTTACTATATTAATTTTTCCAATCCATGAGCATGGGAGGTCTTTCCACCTTCTGATGTCTTCTTCAATCTTCTTCAGGAGCTTATAATTTTTGTTGTAGAGATCTTTGGTGGTTTTGTTTAGGTTTATTCCTAGGTATTTTATTGTTTTTGAGATTATTGTGAGTTGGAAGGACTCCTTGTTTTCCTTCTCCAGTTGCTTGTTGTTGATGTAAAGAAAGGCTACTTCTTGATTGTTGAGCAATGTGAAAAAAAAGGCTCCTGATTTTTCTAGGTTAATTTTGTATCCCACCACTTTACTGAAAATTTTAATCATTTCTAGGAGGTTTCTGGTGGAGTTTTTAGTGTCCCTTAGGTAAACAATCATATCATCTGCAAAAAGGGATAGTTTTACTTCCTCTTTTCCAATTAATATTCCTTTAATTGCCTTTTCCTGCCTTATTGCCCTAGCCAGTGTTTCAAGCACTATACTGAAGAGGAGTGGTGAAAAGGGGCAGACTTGTCAGGTTCCTACCTTTATGGGGAATCCTTCTAACTTTTCTCCATTTAGGATGATGCTGGCTGTGGTTTTCTTTTTTTTTTAAGTTGTTTTTAATTTTATTTATTTCTGTATGTGTATGAATGTACTGTCTGCATGCAGGTTTGTGCACCTGTGTCGTGCAATGCCACAGAGGTCAGAAGAGGGTGTCAGATTCCCCTGGAACTGGAGTTCTCCTGGAATTGGAGTTTCAGATGGTTCTTGGCTGCCATGTGGGTGCTGGGGATCGAACCCGGGTCCTCTGTAAGAGCAGTCGGCGCTCTTAACCACTAGGCAATCTCTTCAGCCTGTTTGTGGTTTTCTTATGTATGGCTTTGATTATGTTGGGGAATGATTCTTCCAGTCCAATTCCCTCTAATACTTTAATCATGAAGGTATGCTGGATTTTGTCAAAGGGATTTTCTGCATCAATTGTGATGATTGTGTGATTTTTGTCCTTCAGTCCATTTATGTGTTTTTATGATATTTACTGATTTTCGTATGTTGAACCATCCCAGCATCTCTGGTATGAATCCAACTTGATCGTGGTGAATGACCTTTTAGATGTGGGTCTGCATACTGTTTGCAAGTATTTTGTTGAGAATTTTTCATCTGAGTTCATTAATGAGTTGGCTCTGTAGTTCTCTTTTTTGGTTGCATCCTTGCCTGGTTTTAGTATTAGGGTGATGCTAGCTTCATAAAAGGAATTTGGGAGATTTCCTTCTGCTTGTATCCTTCTGAACAGTTTGAGTAGTAATGGTTGTAAGTCCTCTTTAAATGTTTTATAGAATGCTGTGAAACCATCTGGACATGGGCTTTTTTTAGTTGGGAGGTCTCTTATTACATTTTCAATTTCTTCATATATTATGGGTCTGTTTAAGCCGTCAATCTCCTCTTGGTTTAGCTTTGGTGATTCTTCGGATTGCAGATATTTATCCATTTCTCTTAGGTTTTCAAATTTAGTAGAGTATAGGTTTTTGAAGTATTCCTGTATGATTGTCTGGATCTTTTCACTGTTGTGATATTTCCTCTTTCATCATGAATTCTGTTGATTTGGAGTTTCTCTTTATTTTGGTTAACTGGGCTAGGGGTCTGTCTATCTTGTTTATTCTTTCAAAGAACCAACTTTTGGGTTCATTTTTTTTTGTATTGTTTTCTTTGTTTCTATTTCATTAATTTCTGCTCTGATTTTTGTTATTTCTTCCTGTCTGTTGCATTCAGGGTTTATTTGTTGTTTGTCTTTTACCTTTGATAAGGATATAATGGCCCTCTTTGTCTCTTCTAATTGCTTCTACTTTGAAGTCTATTTTGTCTGATATTAAGATAGCAACTCCTGCTTTCTTTTTAGTACCATTTGCTTGGGATATTTTTTTTCCATCCTTTCACTTTAAGTTGATGCCTATCCTTAATGGTGAGATGGGTTTCTTTTAGACAACATATAGATGGATTCTGTTTCCTAATCCATTCTCCCAGTCTATACCTTTTGATTGGGGAGTATAGCCCATTAATATTGAAGGTTATAATTGAGAGGTATGTGTTGCTTCCTTTCACCTTATTATCTATTTGCATTTTTTGTGTAGGTTTCTACTTCTGCATTTGTGTTTATATAAAATTTTTCTTCCATGGTGCCTGGTGGTAGTTGCTCCTCTCCTCTGTCCTGTGAATTGCTTCAAGTATTCTCTGAAGGTTTGGTTTTCCAAAGCATGTATTCTTTCATTTTGTTTATGTCATGGAAGATTTTTCTCTTTCCTTCAACTAGAATCAACATTTTTGCTGGGTATATTAACCTGGATTGGCATTTATAGTCCTTTAGCACTGGGAATGCTTTGGTCCACGTTCTTCTTGCTTTCATATTTTGTGCTGAAAAGTCAGCTGTACCAAAAAAAAAAAAAAAAAAAAAGAATCCCGGGCGTGGTGGTGCATGCCTTTGGTCCTAGCACTTGGGAGGCAGAGGCAGTTGGATCTTTGTGAGTTCAAGGCCAGCCTGGTCTACAGAGCGAATTCCAGGACAGCTGGGGCTACAGGGAGACCCTGTCTCAAAAAAAAGACCAAAAAAAAAAGTCAGCTGTAATTCTGATAGGTTTTCTCTTATATGTAACTTGTTTTTCTCTTGTGGCTTTCAGAATTTTGTCTTTGTTTTGGGTATCTAGCATTTTAACAATGATATGGTGGGGGAATTTCTTTTCTGGTCTAGTCTATTTGGTGTTCTACTTGCTTCTTGTATTTGTATGGGTTTATCTTTTTTTAATTTGGGGGGATTTTCCTCTATTATTTTGTTGCCAATCTGATCAATACCATTCTCTTGGGATTGTTCTCCTTCCTCTCTCCCTATGATGAGGAGGTTTGATCTTTTCATAGTGTCCCGCATTTCCTGGTTATTCCACTCTCGTGTATTTTTAAATTTTTCAGTCTTTATTTGAGCTTTTTAGTTGTTCTGTATTGTCTTCTAGGTCTGATATTCTTTTTTCTGCTTCCTCCATTCTGCTTCTGAGGCTTTTTCCCTTTCTTTCCGCTTGATGGGATGACTGTTCGATTTCCTTTTCCATTTCTTCCTGTTTTCTTTACTATTTCCATTTCCTTTTGGAGCTTCTCAAACTTTTCTTGTACCTCAATGGTTTCCTGTTTCATTAGAGCATGGGATCTTTTCAGTGTTTCCAATTCCTTCTGGAGTTTGTCATTTTATCCCTCTAGCTCTTTCTGGAATCTGTCATTTTCTCCTTTTAGTTCTTTCTGAAGTTTGTCCTTGTCTTCCTCTAGGTTTTTCATCCTCTCCCCTTAGTTTTATGATTTTTTTGAATATATCTGTGATTGTTATTTTGGGATCTGTGTCTTGAGTTACCTCTAGGTAGATCCCATTGTAGGAGTCCTCCACTGGCTCAGTACATTTTGGTGTGGAGTTATTCTGTGCTTTTCCCATATTGTTCTTTCATCGTGCTCTCAGCATGTGGTTAGCCTTTTGCCTGTATTCTGATGTGAATCTTGTATGCCTCTTCACCTTGTTGAAGGATTGCTTTCCTTGATTCCTTCGGTTGTCTTTGTTGTATTCTCCTTATGAATGGAGTGTTGGCTTGTCTAGGTTTTAGGCTTTAAATTTTCTAATATGCTTTTATTGATGTAATTTTGGTTATATATTGGAAGGTATAGTTCACTTTTCCCTTTCTGTTCTGCAAGAATTGTGTGGGTAGCAACCTGGATGACAACTTCTGAACACTGTATTCCCTCTGATGCCAGCCACTCTCTCCTGAGTTCCAGTTAGGGGGTTCCAGTTGGTGTGGGGGGTTGGGTTGCTTCCTTAGCCCGTGTGTCATTACCCTCTGTGTTTGAACCTCAGCTCCTAGCTCGCAGAGCCCTCTGGGCCGACTTGCCCAGTTCACAGGACCCACCAGTCCACACACACCCCATTTCCAACTGCTTGGGCAGCACTCTGTGTTCGAACCTCAGCTCCGAGTTCCCAGAGCCTTCTCTCACCTCCTTACTTCCTAGTGCCATTTACTTGTATTATTATTTTTTTTTACCCTCCTTTCACCTTGGGATAATATGTCTTTAAAGATGAGGTAAATTTCTTGGAGACAAGGGAAAAGAAAGATAAGTTTTGTTTCTTAGTCCATTCTACTAGTCTAAGTCTCTTAATTGGAGAATTCAGTCCACTGATATTTAAAACTGTGTTGAAAGAATTAAATTGTTTGCAATCATTTTGATTTCTAGTACATTCTTACCCTGAGTTTTTATTTCTGTAGTGGTGGTATCATTTGTTTTCTGGTGTTGACTGATTATAGTCATCCCTGCCCTCTCTTCTTTGTATTGCTTGCAGTATTCTCTGCAGGGATGGCTTATTGGACAGGAATTTTTCCAACTTATTTATATCATGGAACATTTTCCTTTCTCCTTCAAGTATAATAGACATTTTGGTGGATAAAATATTCTGAGTTGGCATCTACTGTCCTTTAGAACTGGGAATATTCTAGACCAAGCTCTTCTAGTTTTCATTGTTGGCATTGAAAAATCAGCCATAATTCTGATAGGTTTTCCTTTGTAGGTTTTTTTGCAGCCCTCGGTATCCTTTCTTTGCTTTGAACATCTTGTGTTGTTACTATGATATGGCATGGAAAATTTCTTTTCTGGTTCTGTCTGCCTGGTGTTCTATATGCTTTTAGTACTTGTATAGGTATCTCTTGCTTTAATTTGGGAAAATTTTCCTCTAAAATTCTGTTGAAGACTTGAGCCATATCATTATCCTGTGAGTTTTCTTCCTCTTATATCTCTATAATTTGTAGGTTTGGTCTTTTCATAGTATCTCACAGTTGCTGATTATTCCATTCTTGTGTTTTTTTTTTAATTTTTCATAATCTTTACTTGAATTACCCAATTCTTCCATATTGTCTTCCAATCTTGATATTCTATTTTCTACTTCATTCTATTAAGAGTTTCCCCCATCCTTTCCAAGTTGTTTGTGGTATGTTGCATTTCTTTTTTTCATTTCAACTTGAATTTTCTTCAATGTTTCCATATCTTTTGTAATTTCATTCCAAAATTTATCATTGTCCTCTTTCAATTTATCCCTGTCTTCTTTTTGGTCCCTGACTTCCTTGTTTATAAGCTCCTTAAATTCCTTCTCCTTAATTTCTCTAATCATCATCATAATTGTTTTTCTGAGATCTGTATCTTGAGTTATATACAAGGGATATTCACTAAAGAGTACTTGAAGCCGGGCGTGGTGGCGCATGCCTTTAGTCCTAGCATTTGGGAGGCAGAGGCAGGCGGATCTTTGTGAGTTCAAGGCCAGCCTGGGCTACAGAGTGAGTTCCAGGACAGCTGGGGCTACAGGGAGACCCTGTCTCAAAAAGACCAAAAAAAAAAAAAAAAAAGAGTACTTGAATAGGGGTATTAGTATCTGGCAGAGATGCACTTGAGTCTTTTGTATTATTTTTCTTTAGTTGAGCTTCAGACATTTGGGTAGCTTCTGTGGGGGAGTGGTTCTAAGGGGAGATCCATTTGAGTCTTTTGTATTATTTTTCTTTCATTGAGCTTAAGACATTTGGGTAGCTTCTGTTGGGAGTGGTTCTAATGTGAAGATTAGGTGTTTATTGAGCTGACACTGATTTGGGTTATATTCCTCAGGTGTTCTTTTTGACTTCTTAATTGATATACAGATGTGGATGGATACTTTAGGCTCCAAAATCTCAACTCTATCCTAACACTGTACAGACCAACACACCTCACCCAACAAGCAAACAGTTCACCCAATGGATTAAGCCACACAACACCCAAGCTGGTTTGAAACCCGCAGGCCTTTGGAACCTGCACACTGAGGGCCCTGGCACTCCTGGTCCTGTGGGCTGGCAGGTCACACTGCCTCTGCTGTAGTGCATCCAGAATTCCACACATCCAAAATGAGCCCCAATCACCCACTTGTGAGATGTACTCACAGAACCATTGTACACTACCCATAATATACCACTCAATCCCCCAGGGCCAGGTCCCAAAGTCTGTACCTGGGTTCAGTAGGAGAAAGGCTCAGCCAACACTGGGGCTTTCTCGTTTTTCTCCTGATGCCCTCCGGCAATGTCTATAGTGCCCAATTGTAGTTACTAGGGATCCAAATGTCCTCAGACCACCTCTGATGCTTCCCAGTGCTCTTGGGGGCCCTTAAGTCCACCTCCCTGACTTTGCTATTAGTTGCTCAGAACACACCCACCACCCTGAGAGCTGCCATCTTGGAAAAACGTAGTGTATCTTTTCTTAAAATGACTCCTTAAATATTTATATTTAAAGATTCATGTTTAAGAGGTATATGATGCTGAGAGAAAGGCTGAATAAGTCTGTAGGTATTCTTTTGGCAGAAGCACTTAAAGAGTCAGCAAGCAGCCTCCAAGCCTGGACTCCTGCTGAGATCCTGCTTACTTGTGATATCTGCCCCAACACCAAACTGTATTTGATACCTTGGGCAAAGTATTATCGCATTCCTGTTGTGATCTGGAGCAAATGGCCTGGGGTCCTGCCTGTCCCAACCCCCAATTCTGTATGTCCCATCCCCCAATAAGGTTTTGTATAGAAAGCCCTGAGTTACAACAATAAACTGAGTTTTCCCCTTGTGGAATTCCAGGTCTTTCTGAGTCAGTTTTTCTTTCTCTCCGGGTCTTAAATCTCACCTCCCTCATCCTCCCAGCTGGGGCTCAAGCTTGACTATTGCCTGGCTCTCCAGGGACAAATCTGAGGCTTGCAGTACCACGGAGCTGTGAGCCCTGGTCCAAGGGAGAAGAACATCTAATGGAAGGCAGCACACGCAAAATACACATTTAAAGGAACACTGGACAGTAAACTTCATATGACATCAGTCCAAATTAAAAGTCAACAAAGGCAGGCATTTATTCCAGGAAATACCCACTATCTTGGGTGAATCCATGGCCCTTTGGGATGAAGGACCATGAGAAAATGGTAGTCTATGTGGGGGGAAGGGCCTTTTATAGGTCAGGGGAGGAGAGATGGTGACATGTTGGAATCTGGCCAATTAAGCCAGTTCAGGGACCTGAAGGTGGGTCTCAGATCTGGAGGTCTTATGGGAATCTGGCTTGACCAGATTCTTTTCTGGTCCCTCCCATCTATGCCATCTTGGGTTTTCATCCTGGGCCCTGGCCTAACATCCCAGACTCTTAGGGTATAGGGGCAATGGCTCTGCTCTGGCTTCTTCTTGCTGAGCTGGTACATTGAAGGGAGGGGGAGTCAAGAGTATGTGGGGCTGTGGGCATGGGGATGTAAGGATGTAAAGACCACTCTGGAGACCTCCTAGATATGTTCCTGCAAGAAGAGGAGGAGGCCAGGTGCTAAGATCAGAAGGAGTCTCCCGGTTGAGGTTGGAAAAGCTCCTCTTACTGTTGTATGGTCTTGGTTGGAGGATAGGGTCTAAATGCGGGCTCTTCAGTATCATCTGTCCAGGTCTTCCAAGCCTGGATGTGCCGGCAGTGTCACATGTTTGGGTGAAGACTGGGACAATAATAAGACAAAGGGCAACTGGGCAGGGGTGTCACAGAATCTGACACCTGTGGCAGCAGGGAAAGCAGAGGAAAACCATGACCCAGAAAAGGAAGGAGGTGAGGATGAAGGTACAAAGGGTGAAGGCTGCCATGCTCAACCATTCAGACCTGTCCTCGAGGGTCTCTGGAAAACCTGAGAGTAGTGGGACCCAGCTGCTTGACAGACCACCCATCCAAGGTTGCGTCTCTCTTTAGTCTGCACAAATGGTACCAGTGTGGCTGGCCTAGTAGTTTGGCTGCTTTCCTGAAGACTGCAGCTGTTATGAGATGAGTAATTTTCAGATGTTTAGGGCTTCTGGACCCCAAAATGTGGGATGGTGAGCTCCAGGAGAGTTTCACTACATCTCCAATTTCTCTGACACTTTTCTCCCAGTTGTGCACAGAGCTGATGCAGAGGCTGGAGTATCTGGACGGCCCCCTGTAGGTTGGCCTTGGCACAGGTCTTGCAGGAGGAATGAGCACATAAGATATGAGCTCAGAGACTGGCAGGGTCAAAGAGTGGTTCCAGGAATAGAAACAGATCCCTGGGGCTGATGTGTCCTGTATGGATCCCTTCCTCAGGAGATCATTCCTTTCCTTAGGCTGGTAGTCAGGTTTGGAAGAAGAGGGGAGTAAAAGAACATTCCCTGTGGGTCTGACAAGACCAGAGGCCAGTCCACAGACTTGGCCCTGGCATTACCCAAGGCCACTGGATCCGTGGAGGTCTGGTGTCCCCTGCAGTGGATTATGGCAACCTCTGCTGGCAGCTAGAGTGCCTCCAGGAGTCTGGCTATAAGAGACCCATTAATGATGGGGGTACCTTTAGTGGTGATGGTGTGATCCGTGAGGCCTGGCTGCTGAAGTGCCTCCATTGTTTCTGGGCAGAAGTGAGGAGTCCCAAATGAGGCAAAAGTGTGAAGAATTGTTGCTGGGTTTAAGGTGGAGCTCAGGGCTAGGGTCCAAGAAAAACAGGCAGATAACCTGAATATGTGTGGGTACAGGGAGGGGAAGAGAGGAATGACCAAGGAGGTTCAAAAGCCTATGTGGAAAGTAAAACCATATTGGGCTGGAGAAGGGTAAGTTTGAGAGCTTCCCATGTGAGTTCAGCCACTGCTCTCAGTGCCCTCAAAGATGGCTGCCATCCACAGACAGTGGGGTCAAGCTGTTAGAAGAGAAATGCCACTTGCCTAGAATGAGGTCTCAATGGATTAGACTAAGGCCCCTGTGGCCACTCCCAACTTTTCACTGTAAAGAGGTGGAAAGGGCATGAAGAGTCTGGGAGAGCCAAAGCAGGGGCAGCCAGGAGGGCTCCTAAGGAGAGAGAAGTGGTTTTGGATGATGGTGGGGTGGGAGAGAGGCTCCATGGGGGTCTCCTTAGCTGCCCGGTACAAGGGTTCAGCTGTAACAGCAAAATTAGGGATCCAGTGATGGAAGAAGCCCTCCAATCCTAGAAAAGAGAGTATGTGGTCTGCTGTCTCTGGAGGCTATAGGTCTCATGTGGCATTGACAAGATCTGACATTAGAGTACTAGAAGAGTGCCTTAGGACCAGAATCAAAGGAGGAGAGGTCTTGGGCCAAGGCTTGGCTGCAGACCTGGTTTTTGAGTCCTCCCATGTGAAGGCAAAAGGAAGTATGAAGGACACAGTAAAGAAAACCAGGACAGTGAAATGGGAGACTGAGGTTTTTGGGTTAGGACAGAGGTCCTGAGCTAGACAGTAGGTGCCAGAGGGCCTATGAACTGGAAGAATCAGGGTGTTGCAGGGTTAGTTAGTCAGGATAAGGAGCCCCTGGAAGGAAAAGAGGCGGGGTTGTTGAGGTATATGAGGACTGGCGGGTGGTAAGAGGAGATTTCTAGAATGGTTAATTTCCCAGACCTGAGAGTCAACAGGATCAGGAAGGGCAGGGGCTGGATAATCCAGGGTGGGAGAAGCAACTAAGGATGTCATGGTCCAGAAGGGGCTCCGGACAGACATGATTAAGAAGGAACAGGTGAAAAAATGACCTGTGAGGACACAGGGGAGTGGTAGAGTCCTTCTCAGGAAAGAGAGGGGTCCCATCCCCTCCCATCACAGAAATTGATGAGGTAACTGTAGGGCCGGAGTGTGAGGTCAGTACAGAAAGGTAGCCCTGCTGTCCAACAAGAAGGAGATGGACTTACCCGCTACCTGGAGCATCAGCCTGGGCTCGACAAGGGTCAGTGGTGGTGTCTAAATGTGGCCACCATCAGTTATCCACCAGGCTAGGGATTTCAGAGGCTGGAGGGGATTGGGGTGCCCAGAGCAATGGGGCCACACCACCATGGTGTGGCACAGAGGATGAGCCCACATCCGGGCACTCAGATTTCCAATGGCCAGGCTGCAGGTAGAGCTCTGGCAGAGAGAACACAGATTGGTGGATGGCTTGAGGTTTGTTCAGTTCCTAGCCCAGTGTTCTAGTCTGTCTTCCACTGCTGTGACAAAACACTCTGACCGACACCAACTTGGGGATGAAAGGGTTTATTCAGCTCACATCTCCTGGGTCACAGTTCTCACTCAGGGAGCCCAAGGCAAGAACTCAGGGCAGGAACCTGGAGGCAGGAGCTGAAGCACAGGCCACGGAGGAATGCTGCTCACTGGCCTGCTCGCTCCCTGGCTCATGCCCAGCCCGCCTTCTTATACAGTACACAACAACCTGCCCAGGGTGGCACCACTCTTGTGGGCTGGGCCCTCCCCCACTGCTCGACCATCAAGACAATACTCCACAGATGTGGCCACGGGCCAATCCAATGGAGCCAATTCCCCCGACTGAGGCTCCCTCAACCCAGGTGTGTGAAGTTGACACTAAAGCTGTCCAGCACACCCAGTGACCTCCTTTCCCACACTTGAAGCAGCCTCATGGCAGAATGGACTTAGACTGGGACCCTAAGGGATGGGGCTTGACGGAGCCCCTCATGTCCCACTGTGGGAATGCCATTGGCCTCAGGGCAGCTACCAGGGCTTGGGCATGGAGCATAGGCTTTTGTTGTAGCAGAGCCTGTCAGGAGGACTCAGCTACCTCCTCTTAGCCATTAAATACCTTAAAAGCCATTTTCATCAAATCCTGCACAGGAGTCTGGGGACTATCCTCGGCCTTTTAATTTTTTTTCCTGATATCTGGAAAACACTAAGAAATAAAGTAAGAAGCCAAGACCATGGCCACTGTTGGGGAGGCAGAGTCAAGGCAAGCTTTAAGTATGGTTGTCCTTAATAAATTCTGAGTTGCAGAAGGAAAAAAGGGGGGGGGCAGGGGAGGTATTTCACATATCTGTAGCAGATAGGAAATAGACTTAAATCAAGCTCAACAAAATTGATTTCCTTTGGACTGTCCCATGTGATCCCTGGAAGTAAAACCTAATCTTAACTGTCCGCAGTTTGCACAGTACTGAGAATCTCTAGCTGTGGAATAAGGATCTAATAATTAATTTTGCTGATGGCAATTTATAAAGGTTGTAATAAGAAGTTTTATAAAGGTTGTACTGAGCAGAGGCACATACATGGAGATGCTTTTATTCAGATGAAACACCTTACATTGTAGATGTTATTTACAGAATGAAGCCCCAACAAGTTTCCTTGCATTCTCAAGGCTGAGTTGGCCAAACTGGCCAATGCAGTTTCTCTATCATGCTGTTACCAAACATTTTATAACAAGTGATGGAAAATGGATTATATATGGTGTCATCAAAGAAAAAGCTAAAGAACAGGGTGACAGGAGACATTTAGTCCTACTGAGGCAGCACAAAACAAAGATAATTCAGCAATTGACAATATCAAAAGTATTAAGGTGGGTATAGGAGAATGGTATTCAGGAACTTAGAATGAGAGAAGAGGATAGAAATAAAACATACAATGTTGGGGGAAATCTGTGTTGGCCATAGTGTGGGCCAGGGCAGCAGAACATACAGTAAACATACCTTAAAACATTTAATTTGGTAGAAGCACCCTACATAATTTGGAGATCAAATTCAGTCTAACAGATAACTTAAGGAAGCCCGGTTCATTTTGGCCTTTGAATATAATAGGTTTTGTGCACAATATAACCTTGAAGTTTGACAGACACATAAAACAGTTAACATACATGAAGCAGTTAACACAGAGGCAGTTTGGAAGACACATGACTTATGCATGACTTAATTGCACAAATATACTAATCAGTTATCAGCAAGGGTGGGGATTTACCATGGGAGCCTGGCTCACAGCAACAAAACCTTGTCAATGGGTGAGTTAGTGTGGGTGGAGTGGATTCAGGGACAGCACGGCTTGCCTCTGTCTCTAATAGTTATTGTGTATACCTGCTAATTTAATGAAATAGAATAGAAAACAAAACCAAAAATGGTGTTTGTAAGAAGTCAGTAGCTTAAGCAGCAATCCTGTGAAAACCTTAGCTATACCCATACAAAAGCTAATATGGAAAAATTATTTTAATTAGAAACAGATGAAAACACAGTGATAAAATTGTAAAACTCCAATAGTGGACATTTGGGGATTACTTCGTTAATCTGCCTGGTAAATGCATCCATGCCACCTGGTTGGATCAAAATGGCAACCGTGTATCCATGCCATGTGGTCAGACCAAAATGGCAACTGTGTCAATTTGCATCAGGCAGGGGAATTGCTAAGAAGGAGAGATCAGAGACCAGGGAGGAGGAATATGAAACACAGCAGATCCTGGAAAGCCTTCATTTAGAAAAAAAGAAAAAATGTGTCTGGTGGGAAGGTTTTGATCCAGAGTTACCCATCTCCAAGCCTGGAGATCTCAGGGGGGCAGAAAAGCATCATATACTGTACCCTGAGACCTGGCAGTGGGGGTAGGCATGAGGTGGGTTTGGGATGAAAATCTTCAATCTAATGAGAGCCTTTACAACAGAGTCTGGCTCTGCACTCCTCCCCCTAAACAGCCAGTGGATCCTGGGTCCAAAGGCTGAGGAAAGAGAACTTGCAACACTTACAGGCAGGAGATCTGGATAGCAGAAACGAGGCAACTGGAAATGGACTTACCCCAGGTCAGAAGCCAGATGCAACAGGAAAGGAAAGGGTTGTCCCCAAATATCCATGGGCACTGGGCCCCTTGAGCTGAGTAAAAAGAACTCCATTCCCCATAGGTCTACCAAGATAAGAGGTATATGATGCTGAGAGAAAGGTCAAATCAGTCCAAATTAAAGTAAACAAAATCAGGCATTTATTCCAGGAAATACATGCTCTCTTGTGTGAATCCATGGCCTTTTGGGATGAAGGTCCCTGAGAAAGTGTGCATCTGGGAGGGAGGGAAGGGCCTTTTATATGTCAGGGGAGGGGAGATGGTGATATGTTGGAATCTGGCCAATTAAGGCAGGTCAGGGACCTGAAGGTGAGTCTCAGATCTGGAGTTCTTGTGGGAATCTGGCCTGACTGGAAAAGAAGGGAGGATCCTTTCAGTCTATGCCATCTTGGCTTTTCATTCAGGCTCCTGACATAACAGTGTTAAGATTTAGATTTTAGGCCGGGTGTGGTGGCGCATGCCTTTGGTCCTAGCACTTGGGAGGCAGAGGCAGGCGGATCTTTGTGAGTTCAAGGCCAGCCTGGTCTACAGATCGAGTTCCGGGACAGCTGGGGCTACAAGGAGACCCTGTCTCGAAAAGACCAAAAAAAAAAAAAAAGATTTATATTTTAATAATCTATGACCATTAGTCACTTCTACTAGTTTTGCCAAAGTGTTCACAGAGATTTAATATCTTCAGTTGATATACTGGGCATTTGGCCAAGCTAACTTAAGTCTGTTGGAATTGAGAATTCTTCTCTTAAAATTAGTTTTATTGTGAGCCAAATGAAGTTGGGCTAATTTAACAACATCAGTTTACATGAGTGTTTACATATAAGCCAATTTAATACCAAGTAAATATATACATTCTAAATATATATATTCAAACATGCTCATGTAGACAGTGCATTCACATATAGTCATAGATAACAGATTTTTAGCAATCAAGAATTTGTAATTATTTTGTAATTTTTAAATAGGAAAGTTAAACAAAAAATATCTTAAAAAGCATATATCCATTGTTTTTCATGTATTCTACTATTAATAAAATCTTACATTTAATAGCTTTATTTTAAGAATATTTTCAAAAGAGAAATGATTGTTACATCCATCTGATTATTACACAATTAAAATAAAAATGTTAATATTTATTTCTTTGGAACCTGTTTTGGAAGGAAATCCTAATCCAAATCTCTGTATATAATAGATTTTATAGCTTACTGAAATTTTTTCTTATAATTTTAATGAATGCCATTTTGTATAAACAATTAGCATTTAAATGTTTTGTGAAACACTTAATAGATAAAAAGATATTGTTTAATAGGTTTTATAGATATTTAGAGTACTCAAATATAAGGCAGGATGTATTTATCAGGCCTTATAATACATTAGCAAAAAATATTTATAAACCTGCACATATGCATTTTAATCTGGCATGTCAAAATAAAATAAAAACAAAACTCAATATTTTTTTTGCCTGTGTGCACAGCAACAAAATATTGAGAAAAGAAAAAAAATCCAAAATGGTCATAGTTTAAAAATCCTCTTGAACAAATGGTACATGAAAACAATTATCATAAATACATGACAAAATTATGTATAATCTAGATGCATCAAGGAGTGGAAAGCAGAAACCTTCTAGCTCTTTAAGATGTAAAAAGTCTTAGTGGCCTAGAATAAAGGGTAAAGTTAACCATGTAGACTTAATGTAATAGCTCTTTCCCTTTTCAAGAGCTAAATAACTGAAGAGTTTTATAAATAAAATTCAAGATTCAAGAATCCTATCAATACCTCCCAAAGAACAATTGGAGAAAGCAAAAGTAACGTGGTAAAGCAGAGTTTATCTTTGCATATCCTCTTAAAGGGGGCTGGAGAGATGGCCTAGCAGTTAAGAGCACTGACCGCTCTTGCAGAGGACCCGGGTTCGATCCCCAGCACCCACATGATGGCCGAGAACCGTCTGAAACTCCAATTCCAGGAGAACTCCAGTTTCAGGGGAATCCGACCCCCTCTTCTGACCTCCGTGGCATTGCATGACACTGGTACACAAACTTGCATGCAGACAGTACATTCATACACATATAGAAATAAATAAAATTAATAAAAAAAAAGACTCTTAAAGGGAGAAGAGCTTAGATGCCCCAGGCCACAGGGATCAGGAAGGCATCAGGGCCTCCCCTTAAACAAAAGTCTTATAAGGTGTGATGAGATCAAAAGATTAGAATTTCTTGTCATAAACCAAGTACTTTTTTTTTTTTTTGGTCTTTTTCAGACAGGGTCTTCTTGTAGCCCCAGCTGGCCTGAAACTCACTCTGTAGACATGGCTGGCCTTGAACTCACAAAGATCTGCTTGCCTCTGCCCCATCCCCACCCCTGCCCAGTGGTAGGATTGTGTGTGCCACCACCCCAGGCTACAAACCAAGTTCTAACCTTACAGGTTTTGAAAGAGAAAACCAATATTAAATGTTTCTTACATGGAGGGATGCCTTTACCTATGAAACCAGTAGTTTCCCTTATTTAAGCAATTAGTATAAATATAGAGTGGACAGCATGGACAGAAAAGGAAATAAAGTTTACACCTTATAGTTATTTCATTTTGCCTCAGGCTGTTTTCTTGGAGGCAAAAGATAGGCTTGGGCCTTCTTGGGGGTCAGCTTTTTTCATGTACCCAGAAAAGCCATGTATTGTTGTATCTGTAACAGATTATGGATGAGATTTTTAAGTTGTTTTGTTTTGTTTTGTTTTGTTTTGTTTTGTTTCTGGCCCAGAAAAATAGAAGTAAAGGAACTCAAAATTCTTAGCAGGCTATATCATACATGCGACAGATGAGAAACTCACCAGCAATGTTTCAAGATCAATCTCACCAGCGGGGCCCAGAGACTTGGGGGATGACTGAAACATAGCTGCCATGTGTTCATCACTAAGAACCTAAGCTTTAGGTTCTCCACTCAAGCCAAACCAGGATTCCTGCCTTCAACTGGGAAAGGGAATTTTAAGAATAGCTAGTATAGAGGATCTAGGTGAGTTCAAGGCCAGCCTGGTCTACAGAGCAAGTTCTAGGCCAGCTTGGGCTACAGGGAGACCTTGTCTCAAAAACAACAACAAAAAAATCTAGTATAATAATGAAAATTTGATTGTAGACTTAGACATGAGAGTTGAGGACAGAAGGACTGCTCGAGGGAAGAGAAAATGAGATACTGCCAAGCTTCATGGAAGAGCAGCAGTCTTCTTAAAACAGAGCATAATCTACTTCTATAGAGCTTTGCTGTAGAAGACAGAGAATAAAGAACATGGTTAGAGAAAAATGAGGTAAGAAGACTAGTCTTAGATTTATGTTTATTTATGATTTTTAAAAATTAATTTAGTACTTTTAATAATTTTATTTACTCATATTTATTCTCTTAGAGCTGTTATTGTAATTTGCAAATTTTATAGTTTTATCCTTTTAGATTTTTTACATTTTAATTAAAGCAGACTGGCCATGTAATGGTTTTAAATTTTATTGCCTAGGACTTCTAGTTAGGCATGCAAATATGTACATCAACTTTGCAACGTTAAATATTCCCCACCGAGAGGCCAAGTTATCTTTGGTTAAATCTCTCCATTTTTGCAAATACCTACAAGTTGAAAGTACATAATTATCATACATAGAGCCAGCTATAGTGCCAGATGGCAGTTTTCTTCAAACACTTCACCTTTTATGGAAAACTTGTTTCTCATTTTATTTAATTATTTATTTTACTTTATCCTGAAAATTGCAAGCCTTTTTAAAATTTTATTTATTTATTATTTTTTATGTATATGAGTGTACTGTCTGCATGTAGGTTTGTGCATCCATGTCATGCAATGCAGCAGAGGTCAGAAGAGTGTGTCAGATTCTCCTGGAACTGGAGTTAAAGATGGTTCTTAGCCGCCATGTGGGTACTGGGAATTGAACCCAGGACCTCTGCAAGAGCAATCAGTGCTCTTAACCACTGAGCCATCTCTCCAGCCCTGCAAGCCTTTCTATGCTAGCTGAGGGATATGTGTTTTGGATCTGTTTTATTTGCTACGTTAAGGATAAACTTTCTCAGCTTTCACACTGAGACCATCTTCTCCCACTGGGCCTTGGGGTTGTTCTGCACATTTACAGAAACCTGAGGGAGCTTAAGACACTGGGGGATCCACCCTTATGTGTGTCTTCCCAGATGAGCCAATAAAGTTCCTTCTTATCCAGGAATAGGGTATGATATTTAGGTTTCCTTATGAGGCTATTTATCTGGGGGTTTCCCCCTGACACCTCCACTCTATAAGGGTGGAGGGAACAATTGCCTTTGTCTTCAGAGTCTTTATGATCAGAAACTCATAAAATCACTAATCTAAAGGGAGTAAGTTTGTAATTAATAAATGGGAGAAATCACAGGAGAAATAAATGCAAATTTAGGTATTGGAGGAGTGTCTGGAGACAAAGGCCAACTAAATAAAACATATCAAAACCGAACAAAACCAAGACAGACCACAAGCAAAAACAAAAATGCTTTCAAATGTCTAGAACCCACCAACACTAAAAACAAACCAAAAAACAAACCAAGCTATCAGAAATGAACTGTTTCTGAAGCAAACAAGAATGGATACTTTAAAGCAAATACTTAGAAAGGAAGCAAGCAAACAATTATCTAAATGAATAAGAACCTGAAAATTGGCAGACATACCTTAAGTTAGAGTTCTACATTTTCTTACATCTGTAAGTTAAAGGAATATACTAGTCCACTCTAAACCAGATGGAGTATGAAAGATCTCTTTTTTTCTCAAAGCATTTCTCCATTTTCAGAGAAAAAGAAAAAGATATTTTTTTACTCTTAGCAATTATAACAAACTGTCAAAACCAAACATGCCTTCAGAAGTTTTCCTGAAAGCAACAAAAAAACCAAACCAAATGTCAAAACCAAAATACTTTCAAAGCAAACAAACAAAATAGATACCTTAAAACAAACAATTTGAAAGCAAACAAAACCCCAAAAGTTCTCTACCAAATCAGATCCTTAAATAACCAGCTCAGAATAAATGAATGGAATATTCACCAAATCAGGGAAGCCACAGAGAGCCTCAGAAAAGAACTCACCACACTCCACCCGAGGAGACAGCGTCAGCTGGGCTCAACAGGCCTATGGTACCTTGCTTCGGTCAGGTAACTCCTCTGATGAAAAGTGGATGATTCTTGGGGTCCCACATTGTGACGTCATAATTGTCAATGCAAAAAATGATATCTCTCACCAGCCAATTAATCTGCTTATCTGAATGTGTATCTGCAGAGATAAAAAAAAGGAGAGAGAGAGAAAAAAACGATATCTCTCAACTCAAAGAGGTTAAGAGATAATTTATTCTAGAGCCAAATATAAGTGACCATGGCCCTGGGATCATAGATTCGGGTTACCCCCAATTCCATGTTCCAGTGCGGTAACACTTCATTACGATTTTATAGTAACAGAAGAAAGGAAAGTCGTAAATCAAGACACTTTTCTTTCTTTTGGTCTTTTTGAGACAGGGTCCCCCTGTAGCCCCAGCTGTCCTGGAACTCAGTCTGTAGACCAGGCTGGCCTTGAACTCACAAAGATCCGCCTGCCTCTGCCTCCCAAGTGCTAGGATTAAAGGCGTGCGCCACCACACCCGGCTTTTAATCAAGACACTTTTCAAATACACTGGTGGTTACATTCAGTAGGCAGGTCATAGCAAAGCAGGGTGGTTTCTACTATAGGTCTCAGATACTATCTCATGACATTCTTAGCTTTTTGACTGGTGAGATCTGGTGGTCTGTTAAGTCAATACATTCCAAAAGGTTTTTATCTTTTAGTTATGGGATGTTAGGTCAGAAACAGAGGTGGAAAAGTAGTGGCTATTTAGGGACTAATCTTGGCCCAAGATAAATTGTAAATAGGCTCTGAATCTGAAACATTCCAAACTCTCCACAGTCACTGAAGTGCTAATCAGTTGGTTAGCCTTTCAGGAAGTTCAATCTAAGATGCAGGATTTTTTTGGTAACTTTCTTTCACAATACAAAGAATGTGGGATATCTTTACCACATATACTTGAGACGGACAGTATTTAAAATATACAAAATGCTAAAAACCAAACATGAAAAAACAAACCAATTAAAAACTGGGAAATGAAACTAAACAGGGAGTTCTCAAAACACAAATATATATGGATAGGAAACTAAAAAATGTTCAAGATATTTCCCAATCAGGGAAATGGAAATAAGAACTACTTTAATATTTCATATTTCCCTATTCAGAATAGCTATAATCTAAAAAAAATTGCTGGTGGTGGGGCTGGAGAGATGGCCTAGCGGCTAAGAGCACTAACTGCTCTTGCAGAGGACCCGGGTTCAATCCCCAGCACCCACATGGCAGCTGAGAACCTTCTTTAACTCCAGTTCCAGGGAAATCCGACACCCTCTTCTGACCTCTGTGGCACTGCACGACATGGGTGCACAAACCTGCATGCAGACAATACATTCATACATATACGAAAATAAGTGAATAAATAAAAATTAAAAAAAATGCTGGTGAAGATCTGGGGAAAGGAGAACACTGATGGTGGGAATGTAAATAGTAAAGCCACTATGCAAATTGGTGTCAAGATTTCTCATAAGGTAGAAATAGATCTAGCATATGATCTAGTGTGGTATCACTCCACCACACATAGAAGTGGACGCTCGAACCCCATCCACTGGATTACAGGAAGAAGGGAAGATGCAAGACAGCTGCCAGCAGCTGTCGTAAGCCATAGGGCCAAAGGCTGACAACCTTTCCACTGCCCGTTTGTCTAATCTAACAACTAATGGCACTCTGGGATCCTCCAGACTGCTGCCTGATTAGGACTCTACAGTCTAATTTCCAGACTGTTGCCAGATTGACGCTCTACAGTCTAATTCCCGACTGGGCACTCACCACACATCACAACTGGTGACCTGATAAGTCTCCTTCCAGTCCCACACCAGCTTCCTGAGTTGGTAGTCTGATTGGCTGCCATCCAACCCACTGGTCACTACTACACAATCCTCAAGGGCTAAGATTATACATGCAAATAATGGCTGGTAGTCCCTGTCTAATGATATGAAGGACTCATCTTTTTATTCACAGCATTCTGTTTTTATACCCAGAGTGACATCATATCTCAGGGCCTGGTTTCAGACCCTATGCCTCGAACTCAAGATGTCCCAGGCTTGCTAACCCTGCCTAAGGCCAGGTTTCAGTGTAAACAGACAAGCAGGTAATTTAGCACAAAAGAAGCCACAGGTGGCCTCCTTTTTCCCTACAGTCTAGCCACTTTACTTTGGGGCATATATCCAAATGACTCTATATTGTAATGCAGAGATACTCACCCACGTTCATTTCTGTGATATTCAAAAAGTAGCCAGGAAAAGGAAACACATCAAATCAATATCCCTAATGAATGTAGATGCAAAAATTCACAACAAAGTAGTTGCAAACCACATACAGACACACACCAGAAAGATCATGCTCTATGATCAAGTTACCTTTATTCCAGAGGTGCAGAGAGAGTTTAATATATGTAAGTCAATAAATATAATAAATCGTTTAACATTTCTTTGACTGACTGATCCACTCCTGCTGCCATGTCTCCAAAGCTTGATATTCTCTCTTGATATTCATGCAATTCATTCTATTGGTTAGGTCTTTACCTTAATTTTTTAATTGATTTTCACATTTCAAATTTTATTTCAGTTTGTTTTTGTTTATTTGTTTAAGCTATTTTCGTTTTCACAGTCTTCATTCTAGAATTTAAGCATGCTGTCTTTGATGTCACCTAACGTATTTGTAATCAATATTTTTTTTTTTGGTCTTTTCGAGATAGGGTCTCCCTGTAGCCCCAGCTGTCCTGGAACTCACTAGACCAGGCTGGCCTTGAACTCACAAAGATCTGCCTGCCTCTGCCTCCCAAGTGCTAGGATTAAAGGCGTGCAATCAATATTTTGAAATCATTGTTCTGTGCATCAAGTGAGTTCCTCTTCTCAGGGGACATTACAATGAGTATAACTGAGTTCTAGAGATTTACTGTTTTGCTTATTCATATTGTTTATGTTTTGCGATTGGACCTTCACCTCTGGAGTTATGTCATTGGTGATGTTGCCCAATATGGATATTTGGACTCATCTTTGTTTTGTCAGTGCTGTTATTCTCACATGTAGGATTGTGGACCAGATGAATGATGTTAAATGTTTAATCTTGTGGCAATTCCAAGTTTATATGCAGATGGGTATCAGATGTATTTCCGCTACAGTCTACAGTTGTGGATAGGTGAATTTCAGAGCCTAGATGCAAATCTTCTATAGTTAGTAGATTCTCACTGCCAATCTTCAGAATTCTATGGAAGGCTGACATGGTTCTAGAGGTGGTCTTTTCATTACATGTGTTGGGTTGACAGAATGAGCAGTGCTCCCTGGTGGCCAAGGGGAGGATGTCACATTGTCCTCAGGTGAAGGGAGGTGGGGTTGAGGCCAGGTTGGGTATCATAGACTGGTTTGCATATCTTAGAATCCTCTTAGATTAAGGGCTATTTGGTGGGTGGTACGGCTGGTGGAAGAGGGCAATACAAGCTCTTGGTATTGCTCTCTGACATGGGGAGGGTTCTTGGGATGCTGAAGTTAATAGAGAGCCACTCCAATGTTCCTGGGTATGGCACCGAGCTGGCCTCTGGGTTTTGGGGTGATGGCAGGTGCATAGGGGAAGCTTGTTTGGATCTCACGGCCATGTGGAGGACCTGGAGAGTCCATGGTGTATAGTCCGCTGAGGAAGGTGGGGGTCAGGCAAAGGTAGGGATCACTGGTAGTCAGCAGGGTAGATTAGGGGTTGATAGCAGGGAGGCAGAGGCTTGGGGCCCTGGATAAAATGAAACATCTGGAACAACCCTGGTGCAGCCATCTGGGGTCAAGTGTATCCCAGAAGAAAGGAGTCAGGAAGAGGTGGAGGTTCCTATTAAGTGTTGGTGGCAGGATTAGAGGAGATAGCAAGAGGACAGGGCGGTCCACCTGGATCCATAGGCCACATAGGGCAACTGGAGAGTCCCTAAGTGCAGCCAAATGAGGTAAAGCAAATTTGAAAGGGAGGGAGGGGTTCACTACTAAGCAACAGCAGCTGGGATTAAGGTAATAGCAGAGGGTGTGGAACAGCTTACTTGGCTCTCCCTGGGCCACATGAGGCATAAGCAACCGATGTTTTTTTCTTGTTGTTTGTTTATTTGTTTTTCAGGCTTGTGAATGTGAGTGTTCCATGATCTCTTTCTCTAGCTGCTTGTTTGGTGATTTTTGTAAACTGAGTTGTATCCTGACATATTGCTGAAAGTATCAATAATTTCTAGAAGTTAGTAGTGGGATTTTGTGGATCTCATATGAATAATATATTATCTTCAAATAGGGATAATTTGACTTCTTTTCCAATTATTATCTCTTTAGTTTCCTTCACTTCTCTCATGGGTCTAGTAGGATTTCAAGAACTATAATGAAAAGGAGTGAAAATAATGGAAAGGCTTGTTTTATTCCTTATTGTAATAAGAAGGCTTTGGGTTTTCTCCATTTAGAATGAGGTTGGCTGTGGGTTTGCTGGACATAGCCTTAATTATGTTAAGGTATGCTTCCTTGACCGCCATTTCCTCTAGGTCTCTTATCATGAAAGTGCATTATATTTTCTCAAAGAGGGGATGGAAAGATTGTAAGAGCCAGAGGGGGTAGATGTCTGTAAGGAAACAGAGTCTTCCAGACAGATGGTTAGTTACTCATGAGAACTCACAACAATGGTGACAACAAGTCCTGTGCAAGCTCAAACCACACAAAATCCCAACCTAGTCATGGGAAAGTGGGTAGGAAATCCCAACCGAACCTAAGGAATTTTTGGCAATTGATGGCTGCTGAGAAAGATGCTATCTTATAGGGATGGGACTCTTTGTGGGCCTAGTAGATGGCCCTACACTGAAGGGCATTTGGGGACATAAATCAGACTCTATAGGCAGCATTATACACATATATATGAGAGCGCATTCAATTGGGTAGGGAGCAGAAGGAGGAGGTACAGATAGTGGAGGGGATCTAAATAACATCAAATTACATTGCTTGAAAATTGCAGTAATTGGGGGTCGCAGGGGAGACGCCATAACGCGCCAGGCCAGTAGGATCGAAAGGTTATTCCTGGACAGACTGTCAGCCCATGAAAGGAAACAGCCAGAATTGACCAGAGTCCAAGTCAACAGCTCCAGAGAGAGTGGACTGTTTTACCTCTCATCCACCTGTGCCCCTTTTCTAAGCCTAGGGAACAACCTGCGGAAGAGGGGGCGTGGTAGAATGTAAGGGCTGCGATTGGGGTGAATGGTGAAACTACAGCAATGTAGTCTGGACACTCATTTGATCAACTTGATTGAACAAACAACCTGTCACCCCCCACTGGATGGTGGGGCTGTAGGTGTTTGGGCACAACAGCCTGCAGATAGGTTTTGCATGAAGGATGCTTGTACTCATGGATTATCACTTATAGCTAAAAATGAAAAAAAAAAAACTGAGAGAAAGATGCAGGACAGTTATGGCAGAATGCATGATCTGGGATGGGGTGGGGTGGGGAGGGGGGGAAGGGAAAGGGAAATATGCCTGAACTGA
>VZQC01008144.1:870375-957987 GCA_009823505.1 Rhizomys pruinosus
AATAATAGCACTCAGGAGTCAGAGGCAGGTAGAGCTATGTGAGATCAAGGCCAGTCTGGCTACATGGTATGTTAGAAGCCACTTGGGACTGCACAGAAACCCTGTCTCAAAGCAAGCAACCAAGCAAGCAACCAAGCAAGCAAACAAACAAAATAGAATGGAGAGATAATTCATCAATTTGTAATAACATATCTGTACCATACCATTCTACTCAAGAATTAAAAAATACTATGCAGATAAAAAAAAAAAAAAAAGAAAATTGCAGTAATTAAAAATCTCTCTCAGGCTGGAGAGATGGCTCAGCGGTTAAGAGCACCAACTGCTCTTGCAGAGGACCCGGGTTCGATTCCCAGCACCCACATGGTGACTAAGAACCATCTTTAACTCCAGTTCTAGGGGAATTCGACGCCCTCTTCTGACCTCCTGGCATTGCATGACATGGGCTCAGCAACCTACATGCAGACAGTACACTCATACAAATAAAAAATAAAAAATAATAATAAAGAAAATTGCAAAAATTAAGTACAAGGGAACTGGAGAGATGGCTCATTCGTCAAGAGCACTGGTTATTCTTATAAAAGTCCCAGGTTTAAATCACACCAACCAAATGTCAGCAATGTTACATACCTCTTGTTCCAGAGGATCTGACATCTTCTTCTCTTATGTCCTCCATGGGTACTACCCGACATGGCTGCACTTCCATACATGCAGGCATAACACTCATGCACATAAAATAAAAATAAGTAAAAAAATTTTAATTTAATGCAAAATTAGAGTCAATGTTTACTCTCCTGAATAAATTGTTTTTTACCTTGGAGGAAAACATGAGTGGTTATTTCAACTGCTGTCTTTACACACTGTTGTTAATTTTATGTTTCCCTGGCTTTTGAAATTCATATCACCACAAATTTTATAGTCACAGCTCTGTAATTGAAAGAAAAGTAAAAGTGAGAGAAAAATCAGGTGTCTGTAGCTGTATCGGTTTATTTCTGGCTCTTCTATTCCATTTCGTTGGCCTATGTGTCTCATTTTTTGCACCGATAGAATGCTGTTATTGTTGATATGGTTCTGCATTATGGTTTAGATCAGGTATGGTGATACCTCCAACAGTTTTGAGCTAGGAGGTTGCTTTCGTTTTTGTGATTCCATGTGAATTTTAGGATTGTTTTCTTTAATCTGTGATGAATATCACTAGAAATTTAATGGAAATTGTATTGAATCTGTAGGTCTCTTCTAGTAAATACACTCGTTTTGACTATATTCTGTCAATTCAGAAGCATAGGAATGTTTCTCCATTTTCTAGTATCTTTTTCAATTGTTTAGGATTTTTCACTGTATAGATTTTTCACACGCTTAAGTTTATTTCTATGTTTTTTTTTTATTTCTATGTTTTTAAAAAGCTATTGTGAGTGAACTTATCTTCCTGATTTTTTTCCTCATGAGTTTTTAGCATTTCTTATATGCAGGTGCATATTGTCTGCAAACGCAATTTAATTTCAGCCTTTCCTAGTTGTATTTTTATTTACTTGTCATACTGATCAATGACTATATTGACTAATAGTAAAGTGTTATCTCATCACTGACTTTAAGGGGAATGCTTTGACTTTCTCCCCTTTAGTATAATGTTGGTTATAAATTCGTCACATGGTGCCATTATTATGTTACTTAACATTCTTTCTGAACCTAGTTTCTTCAGGGCTTTTATCATCAACCGATTTTGAACTTTCTCAAGGGCTTTTTCTTTTCTTTTGTTTGGGGGGGGCTTTTTGAGACAGGGTCTCCTTTTAGTACCAGCTGGCCTGGAACTCACTATGTAGACCAGGCTGGCCTTGAACTCACAGAGATCTGCCTGCCTCTGCTTCCCAAGTGCTGGTATTAAAGGCACGCACCACCACACCCAGCTGGGGCCTTTTTCTTCATTTATTGAGATAAATATGATTATTCATGGGATGTATTACATTTATTTATTTCCATATTCTATTTTATTTCACTTTATTATTTATTTATGGGTTTATTTATTGTTTATTGTGTATGAGTGTATCACCTACATTTATGGAAGTGCACCTGTGTCATGCAATGCCCGTGGAGGACACAGAAGAGGGTGTTGGGGACTTAAGTGCACAGCAGAGCTTAAATTGAGGATTTCCCAGGACCACTTGAAGCACAGGCTGAAGATACCATTTCAAAAAAAAGAATGAGCAAAGGTCTTGCTGGAAGAACAGTTCTGAAACAGTTCCGGTCAGCTCTTGGCCTATGAATGTTAGGAGTCAGGCTATTTCTTTTTCGGATCACCATAATGTGACTTAAAAATCCTGCATTGTTAAACATTTATCTTATTTTCTAATTATGTGTGTGCACGTGTGTGTGTGTGTGTGTGTGTGTGTGTGTGTGCTTGTGCTTATGTGCACATGAGTACAAGTGCTTGTGAGGGCCCAAAGTGTTAGATATAACTAGAGTTGGAGTTATAGGCAGTCGTGAGCCACCTACTGTGGGTGCTAGAAACTGAACATGGTCCGTTGGGAAGCAGTGCAAACTCTTTCACACTGATCCTATCTCCAGCTCCTACTCATGCTAGTTTTATTATTTATTATATAAAATTGTGTTACGTTATCACATTTTGATATAAGTTATACATGGAAGTCTTTGTATTCTATTTGCTTATTTGCTCATTTCTGTAGTTCTGGAGCTCAAACTCTGGAGCACACATATTCTGGATGTGCACTTTATCACTGAGATACACCCCCTTCTTGTAAATATTTGTGAGAACATACATCTGGACACTAATAAAAGTTTTCAGGCAAAAAAAAAAGAGAAGAAGGTGTTGGATTACTTGGAATTGGAGTTATGGACGGATGTCAGCCGCCATGTGGGTGCCGGTATTTGAACCTGGATCTTTTTTTTAAATTTTTTTTTATTTTTTATTTATTTATTTTTTTAATTTAATTTTTATTGATGCTTTGTGCATTTCATACATTTTTTCCAATTCAGTTCAGGCTTATTTCCCTTTCCCTTCCCCCCCACCCCCACCGAACCTGGATCTTTTGCAAGAAGAGCCAATGCTCTTAGCTTCCGATCCATCTCTCCAGTCCCTTATTTCTGTATTTTAAACTGTGCTTGCATCTAACACTCTCCCGGATTTTATTGTTTCATTAAGACATCTGCTGTTACCCTGATCTTTTTGCCTTTCTATGTGATTTTGTGCTTATCTCTTAGAGCCTTCAATATAATTTCTTTGTTCTTCATATTTAGTCATTTAACCAAAATATGATGTAAGGAGGGTCTTGCCTATTTTTGTCTGTTTGTTGTTCTAAATACTTCCTGTAGNTTTTTTTTTTTTTTTTATAAATGGCACCTTATGTAGGTATCCATTTTTTTTAATTTTTTTAAATTTATTTTATTTATTTCTGTATGTGTATGAATGTACTGTCTGCATGCAAGTCTGTGCACCCGTGTCGTGCAATGCCGCGGAGGTCAGAAGAGGGTCTCGGATTCCCCTGGAACTGGAGTTCTCCTGGAATTGGAGTTTCAGACGGCTCTCGGCCGCCATGTGGGTGCTGGGGATCGAACCCGGGTCCTCTGTAAGAGCGGTCGGCGCTCTTAACCGCTAGGCCATCTCTCCAGCCCCATTAATATGTTTTCTATAACTTTAGCATGCAACACATTTCCTTCTATGACCATAATTTATATATTTGATCTTTTACTAGTGTCCTAGTGTCCCATACATCTCATTTGATCTGCTTATATTTTCTTATTAATTTACCTTTCTCATTGTCCTAAAGCTCTGGTATTCCATGTTCCACTTTTCCCATTCTCTTAGTGAGGGTTTACAATGAGGCTAGAAATTTAACTTGTTAAAAAATTGTTATAATATTTACTTGATTTGTTTTAGCATTTGCATGTCTTTATTGAATTCTACGTTTATATCCTGGATTGAATTCCTCATTTTGTTCAGTTGTTCATTTGTGTTCCTTTGGAATCCTGTCAGGAACTCATTTTTCCTTATTTGATTTCTTTGAACATATTCATAGATATTGTTTCGAAGTCTTCAGAATTTCATCAAATTTGTTCATTCTGAATGCATCTACTATGACTATATTAGTCACTTTTCTGTTGGTCAGGTGATAAAACACCCTGACCAAGGAAACTTATAAAAGGAAGAGTTTATTTGAGCTTATGATTGATGGCTCCAGGGAATTAGAGTCCATTGTGGCAGGAGGCATGGTGGCCCTGGCTGGAGCAGAAAGCCAAGGTTCATATCTTGCAATGAGCACAGGAAGTCGAGAGAGAGAGAGAGAGAGAGAGAGAGAGAGAGAGAGAGAGACTGGAGACTGCAGGGATTGTTAAACTCACTAAGCCTGCCCCCAATGACGTATTTCCTCCAGCATGGCCACACCTTCTAAGATCTCCCAGAACAGTGCCACCAACTGGGGACAAAATGTTTGAATACTTAAAGCCTATGGGGGACACTCTCATTCAAACCACCACAGTGACATTAGATGCTTTTTTTTTTTTTTGAGAAGTCATTTTTGCCTTGGGTTTTATGTATCTTGCTTTTATGCCTTAGGACTTGCTTCATTAAGATCATAGGATTAGTTGATTTTTAAAACCACCCTTATTCTTTCAATGTAAGTGATTACACTGTTGAAGTGGGACCAAGTTGTAATAGAGTTGATGTGTCATTTCTCTCTGATGGACTAAGCATGTACCTCAGTATTTAGACTTTAAGCCTACCTTCTCAGTTCACTGGGCTCTATCACCAGCACTACATTGATAGTAGAATAATTTGTGGGAAAAAATAATCACAACTGAAGGCTATCCCCACTATGAAAGTACAGAAATAATTATAAAACAGTTTCCTCTTTAACTTCAGTAATTTTATTAATTAAAAAAACTTGGATAGTACTGCACACACTAAGATAATTAGTTACTGAACATATAATTGGAAAAATAATAAGCACAGTAAGACTAGAGATTAGTATTAATCTTACAAAAACTAGAGAAGGGAAAAGAAAATAGAAAGGGTGGGGAACAATAGAGAAAAGAGAGGGAAGGTGAGACAAGTCTGGCTAAAAGTAAAAGATAAATCTGTAAAGAACTGTAATCAGACAACCTAGAACAATCTCTTGTAAGTGGCTGAGAGGTAAGACATCTTCACAAATCCAGGTCAGCCTGGCTTCTTTGAAAAAGCCTGTCCCAAAAGAGTAGAATAGAAAAAAAAAAAAAAAAAAGAGTAACAAAAACAAAGCTGACCTGCCAAACCAGCATAAGATATTAAATAAGATAAATGTAGAGGAGATAAAGCTTGGTGACAGTACAGGGTCGGAATACAATCTCTCATTGTGGCTCTGGGTCCAGTCTTACTTCTGGGCATTCCTTCCTTAACTTGCCGGTCGCACTCAAACCACTAGAGATTCTTTTGCAGGTCATGTGGTAGATGTTATCTCCACCTATGGGCAGTCTCTCATTGGTCAGTTTTCAAATTCTGACCATGCTTCAGAGTTGTCCTTCCCAAGAATGGAGGACAAATTCAGAACCTGTGTCTGTCCCACAGCCAATATGGATCTTTTAAGAATGAGTTCTTAGTCCTGTGTCTGAAGTATGTCCTATCTTCAACAATCTGGTCTTGCCTTCAAGTTCTGGGATTCAATCAAAGGCTGTGGCAATAGTACGTATTATATTGGGGAGTCTTTTGGCCTACCCTGACTAACAAATTGAAGGGAGGTTTCTCACGCCTGGCACTATGATTTTTGTTTTACTGCCATCAGCACATGCACTCACATTTATATGTGTATTTCCAGTAGACTTATCAAATATTCCATTCCCCTTTATTTTTTTCACAATACTTGATCATACTTTATCTTTTTTCCTCTCTCCATGACTTTATTTTATTTTATTTTATTTTTATTTCAAATCTTTTTATTAAGGTACAGTAATCTAGACAATGTAACATTCATACCAAAATAGACAAATAGATGCATGGGTTACAATAGACAATCCAGAATTGGACTCCTGTATTTGTGAACATCTGATTTTCAACAAAGGTATAAAAATAACTGAGCAGAGAAAAGCCAGGTTTTTTAATAAATGGTGCTGAAATTCTTTTTTTTTAATTTAATTTTTATTGATCTCCATGACTTTATAGCACTCCCTCCTCCTTCCCTAGTTAACGTACCCACATCCTCATTTCCCCGTTCATCTTTCATAGTTCCTGTTTCCCACTATCCCCCTTTCATGAGCTCCTTCTTTCCCTTTTCCCATTGTTACTTTCCATTTTCCTGGCTCCTGAGGTTATGTCAGGATATGTACTCACATCTCAGGATTTGGAGGTAGATCCATAAATGAGAGAGTACTTAGAGCAACTGAGCTGGAACGGACTTAGAAGTCTCCCTCCTGAAAACTTGGTCTCATAGTATGAGAAGATATATAAAGCTGCCAAGGGATAAAGCTAACAATCTACCCAGGTGTAAAGTCTATAAACCACAACAATGATTAATCAAGCAATGTATCTCTATTGGTACAGTAGTGGTACCTATATCTTGGGGATAATCAACAACTAATTGGAATTAAGACCCACTCAACAGGAGGGAAATCATGCCGGAAACTTTCAACTTACCCACGTGCACATGGCTGTCGATGTCATGGATCCTAGAGAAAAGCCTACTTCTGTCATTTATTTTATGTGTATGAGTGTATCGCCTGCATGTATATAAGTGCACCAGTGTTGTGCAGTGCCCACAGAGGACAGAAGAAGGTGTGAGATCCCCTGGAACTGGAGTTATGGATGGTTGTTAGTCACCATGTGGGTGCTAGGATTCGAACCTGGGTCTTCTGCAAGAACAGCCCGTGTTTTAATAACTGTGAGATTTTTCTACAACAAAATTAGATGCATATTAAGTCTGAGATACATTGTATTTCTCTAAGAAAACATCAGTCTTAGTCAAAAAGTTAAACAGAAACAAAACCTGTGATCTGATTTCTTCTTTACAACCACCTGATGTTATGTTAGGATCACATGCTGAGGACTTTGCTATTATTCTGAGAGAGAACATTTTGCTGGAACTCTTGTATTAACAGGTACTATTCAATATTTGCTCAAACCCATTTTATAGTATAATGCCATTCGGGGACCCCAGCAGACCTTTATGTCTTTGTGAATATTTTATTCAGAACTAATTTCATGAGTTACGTTTCTAAAAATGAAAGAAAAGAAAACGTGGCCTTTCATGACCACTCTTGTTATTCACTCTATTTCTTCAACTACATTGCAAACTTCAGAAGTTTATGGGTGGATTTGTGTTTCTTACCATTAGATCACTTAGTTATTACAGCAGTACAGGCTGCAAGATTATTGCTTAACTGTATGTTCAATAAAGTAAGTAAATGTCATAGTTCTTCCTACTCAAGTTTTCTGAGGTAATTCTTTCTTCAGTGAAATATTATTACAGAAACTGATGCTCATTCATTTGTTGGGTGGGTTAATTTTGCTGCATCTAAATGTTGCTTTATAAATCACAATATATTTTAGAACCCTCAGATTAAAATTAGCTTAGTAAAGCAAGGAAGCTTAGTTTTGCTTTAATTCTCCATTATTGTCTCATAATGTGGTTGGAATAAATGGAATAGTGTATGATAAGTATATATAAATTAGCACGCAAATATTTTATCAACATTTATTAAGTGAAAAGTAAATAGAGAGCCAAGTTAGAATTGTTGCTGACCATACTGGTATTTCTGAACATGTTTGAAGTTTCCCAAAAGAAAGATTTTAGTAGGATTATTTTGAAGTTGGCAAGCAGAGAAAGACTGTAGCAAAGTTATAGGTGAAACCATGGGGTGTGATATAACTTTGTGCTTCTCATAAATTATAAGGTTTTTTTAAAATAGCAAGTTGAACAATAAATTTTACTCAAGATCTAAAATACTACATCGAAGTTGCTTGATAATGTTTTAATTGCCTCTTCTACAGTGCAGGGATTGAGTTTCCAACTTTCCAATGGTTAATTTTTCATTGTCCTTTTCTTGACTTAAAAATGTCTGACTAGAGTCCAAAATGACATCTCTAGAGAAAATAGGCTCTTTTGCTTCTCACCCACTTGTACCCCTTTCCCGAAGCTTAGGGAACAACTTGCGGAAGAGGAGGCATGATAGAATGTAAAGGCTGTGGAGAGATTGGGGTGAATTGTGAGACTACAGCAATATAGACTGGACTCCTATTTGATCAACATGCTTGTGCATACAAGCTTCTCCAACTGGACTATGAGAACCTTGGGTTGTTCAACTTTTGGACATAGATACTTGCTAATTGGTTTTACATGGATGTTGCTTACATTCATTGCTTATGCTTAATAATTTGACGCACTTCAAAAAAAATGCACCAATTACCTAATTGTACGGCAAACAGAGTAACATCAATGTCATCTGAAAATAACTGTGTTATTATATTGTAGAATCCCTTAAAAAATAAACAAATAAAAGAGAAAAAAAAGTCTGTTTTAAGTCAAGCGTGGTGGTGCATGCCTTTAATCCTAGCACTCGGGAGGCAGAGGCAGGTGGATCTTTGCGAGTTCAAGGCCAGCCTGGTCTACAGAGTGAGTTCCAGGACAGCTGGGGCTACAGGGAGACCATGTCTCTAAAAGACCAAAAAAAGAGTCTTGTTTTAGGAATGTTTCTATGGGAAATATTTTTAAAAGAAATAAAACCAGAAAACATGGTATCTGAATGCAGATGACACCATTTATTGAAATATCAATTTACATAGGAAGTATTTAAAGCAAGAGACAAATTTGAATACAGGAGGAGATATATTAATTCCACTATTGTGTCAAATATTTATTTTTCCAGCAGATTAATATACTAGAAAAAAAGAGCAATTTTAAACATTTTTGCAATGCACCCTACACATCATTGTTATGTACTGGGAAATAGTGAGGACAGCACAATGACATTAATCATCAATAAATTTTACCAGACACAAAATATTAACAAGGTAATTGGCAGAAATATAGTATAAGAAAGTGACATCAATCACAATTAGTATCACAATTTACTTGAGAAGGAAGAGAAACAGCTGATTCTTATAGATTACATAATTTAGAGTACAAGTCTCAACATGATACAAATACAAAATTGAAAATACAAAGGAGAAACACCATTATTCAAGAGTTGAAAATCGTTTTCCAGATATAAGAGGGGGAGTGAATTAATTTTTATTTCTGTAGCATCAAATATTTCTCATTAGTTAGTGTGTTTGTACCAAAGCTATATTACAGAAGGATCTAGCAACTTCATGAAAACTAATTGAATTTTGATGATATTTTGTGCAAAAAAATGAAACAGCTGAAACATTTAGAACAAGTCACAAGTTTCAATGTGTAAGACTGAAGATTAGCTTCTTTTTTTTACTCATAACTGATTCAGATGTTACGGTCAATGTTTGACATCTCCATTTTCTTGTTTGTCTCCCTAGCAGCTCAAAGGTTTAGAAACATAGGTTCGTATCATGCTTGCAGATTAGGTAATATGAGAAGCCAAATAACCAATATTCTAAAATAATTCTCTAGTAAACTATAAAATCCCTTTAAGCGTTGCCATGAAAAAAAATGCATTGTGGTATCACAAACCTCCAAAACTAAATAAAGGCGCTGCTGTTTGTGTA
Organism: Rhizomys pruinosus; assembly: GCA_009823505.1. NCBI lineage: Eukaryota > Metazoa > Chordata > Mammalia > Rodentia > Spalacidae > Rhizomys > Rhizomys pruinosus. The sequence continues at coordinate 880,031 of VZQC01008144.1, forward strand.
CAGAATTCTTTCCAGCTCCTTCTCTGTATTTCACATACATATATACACAACGAGAGAAGGATCCAAACACGAAGAGTGCCACATCATGTCACTATATTTAGACAAAAGACTATATCATAGAAGTTGCAGCTGCCTTAGCAGGTGCAGAATGAATTTTGTTTTTCTGTTTTTCAATGTAGTCTTAATAAATGTTTGGTGAGTTATGCTACAGAAATAAGATTGATTTAGTAATTTAGCTTTTCAATGGATACAACTCCCCCTGTAATATTCTGTTTAGAATTTTAAATTAGTAAGATATTAAAATACATGTTTTGGATTTTACAAGATTAGCATAATCTTATAGACTAAGCACCAGGAGTTCTATACTCTAGTGCTGCAATAATTCAACCCCTGAATAAAGAAAAACATCACATCAATCAACACCACAGTTTATTTAAAGATACAATACAGGCCAAATTACACACGTCACATATATATATATATATATATATTAAGATATCACCTTGAATTATACTTTATTTAAACATATCACAATAAATATTTAGTAAACAACACAGAAGTCAATAATGGCCAGCAGTTGATGGCAATACGTATTTTCAAAAATCAAATACAGCATCAGTGTAAATGGACAATGTTTCACCATACTAGTGTACTTTACTGTCCAGCTTTTCTTTGGAAATAAAAACAAGTTGTTTCCCTCATTTTCATTTTCAAAAGGTGGAAATTCACATTTACAGTAAATATTAAAGCCTTAAACATAATACCAGCTTTTGCTGATTTTAGACAGATTTGTTCTCTAGTCACTGGTGATAAATGTGGAAAATACAAAATACAGAGTTACTTAAAACATCCTGGATGTACTAACAAGAAACTGAAACACTTGTTTGGAGAGTTTGATGAGCATAAAAAGCTAAGAAGGTAATGTGTAGAGGTGTTTTTTCTGAATTTTAGCAATAGTGTTTTCTTTTCAAATTGATGTTACTTGTTGATGAACTTTTTCTTGTTCTTGAATCTCACTGTATATGTATTTGCATTATGTAGTATTGAAATGCTAGAGTTTAAGAAAGGAAATTTGGGCACTATTATTTAAAATCTTTAACACCCTCAAATGTGTTTGTAACCTATTTTTGAATGACTAGATATACTTATGGATAAAATTATTTAAAAATTAGCTAATATCATGAGGATCTTCAAGACTATTGAGCTTGTGGGGACAGATTAGTAATATTAACTGTTGATATTTCTACTACAATTTTGAATTAACTGTAATTTAAATGTCACTGCATTGTATAGTGAATTTTATTCTGAAGATGATCTTTTATCTTACTCTATGTATAAGAAGTCGGTTTGTAGGTATTAGTTGTATAAGATAATGAAATCTACTAGAGGTGAGTCACTTTAAAAAATAATTCTTAAAATATTATTTTAATAGCAAAAATATGCTCTAGGTATGTTCACAAAGTGCATGTTTTATCTTTTTACTCAACATATTTTACAATTTAGATGAAGAAATTGGTATTGTATGTCCATTTATTTTCTCAAAGAGCCTAAAGCAAAAAAAATGGTTTTATAATATGTGATAAAAAGAAAAATCTGAATCTCTCAAAAATCATTCAAAACTTAAAATTGAAAACTAAAATAGAAAAAGTCTTCAAATTCTCTGCAGCATATGTTTTCACAATCTTTGAAAAGCTAGTGTAAGACAGGCTATTTTTAATACCAAAGCTTTCTTTGGGGAGTCCATGGTATTCCAATTCCCTATATTTTCTCATCATCATTTTCACCTGGCCATTTTAATATTATGGATGTTAAAATTTGGGGTAAATGGGCATATTATGGAAAATATACAACTTTTAGAATTTTATGACTCAGAAAAGGCATGAAATAGACATCTTCATTCATGGAGGTAAAGATGGGAGGAGAATTTAAAATTAGTGCTTGGATGGAGTTTAAGTGTTAAAGTTGGAAAGGGACTTGAAGCAGGAGAGGTCAAGGGTAGAGTGAGAGTTGGAATGAATTTTGGGAATAGGCTGAGGGAAAGGATGATGAGAAATAGGGTGGGGTGAATATGGGAACAGTGTCAGTGAGAAATCAGATGGAGAGAGGAAAGTGAGCAACAGAGATAAAGAAGATAATTCAGAATGGGTAGGGGTGGGGGAAGGGCTAGAGAAAATGTCTGAAGAGGTTTGGAAGATATGGAGAAGAAGTAGGTTAGAGATAATTGAGGTAAAGTATAGGAGTTGTGTTGAGGAGCACTCACAGGGAATTTGTGCATCTGAGGACAGTATAAATTCTAGGGTTATTTGTTCATTTTATTACATAACAAAATGATAAATTTCAAAAAGCAAGAAATAAAAATATTCTCTTCAAAATAAAGCATAATTTCATTTACTTTAAAGCTATAGTTTTAGTCTCATTTTTTTTCTTCTTTGTTTTTCCTCTCCTTTTCCACACAATTGTCATTCACATCATCGAGGCTCTCTGAACTTGAAATATTTACTGAACAAGGCACGTGTAATCCATGATCTATTAAATGCACTTTGCCATATTTGGGGGTTTTATTTCTAAAACATACTCAAAACTTAATGATTAGATGACAATGTCATGAATAATTAATGAAGCTTTCCTGCTAGTTACTTGAATTTTGGTATGAGGTTTTCTTACTGAACAAGATCTATGGTTTTTCTTTTATAGAATTCTGGTATTACTGAGTGACTTTAGAGAATTCATTTGATATGGAAAACCCTAAGAATACGGAGCCCAATCTTTGAAAATAAATAATGATGTGCCACTGAACTTTTGCTTTGCTGAGTTTTGGACTATCAATATTTAAGTAGAATAAAACCAAGGCTACAAAGAACTTCTGTTACAGGATTGAGAATCATCTTCTTAGACCATCTTCATATTTGATTCTTTACTTGACAGTTTCATTTAATTTCTTTAAATTTTACAAAGAAGCAGCTGGCCATTTTACATATAATTTACATATTTAAATTTTAAGCCACTAAACACAACACCCAAAATTATATAGATCACAAAGCATGAGGAATAACACTCACAAAGCAGGGTTTTTTTGATGATGAAGTTGGTGTTTTCGTGACTGTCTCCAACTATATAATATATATATATATATATACCCTAATATACGTATATAATCCCTACTATGGGTACACTAATCATAATTGTAATCGAAGCCAAATTTTGTTTGCTGTCTTTTCATCTGCTTTTTGATAAACATTAGTTCTTGGTAAGTTATTTCTCAGTTTCAATCAAACTTCATTATTGTTTGCACTCACAAGGTGGTTTCCTTTGAAGGTTAGAATGCAGTAGTTCTGTTTCATAAAGTTAATGTGATAAGAGAGTGTATAGTGTAGACTATGTCTTAAACAAGGTGATCTGTCAGTTTGGTTTTTTCCTTAGTCAAATATTGGCAGTAACTCAAGTAAGGTAGCCTGTATCCTTCTATCACTTCTGTGGCTTTGCCACCCTATGCAAAATTCAGGTTACTCAAGTCTTAAATGGTATCCCATCTTCTGGGTTGGTAAGAAGTAGGAGAAAGAAATCTCACTACCTTTCCTTATTTTTCAGAGGCCAAAGTCCTGGTTTATAAAGCACATGCTGAACCAGGGGAAGTGAGGGAGACTAGCCAGCCTCTTTAACCTCCTTCCTTAAAGGCCAAATAGATCCTGTAAAAGGGCAAGAATTTGCCCTCAGATCAAAGATTACCACCCCTTCCACTATGTGTTAAGGCACATAATAAGAGGTTAGGTGGTAACCTATTATTTAAACTGCCCTTGGTTTGGTAAAAACAACAGCAACCATTACTCAGGAAATTTGAAAATTTAAATGTACAAATTTAATAGTGGCCCATGTGCCCTAAAACTCAGCACAAAATTTATAGTATACATGAATAAAAAGTAATAAGATTACTTTCTCAAGAAATTATGAGTTAATCTCATTACTTTCCAGTCCGACTTTATGTGTATTTTAGGATTTGTGAGATACATGTTCCTGAAAACCATATTTATAGATAAGCATGACTGTGTAATTTTAATACTGGGCTGATCAGCTGGGCCAATGAAATACCATCTTCTCTCTCAGAAGATCCTCTTAGTCATTAATTTCATAAAGCATTTCAAGAATTTCCCCATTCTACCCTGATTCTTCTCATCCAAATTAATATAGTAGTTGGGAAGTGAAAAATTAATTTTCAAACCAAAATATTGTTTTAGCATGCAAGATTTTAGGCATCCTGTGGTGCTGTTATTGTCATATTATTTACATCACAACCACGTATGCTATTTACAGTTCTACAGTTATTTGTCTCCTTGTGTTTGTTAAGGCTTCCCATAAGTATTTACAATTTTGTCCAGTATATGCCAGAAAAATATGTATATTTGAATTCTTCTGTTCGTAAGCTTTTTTCCAGAGGCCTTTTCTAAATAGTTCACAGAAGTACTATATTCAAGTACTCCTGGCCAAGTCTCCTGGTTCCTTAGCTTTCAAGTCAATAAATTTCTTAGACATTTAACTGGACTCATCCAAATAAAGGTTAATACCTATGATGTCATTTTCACTTGTCAAAGAAAGTATCCAAGAACAAATAAAATTACCAGGAGATGTACAATGTGACTTGAAGGTTAGTTGGTATTTTGTTTATTGAAGAAGAATACATATTATTCATATACAACACATTCCTCCAATCAAATTATCAGCTAATTTACTGATGCCATACAGAAAAACCTAGTAAGTTACAAACTAATTTCATTCAATCTTACCAAAGATCCTAAGTGTTTGTATATCAATTTTTGTGTTTTGAATTTAGATGTCCAATGTAGTATTTTGAGTTGTCAGATTTTGTACATGTCTTTTTTGTTGTGAATTGTCTTTGTTAGTTTCCTTAATCAGGACAACTCTTTGAGGAGTCAGGTTTTATAACTGGTGTTCACCTATCTTTGAGAGCTCAGTAAGTGGCGAAGGTGCAATGCATCTGGAAGTTCCCCCACCATTACCAGTGGGAACTCCAAAATCCCTGCCCCTAGCAGCTCTACCACTGCCTCTAATCACTTCAAGATTATCCATAGGAATTCCAACATTAACCATGGGGATAGTACTGACATTACTCTTGGGAATTCTAGCATTGCTCCTGGACCATGCAGAATTATCTTCGGGAATTCCAGTGTTTCCTTGAAGTGCAGAATTCTCAAACCTCTTATTGATAGGATGATGTCCTCCAGAATGTGATGGAATTGCTTGTCGCCTGGCTCCCTCCATGTTGTCTCTTTCCTTGATGTTTCCTAAAACACAAGATCAGAAGTTGTTTTTAAATAACAAACAAGCTGACCTCTGTTTTGAGAAGTTATCAACGACAGACAGGTATCTCCAAATTTGGGATCAGTCCAATCAGCTCAAAATGACATGGTAATATCGCCACAGTATGTAACCTTTAGCAATTACAGGTTTTGTAATAAATGATTACAGAGAAAAAATGAGTAAATGGTCCCATGCCCCAAGTTTGAGTTTAATGGCACAGAAGGAGGGAGAGGATAACAACTTGATGAAAGAGCTACAGAATGATTCTTAGCCATTGAGAAAGTACATTGGTAGGTAGTTGAAGGGTTTTTAGGAACAAAGATCTTTAATATGCAATTTTATTTCTTAGTATGAGACTTTAAGAATTCTGCAATCGAGAATTCTGTGGGAACAAGAAATTAGAGAAGGGGAACCCATGAAAGTAGAAGCACTCAGGAATTCATAGAACTTGTGTGTGTTTGTGTGTGTGTGTGTGTGTGTGTGTGTGTTGTGTACACATGCACATGTGTACATGTATACATGTGTACGTGTGTTCTGGTGCATGAGGAGACAACGGAACAACTGTCATTTGTCAGGCAGTGCCCATCTTTCTTGTTTGTTTGCTTGCTTGCATTTTTTTTTTAACAAAGTCTTTCACTTACTTGGAGCTCAAGAAGTAGGTTATAGTGTCTAGCTGCCTGGAAAACTCCAGTTCTTGGATTTCAAGCACACACTAGTAGTCCTCATTTAAAAAAAAGAAAACCTCAACCCCCCAAATGAAAAACACCTGAGTTCTGGACAGTGAACTCAGTTCTCCTGCTTGAAAGGCAAACTCTTTAATGATCTCGATATTTTCCCAGCCCTGAAAAACTCTTAAGAAAGTTTTTAAATATAAGAATGAGGTTAGCTGAGTGTGGTGGCGCACGCCTTTAATCCTAGCACTTGGGAGGCAGAGGCAGGCGGATCTTTGTGAGTTCAAGGCCAGCCTGGTCTACAGAGTGAGTTGCAGGACAGCTGGGGCTACAATGCAACCCTGTCTCGAAAAGGCACCACAAAAAAAAAAACAAAAAGCAAAAAAAAAGAATTGACTTGAAGCCCAATTTGCAAACATTTCAAAGGATGATGTGATCTGGGCCGACTTTAGGTTGTACTTTAATTTTAGTGCATTTGGTAAGTAACTTCTCAGACTCCTAAAAGGAAATATTTCAGAATGGGCCAAATCATGATTTCCAGATAAAATTTAAGTTAGATTCCAGAGTTTTCTCTGACACTATCTTTAGTAGATTGGTGAGACTATTTCTAGGAAATATTTCTAGTTGATATACTTTTCATGAAGTTACAATTAAGTTTTCCAACAGAAGTTAGAATGAAAAATTCCCACTATGATTTACTATTCATAGGAACATTTTTGTATATTCTTACATAGATGCAATGATAAAAACAAAAATGCAACTCTATAGTTAATAGTGAATATAAATCTAAGATTGAAAAATATATTACAAATGTTATAAAATATAAATTCTATTAATATTTCCTTTAATCAAATATAGTTTATAATATTAATGATTTATCTGTCAATTTTCACTTTATTGTCACTAGGTACTCACATCCAGGAAAAGATAGAGAAATTATTCGTTTGGGATTTTTTTTGGTCTTTTCGATACAGGGTCTCCCTGTAGCCCCAGCTGTCCTGGAACTCACTCTGTAGACCAGGCTGGCCTTGAACTCACAAAGATCTGCCTGCCTCTGCCTCCTGAGTGCTAGGATTAAAGGCATGCGCCACCACGCGCGGCTTAACTTTTTTTTTTCCGTTTAGTTTTCAACCAGTGGGTTAATAACACCCATTTTCTCATTCCCTTTTCTAATAGTTACAGGGTAATAAGTGTGTTAGAGGGTTTTGCTTTTTCTTATTTTATGGGTTAAAACCTTTTTAAAATTTTTATTTATTTTTTTATGTGTATGAATGTACTGTCTGCATGTAGGTCTGTGCACCCATGTCGTGCAATGCCGTGGAGGTCAGAAGAGGGTGTCGGATTCCCCTGGAACTGGAGTTAAGTAAGGAAGGTTCTCAGCCGCCATGTGGGTGCTGGGGATCGAACCAGGGTCCTCTGCAAGAGCATTGGTGCTCTTAACCACTAGGCCATCTCTCCAGCCCCTATGGGTTAAAAACTATTAATGATTAAAGAGTAGTCATTTTCTCAAGCTTATTCATCTAGGTAGAAGTTATTTTTAAAAAGTAAATTTTATTCCAAACTTTTGAAGTCTTAAGAAGTTTCTATATTTTCAGGGTTGCTTCCCCCCCTAGGATTATTAAATGGAGTGTGATTGAATTAATTCAGTTTAACATCAGGCTGTAATCAACAAATATAAGGCTTAATTTGTAGAGGAAGCTGCTAATTCTCTTAGAAAAAAAAAGTTAGTGTTTTATGAGATAGAGACAGATTTCCAGATGGCAAGTTTGAAAATAAATTTAATGATGAATGTCCACTTACATGGAAAATTATATGTAATTTACAAAAGCAATTACAGCCAGTTCAAAAAATCTTACCTCCTGTTAGTAAATTGCTATCAGTTGGGAAGAAACGTGTCTCGTCTGCATTTAATTTGAATTCCGGTGCATTTAGGTTTAGGCTTCTGTTGTCACTGTATCTTGGTGGGCTGCGACTGCGCTGCTGCTGGAGCTTAGGACGCTGGGGCAGCATTGGGAAAGGAGCTTGCAAATTCTGGAAATGGGGTTCCCTAAGTAGGGGGGTTGCTTGATTTTCTTCTTCTGAGGCTAGGTTGAAGGAAGCAAGTTCTCTGTCTTCTTCGGTAGGAGTAGTTTCGAGAATATGGAGTCCTTCACTGTTTAGTGGTGCTTCTATGAGCTCTGCCCAGGAACGCCGGAAAATGGATCTCTCTCTAAAAGGATACATGTTTCTTGCTACTTCCAGATCATCACTTCCTGGGGACTCAGCATTTTCTGGAGATTCCATCCATAGGTTTCTTGGGGTTCCTGGGCGACTGTATTCTGAGGATGGTGAACATTTATTTATTAACACCTCCAGGTGTATAAACCCAGTGAATTTCAAAGTTGGAATTTCTGTATCATCTAGCTCCTCCTTTCCAGGCACACCGGCAACAAGTATTGCAGTGCCTTTCCCCCTTTCCTCGGGACTGACAATTCCTGTAACGTCTAAGCGTTGAAATTCTAGGAACCCTGACGATATAATCGGTATATTCTCTAGGCGAAGAAGCCCTGAAGTTTTTGGTCTTACAAGGGCCATGCTCTCTAACTCTTTAGAGATGTTAGGGGGGGTGGTGACATCTACCACCGGACTGATAATCCCCAGGTCCCACTGATGGATACCTTCAGGGATGAATTGGCGGGAGGCCAAAGTTGGTTGTAGTTTTTGTTTTCTGGCCTTTTCCCGAATTTCCGCATCAATAGGACGGAAATAAATAAAATCATCAGAAATGTTTTGAGCACGTCTGTATTGGAAGTTTGGATTGACAGAAACGATCTGAAAGAAAAATTGAAGTTCAAAGATATAGTTATTTCATCAATGCTTTTAATAGTCTTCCTGATTATGATACATTATATCTTAGACCTGAAAGAGCAAGATAACATCAAAGTAGACACTATGGATATATGTTACTCCAAGTTAATTAATCAAAGTTTAAATTAGATACTATAAGCATACTTTACTCCAAATTAAAAATAGACATTATAGACATATGCTGATTACTGCAAATATGATGATGAATCCCACAATGTGATCTGTTTCTTTCAGGAATAGATTATTTTACTTCAGTATTTCCCAAATATATTTCCTAATATTTTAATCAAAGAGTATTTGTCTTCCAGAACATGAATGATTTATGGAAAACAATTTAGAAAATAGTTTATAGCTCTTGTAACATCATACATAATATGTAGGAATCCTTAAAAGTTCCCAGAAATTTTCTTTTTAAGATTTGTTTTTATTTATTTTATTTTATTTTATTTTGCATGTGTGTGTGCGTGTGTGTGTGTGTGTGTGTGTGCATGTGTGTGTGTGTGTGTGTGTGTGTGTGTGTGTGTACAGATGTGTACATGCCATGGAGACTGTCAGAAAATAACTTTTGGGGAATTAGTTCTCTCCATCTTGTTTTTCAGGCATAGTCTCTCTTGTTCCTGCTACTAGGCTGTGTGCTATAACTGTGCTGGGCAAACACAGCTGTTTTAAAAATGTGAGTTCCAGGGATCAAGCAGGTTGTCTGGGTCAAAGGAAAAACCTTTTTTCCATTGAGGAATCTTTCTGGCCTGGAAATCCTTTAATTGATCTGTAACTACTTTAACCAGGTCTTTTATTTTCTACATTCTAATACTTTGACATCTAGAGCTTTGCTTATCTTGGAGAGACTGCCTCCTCAGGGCTACCAGTTCTTAGAGACAGTAAACAAATTGCCTGTGAGCACATCTTTCAAATGCAAACCAGCCAACCTGACATCCCTACTCCCACCCAGTCCACTCTCTAAGCCACTATTCTGTCTGCTAGCCAGATCATTCCAGAAAACTAGGGACACCTGGTACATTCCAGAATCCACTGGAATTATTCAAACTAGCCTCCTTGTTTTGCCTCATTAACCCTGATTTAAGTGCTTCTCATGTTCCCCAAACCTAATATAACAGAGTATGCCACTTCTTTTGGGATGAGTGCATATAGGGAACTATTTTCAATGGCTGAAATATACTGACATATTTGCTGGCCCCACAATATATAATGATATACTAAGACTAAACTTACACTAAACATTCATGTTTGCATATGATAACTACTTTTAAACTGTGTACTTTGGTGTTTTTCAGTATAATCATAGAGTTAACTCCTATCACCACTATGTGATTCTGGAAGATTTTTATCACCTCCAAAAGAAATCTCAGGATGTGAGCAAAAGTGGTTAAGTAAAGACCCAGAAAAATTCTCTCAATAAAAGCAATGAAATAAAAGTGGCAGAAAATATCAGAATCAATTTTTATAAAACTAGAAATTAGTCAGAAGCTTAGAGTGATTTCTGATCATTTGTTCAATGTGGATGACTGAATGGCAATAGTGACCTCTGGCCAGGCATTGTGGTATACACTTTTAATCCCAGCACTCAGGAGGCAGGGCCAGGAGGATCTCTATGAAATCAACATGACCCTGGTTAAGTTTCAGGCTAGTTGGGACTACAGGGAGACTCTGTCTCAAAAAAAAAAAAGGAAAAATGACCTTTGTTACAATTTTAATTTTTCACAGTCTAACGTCACTTTCTTCCCCAGTTCCACAGATGCTTTGCAAACTAATAACAATTTTGAATTGTGGTAAAAACCTTGGTCTTACAAGACATTGAAAGAGGTAAAATAGAATCAGTGCACCTTTAAATACTTATTCTCAGAGAGTAATCATTAATTGACTTGCCCGAGAACAACTTAACTTGATATGTTCATTAAAATAAGAAAAGGAAAAACAACAAGCATATATACACATGCATACACCATAAACAAAGAAACAAGAAAGAAAGCAAAAAAGAAAGAGAAAAAGAAAAAAGAAAGAAAAGAGTGATGGTAAAATTTAGAACACCTAATTAATGGCAGCATTTGATTCATAAGGCTATTATTTTTCATATTTTCTCTAGCTTTTATCAGACAATTATTGCACAAATAGAACAAAGGAAAGATTAACATTAAAGTAATGGTATTACACTGAAAATTCCTGGCTAATATTTATCAATTATATGTTGTTTTATCCACTGGAATATGAGATCAGGTATTTCTCAAAAATCCTTTGTAAATTCTTTATTTCTGATTTTATTATTTTGGGGTGATAATTTTGTGGTTTGATTAGAACAGGTTTTCTTGCAGAATATTTCCATATGGTGGTTCTAAAAATAATTAGTCCTATAAAATTGTTATTTATTAAAATGAATTTAGGGGAAGAAACAAGTTAAACAATTTTATAAGACCATGTAGATTTACACTGTCATCAATAGTGAAGGATAAGGTTCCTGTTTTTGCACAAGTATCCTCAGCAGCATTTGTAGTCATTTTTTTCTTGATATCCCACTGTCACTGGGATAATACGGAATCTCAAAGTAGTTTCAATTTGAATTTCCTTAATGACTAAGGATGTTGAACACCTATAAAAAGATACTCATTGGCCATTTGTATTTCTGATATTTTGAGAAATTTTCTGTTCATTTCATTGGACATTTACCGATTTGTCATTTGGGGGCTTTTGGTATTTAATTTTGCAGTTACTCAGATACTCTAAATACAAATCTCCTGTCTGAAGTACAACTGAAAAAGATTTTTCTCCCATTCTGAAGTATGTCTCTTCCCTCTTTTTTTTTTTTTTTTGTGTGGTCTTTTTCGAGACAGTGTCTCCCTGTAGCCCCAGCTGTCCCGGAACTCGCTCTGTAGACCAGGCTGGCCTTGAACTCATAATGAGTGCTAGGATTAAAGGCATATGCCACCATGCCCAGGTGTCACTTCACTCTTTTGAGTGTTTATTTTGCTGTGTAGATTAATTTTGGAATCCTGTTTCTATTTTGGGGTCTATTTGATTGATATTGGGGTGCTTTTCAGATTGTCCTTGCCTACACCTAATATCCTAAAGTGGTTTTTATGTTTTACATTAGCATTAAATTTTTAGATTTTAATTTAAGGTATTTAATCTACTTTTATTTTTTTCAGGGCAGGAGATATGGATCTAATTTCATTCTTTTGTAGTGATGAATGGTCCTAGATCTTGTTGAGAGAATTAACATGAGTTTTTTTTTTTTAGTTTAAATACTTAAAACTTTTAAAATATCTTTTTATTTATAATTTTTAACGTGTATGAGTGTATTGCCTGTGCATATGTAAGTGCACTTGTGCCATGCTGTGCCCATGGAGGTCAGAAGAAGACACCAGATCCCCTAAAACTGGAATTATGGGCAGTCACCAGTCGCCATGTGGGTCATCTCCTTGATCATTGTCTCAATTCTGGTTCTACAACCTAGTTCCTATTGCTAGAGGATATAAGTTAATTTAAAAAGATGATTACTCCTGTTCCAGTGTGCAGTTTCTCCTTTGGATAATTGCTCTTCAGAATATTTAGCTTTGTATGTGTGTTATATATACATTTTAAGGATTTTTAAGGCTACTACTGCCTCTTTAAAACCAAAGAGGTCTGTCAAGGTTTATCTTTCCCAAGCTGTAGAAACAGCTCTAAACATTTAAAAAAGAAAATTAGTCGCTTAAAAAACTTGCTTCAAGGCTTGCAAAGACATCCTAAAGTTTACAGGTAATTTTAATGTTACATTACTATAATGTATTTGAGATTATTCATCCCTGTGGTTTAAATTTCAAAGAAAAATTATATTGCTATATACTTGCTAAATAATTGCTACAAAGGTAAACAGGAGGCAAAAATAAATAAATAAATTCAAAAATGCCAAAATTTTGTCTTCTGGATGCCTGAAGCCCTAATGAAAATTAAATAATTTCAAAGTGTCTGTCATAATGACTTCTATCATTGACAAATAATTTGTTTACATTGGTTAAGAAAAACAAGACTATGTTTTACCTGTATTTATTACTGTTAGAAATTTAAGATACCATACAAATGTTTCCTATGTTTTAGATATAGCCTCCTGGATTTTCATTTAAAATCATCTTATTAAAATGTTTTCTAAATTTTATATAAAACAGGAATCAAGTTAAAGAAAATAGATATTAAAAGTTATTGGTTATAACTGTTATTTGGTTATAAAAGTTGTTGGGCTGGGTGTGGTGGGGCATGCCTTAATCCCAGCTCTCAGGAGGCAGAGGCAGGCGGATCTCTGTGAGTTCAAGGCCAGCCTGGTCTACATAATGAGTTCCAGGCCAGCTGGGACTAAATGGAGACCGTCTCAAAAAGACCAGAAAACCCCTTGTTGGTTTGAGTTAACATTATATATATATATATATACTATATATTAATTATATATACCTGAATACAGGACATTGCATGATGCATGTGATATTTACTGTATTTAAATCCAAGAAATTTGAATAAATGACACTATAAAATGTGCCCCAATGCTTAACAAAGTAACTGCAACCCTACTTTCTCTAGATAGAGATAAAAATTTGGGTTAACCTCTTTTTATCCAAATTATACAAAAGACTCCAATCTCTAATAACAAAAATATTCATAATATTTTATACATAAAGTACTGATGTTGCTTGATTAATTGAGCATCTAAGATGTCCTATATAGTACAATTAGCCAGGATTAAAAATAATTCAGCAATATTTCTATTTTAGTAATAAAAGGAAATGGACACTATTGCAATGACTCCTTCTAGAGTCCCATTTCCATTTCTATTTTACCATTTTTATTATTTATTTTATTTTATGTGTATGGGTGTATTGCCTGCATGCATGGAAGTTGACCTGTGTTGTACAATACCTGCAGAGCTCAGAAGAGGGTGTCAGATCCCTTGGAACTGGAGTTACAGATGACTGTTAGCTGCTGTGTGGGTACTGGGGACCAAACCTGGGTCCTCTGTAAGAGCAGCCAGTGCCCTTAACTGTGGAGCCATTTCTCTTGTAAGGACTATGAAATTCAGATTTATTAGAGGTACAAATTAAGACATTCTTGTTAAAAGAACGTTTTAAGAACACTATATTGTTACATAATTTCTTCTATAATATATTTTTCATTTATTTTCTAAAGTAAATCTGGTAAGATACATAAATAATAAAACGGATCAGGTCATTATCCACAGATAAGAGCTACTAGAGTCAGAGCTAGCCGCTCCATATGAGGTTATATAGTTATAAGGTTTAATTGGTGAAAAGAAAAATAAAAAAGATGATAGATTTGTCGAAAACTCCAAATATAAATAAAATAGTTCAAAGAGTACAAATAATTGTAAATACAGGGGAAATGTCAATCTCATTTTAAAAAAATGTTTGTTTTCTTCATCTGTTACATTTACTCTGATAGGCCAAGGAACATTTCTGATTATTATAATTTTTTTTGGTCTTTTTGAGACAGGGTCTCCCTTTAATCCCAGCTGGCCTGAGCTCGCTATGTAGACCAAACTGGCCTTGAACTCACTGAGATCACCTGCTTCTGCCTCCCAAGTGCTAGAATTAAAGGCATGTGCCACCATACCCACCTCCGATTATTATAATTTCAAGTATAATAATCCTCATATGTCACATGCCAATGTTATGACTGATACAGAGCACAAAGCAAAAGAAAAAAGTCAGATGTGGATCATGATGGCTAATACTTATGATATGATAAGGAGTTTTCCTTTTTGGTTTTACCTGCTATCCTCTCTTCTGCAGACTGCTCTTTCTGCCCTTTATTCAGTCTCATTCTAATACACATTGGATCTTAGAAAGCCTTTCTTAGCAATGTGTAGCCCTTGCATGTACAAAATGTGAAGCTTGGCCAACAGGGGGAACTATGAAAGTTCCCAGAAAAACTGCATCTTCAAACTGACCACTCTACAAAGGTTAATCAACAGATTAGAACTTCCAGTTGTTTTGGAGAGCTAGGAATGTTGCCTTTCCAGACCCTCAGTACCATTTTTCTTGGGTCTTTAGCCCTCTAAATAGCCACTTCTTACCCAACTTTGTATCTGAGTTAGGATCCTGTGACAGATAAAAATCTTTTTGGAATGTATTAAATTAGCAGATCACCAGCTTCCACCAACCAAAAGGCTGAGTGTTACCGGACAGCATCCGAGGCCTCTAGCTGAGATTTCTCTTTTTGCTGTGTACTGCCTGCTTAATGTTTCCACCAATGTATTTGAAAAACATCTTGATTTATGATTTTTTTTGGTTCTGTTAGTATAAACACTTCATGAAACTGTTCACATGTTGGAACATGGAATTTGTGGTAACCTGAATTTGTATTCTTAGGCATATTTGGTTCCAGAATAAACTATGTCTTATCTACTTTGAGATGAGAGTTGCATTTCTGCATCAACATTTTTGTATGTTGATTTTGTGTCCTGAAACTTTACTAAAATTGTTTATCAAGTCTGAAAGGATTTTTGTAGTGCCTATATGGGTCTTTTAAATATAGAATCATGTTGGCTACAAATAGGAATAGCTTAACTTCTTTCTTTACAATCTTATCTGTTTTATATTTGTCTTGTCTTACTGCTCTAGCTACGACTTTGAGCTTTATACTGAATGCAAGGGAGTGAGACCCTGTTTTAATCTAGATTTTAGAGGAAATGCTCTCAAATTTTCCTGTTACAACATGTTTATTATAAGTCTGCTATGCACTCTTTATTATGTTGAAATATGTTCTATCTATTCCTAATTTATTCAAGAATTTTATCATGAAGGCATACTGAACTTTGTCAAATGCTTCTTTATCTATTGACTGAATAACATGATTTATATATAGTTTTAACTATAAATGTGGTCATTATATTTATTGATTTATCTATGTTTCATCCATGGAGTGAAATCAACTTGCTCATGATTTATGATCTTAAGCTGATATTGAAATAATTTGCCAGTATTTTGTTGAGAATTTTTGCTTTTTGTTCATCATAGTGTATTATGACAACTTCATTTTAATTAATTGTCTATATTGTCCTTTCATCTCTATTTTATTGATTTCTGCCATGATCTTTATTATTCTTGGTTCTCCTCTGGACTGGTGCTCGGATTCTTATTTTTCTAGAGACTTGAGTTACATTATTCTATTATTTATTTGAGATATCTCTGATTTTTTAAATACAATCACTTATAACTTTTAAACTTTCCTTTGACGATTGTCTTGAAAGTATACCAGGGGTTATGATAGGCTGTGCTCTTATTTTCACTTGATTAAAGGATTATTTTAATCCTTCTGTAATTTCTTCAGTCACCCACCATTTGCTCAAAAATTTATTGTTCAGCCTCAAAAAATTTGTGAATTTTCTGAGGTTAATCTTCCAATTAATTTGTGGGTTCATTCCACGGTCTGATGAGAGGCAAGAAAATATTTGATTCTTTTTCTGTATTTGTTAAGACTTTTCTGAGGCTTATAATGTGCTCACTTTTAGAGAATAGTCCATACATTTCAGAGAAGAATGTATATTCCATATGTGTTGGGTGGAATGTGTTGTAGATATCTGTTAAATCCATATATTCTGTAATTTAATCTCATGTTTCTTTGATGATGTTAAGTTTGGAAAAATCTATATAGCTATGAAGGTGGGGTATTAGATTCTTCCCGTTATTATTTCAGAAGTTATGTGGCTTTTTATGCCTGTTAGTGCTTGTTTCACACAAGTGTGGACCCTGATAATTAGTACATAAACATTTACAGTAGTTACATAATTTGATAAATTGTTCCCTTTACTAATATGTAGCCACCTACCTTAATTCTTCTAACAAGTTTGGGTTGAGGTCTGCATTATCAGATATGAGAATCATTATGCCAGCTTGTTTGTAATTTCCATTTGCTTGGTAGGTTGAATTTCAGTCATTGACTCTGCTTTCGGATGTCTTTCCTGCTTCTATGTGGGACTTTTTTTTTGAGACAACAGAATTTTGGATCTTGTTTTTTAATTCAGTCAATTCATGTGTATCTTTTAGTTGGTGAGTTAAGGCCATTTGCATTCAAGATTATTTTTGATAAAGGCTTGCAATTACCAATATTTTTGTTAGTTCTTGTTCTAGTTGGTTGATGTACTGGTAGCTGTTTTCTTCTTTTTCTGGTAGTATGGGTATTTCTTTTTTGTTGGGTTGAGATGATGAATTTCTTCCTGGTTTGCGTCTCTTCATGTGTTGCTTTCATGAAAGGTATTCATTCCTATGTTGATACGTCATGGACTGTCTTAACTTATTTTAGTATTAAAACATTATTATTTCATCGATTTTAGAAGAAAATTTGGGGGGTATAGTGGTTTTGGCTGACAACTTTGTTCAAGCCTTGAAATGGATCATTTCATGCTTTCTTGGTTTTACAGTTACTAATTATGCTGGATAGCTTCAGTTGTCAACTTGACACACCTGGGTGGTGGGAATCTCAATTGAGGAATGTCCTCTATTGGATTGGCCTGTAGCCAGGTCTGTGGGAGCATTTTGTTGATTATTGAGTGATGTAGGAGGGCCAAACCCATGTGGATGGTACCACCTGTAGGCAGGTGGTCCTGTTTTATATAAGAAAGCAGGCTGAGCACAAGCCAGAGGAGCAAGCCAGTAAGCAGTTCCTCCATGTTCTGTATTCCAGCTTCCTATACTGAGTTCCCCCCTTGGCTTCTTACCTTGATGGTGAACTATGCTATAAGACAAATAAACCCTTTCCTCCCCAAGTTGGTTTTGGTCAGTGTTTTTATCACACAATAGAGGGCAACTAGAACACTACTGCTATTTTATTGTCATTGTTTCTGTATGTGAGCTGGCATTTTTCCCTTATAAGTTTAAGACTTGTGTCTTTGCAATGTAATTTTGATTAAGACATGTGGCAATGTTCTTCTTTGATCATGTCTATTTGGTTTAAAACTTTTCCCATGCTTTGGTGTCTATTGGTTTCTCTAGGTTTTTTGAACTTCTCAGCTATAATTGCAGTGATTAGGTTGACTAAGACTTTTGACTTCACCTCCATTGTTTGAAGCAGTGTACTTTTACATTTTTGTATCTAGAATATATTCCAGACTTGTTGGCAGTTTCAATCACATTCATTACATTTTTTGTATGCATGTACTTATTAATGACTTGATCTTGTTCTCTATAATTGAAAGTCATTATGCTGTTTGATTTTTCTTCTGTAAATAGTACATTCTGCTGTGTTTATTTGTTAAAGTTTTCAAATCATTTATTTTTATTTTATGTGTAAGAATGTTTTGCCTGCATGTATGTAAGTGCATCACTTGGGTACAATTCTTGCAGCTGCCAGAAAAGTGTGGTAGATTTACTGGGACTGGAAGTTTTGAGTCTCCAAGTGGGTGCTGGGAACCAAAACTGAGTTCTCTGCAAAAAATCAATATTCTTAACTCCTGAGACATCTCTAGCCCCAGCTTCTTTTATTTGATTACTGATTCTTAAGAGTTTTTGTTGGGTTATTTTTCAGCATTTCAATATTCTTGCTGAATTCCCTTCCCCTATGTTGTAAATTTATTCCTCCAAGTAACTGATTCTTTTATCCATTTGGGTAACTTTTGTGTATAAATCTTGAATCAATTTCATAATTTTATTTTCAAGGAATTGAATTAAGTTCAATATCTGTTTATTTAAGTGTTTGGTTATTGTGATGGTTGATAACAATTGTCAAATTTATGAGATCTAGAATCACATGAAAAATGGACCTCTGGGCATGCCTGAAGGAGGCTATCTTGATTAGGTTAATTGAGGTGGGAAGTCCTGTGGGTGACATCATTCCCTGGGTTAGGATCCTGGACTACATCAAAAGGTGAAAATGAGTGGAGCAAAAGAACTCATTTTTTCTTTCTTTCTTTCTTGAAAATAGATGCAACGTGAACAGCTGCTTCACACTTCCATTGCTGTGACTTCCCCAGTGTGGTAGATTGAACCTCAAATTGTAGACCAAATAAACCCTCTGTTCAATGAGTCAATTTGGTCAGGATTTTTAATCACTGCAACAGAAAAGGTAACTAAAGCAGAATGCTTCTGCCAGGAGTAGGTCCATTGCTGATTTACTTATGTGATCCTTAGATCTTTGTCATTGGCTTATCTGAGAAATGTGGAAGAGTTTGGAAGGTCTAGCTAGAAAAGCCAGACAAATGCTGGGATTATAAGCATGAACAACTACACCTGATTGACTATAGCTTGTGCTAAATTCTGTATTTTATACCATTTGAAAATGTGAATGAAGGGCCTGTGTGATGGCTCATCAAGTAAAGGTGACTGACACCAAGCCTAATTACTTAAGTTTGATCCTGGGAGCAACATAGTAGAAGGAGAGAACCAACAAACATACACAATCATGTACACAAATAAATGAATGCAAAAAAGTGAAGGAAATAAAAAAGCTCATAAACTTCTCAGATTATTTAAAATACTGTACTCAAGAGAATTTTCTTCTTCCAAAGCATATTTCTTTAGTCCACTTAGTTTGACACTATCCTTTCAGTGTTCAAATAGAGAAAAAGCCATGTGTTAAATGTCTACCTATCTGACCAGTGTTGATCACAGTAACTGCTACAGTAAAGTGACAGGAGATAAATCATTAATCTCATTCTTTTGCTGTTTTCTCTATGATTCCTTTATTCTATTTTTGGAAAGGAATTTACATTTCGCAGTAAGGATTTTTATACAGAATCTGAGTTGCTACATGAATATACTTTTTAAATTGCTGCCCATAATTTTAAGTGACAAAAAAACTGAGTTTCTACATTTGTCTACTGCTGTTCAATGTTAAAAAACCGATATTACGTACAGTAGTTGCTTCCTGGCAGGCGTTACACCAAATCACAGGGAAGTCTCTCTTCAAGGCCTTAAAACATTTCTCATAAACCACAGCACTCATGCGTATGTATTCTGTAAGAAAACATAGGACTCTAAATTTGGAGCATTTAAATTTGTAGACTGGAAAAATTTGTGATAGCATTAACTATATGCTAGAGTTTGAACAAAAGGTAGATAACGTATTGATACAAATTCGTTCTTTCTTCCATTTATCACATAGCCTACTTAATGATTATACAGGCCACTATTTTCCCATTTTTCTTGTTGTTTTGGTTCTATAAGTGCTCCTAGTGCTGCACTCAGAATTTTAATAAACAACCATATACAGATACTGCTTGCTGAGGCATCAAATCACCTGCTGATTTTAGGATGACTGAAACTGACCTCAATTATGCAAATAATAGTGAGTGGCATGCCTGTGCTTTCTCGTTCGTCATTACTGTGTACCTCTGTGTATTGGTGGAGTATGCCACTAAAGAATTAGATATCTGGAATAGCTACTTAACGACTTTTATTTCTTCCTTTGTTCATCCATACAAATTAACTATGTTGTAATTGTGCAATACTCCAATTCTGCAATAAAATTGCAATACGACTTATCATTAGTAAGTAGTAGAATTTAGTAATTAATTAGTAATCATTTGTGCAAAATAGTAAAAAAATGTGATTTTTCACATAAGCCTTTTTCTGTTCATTGTTTTTTCCTTTATTTTCTAAATCAGATTGCACAAGTGATTTTTGTTTGTTTGTTTTACTTTGAAACAGGGTTTAACTATGTAACCTTGGCTGGCCTGAAACACTTCATGTAAACCAGGATGACCTCAAACTCATAGATATCTGCCTTCCCCTGCTTCCTGAGTGACAGGATTAAAGGCATGTTCCACCACACCTGGCATATAAAGGATTTTTTTCATTGTTAGAAATATATATGATAATATTTTATACAATGATTCTGTTTCCTTTGTATCATGACTTTGTAACTTACTCTTCCAGGACCGAAAGTGATCAAATCATATTTTTTTCATTTTGAAAGACACTGAGTAACTCTAGGGACTATTTACTATTTTAAAATTTTTCCTCTAGAAAGAAAAAATTATTATATGCAGTATCACAGAAGAACCCAGACTTAGATTTTTCCACTATATTCATGATAGTAAAATCTCTAATGAACAAGTTAGACATTTAATTGTATACTTTCACTTATACGGTAAGAGATTCAAGAAGAAAAGTAATAAGAACATAAAAAGAAATTGTATCCATGAAACACTCATTTCCAAATAAGCTATTTCTCTGAAAATAACTGAATAATACTTAATGCATTTCCGTATGTCAACTTTAGATCAGCTTTAGAAATTAAACTTTTGATACTACTCAATGAGTCTTCAATAAATGATTTGAAAATTGTCCTATATTTGTTAAATACATTATAGTAAAACTTCTAGTAACCTTTAGATTATATAATGTAGGAAAATCCAATTTGGATTAGGTGTGAATTGGCTAACTTTCCAGCCAGCATCTCCCAGGGGCACAGGTAGGAATCATGAGAATTCACTGACCCTACCCCATGGGAGGGCAGCAGCTCATGACCCAGCAGCACATGATTCAGGGGTCTGGTATTGACCCTAAGTGACGACATCATGCAGCCTATAAAAGTGAGTTGCAACATACAATAAACGGTCTTCATTACTACCTGACAAGCTCTCAGGTCCATTACATTACACATGTGTAGGCCAAAGTAGGCCTGAGTCTTGAGTGTCATGTGCTAGCACCAGGCTGAAATTCCAGTCCTGGGAGCCATCAGCACCTGCACTGGTGAAGGAATCATGGCCAGGCAGGGTCCACCTCCCTAGGCTAAGAATATGAGAGAGGCAGTAGCTGCTCAGATTGGGCTGAGGCTGCATCCTGCTGGCATTTTGTGATGAGGTGCCAGCTTCCCAGGTAGCCATGGGTGGCTACTCCCCCCTCCCCAGCAGGAGTGAGTTACATTAGACTGCAGGAGTGTGTACCACATCTAGTGCCACAACACAGGACATTAAAGCAACTTTGCTGAGTCTGAACCCTTGGAAAAAGGGGAAATTTACTTTTTAAGGGAGCAATATTTCAGGAGGGCCCATTCTGGGATATATGGGACATGGTTCTTGACTGTGCCCCTGAGTCTATTTTTTCTCCTGTAGCTATTGTTTTCCAAGTTTGGGCCTGGAGACAGATTGGCATCTCTGAAGCATTACAGGCCTAGGCTAAGAAAGAAAGTAAAGAAAATCCTCCACATGTTCATTCTACTGCTGTGCCTATGGATGGCACTGGCAGAGCCTTGGCCTCTGTACCAAAGCCCACTCCTCTGATAGACCTCCAGAGCTCTCTGGAGCCTGCACTCTCTTGCAAGCTTTTAGCCACTCATCAGTGTGCTTCTGCTGAGCCCCTGAATGCCCCTTTGGTTTCTTCAGACTTGAAATATCTATCGGTCTCTCACCCCTCCCAGGTGATGGGTGCTCAGAGAAATTGTGAGCAGGTAAATTTTCCTCTCCCTTCTACCCATTTTTCAGAGGCTTTTCCAATTAATGTAATTAATATGCAACCTACCCCACGGTGTCCATTCATTTGATATCCTCATGAGGCTACTACCCTCAAAGACCTTCAGGAGGCCATTTGTAAAGACGGTCCCCCACTCCCCATTTGTAGAGAGCCTTTTGGACACTATATTTGTGGGTCTCAACATTCCTTGTGATTGGAAGCAGATGGCTAGGGCCGTATTAGCACCCAGTAAATTTTTAACATGGAAGGCCTTTTTTTCATAACCAATGTGAACAGGTTGAGTGCACACTCTTGAAGTACAAATTAATAAACATCAACTCCAGGGGGAGGTCAGATTCCCAGTGAACAAGACTGGAGTTCACCACAAACCTTTGATCAAGTGCGCAATTGTGTTATGAAATTTTGGAGATAGCTCCCTCCCTCTGGAGGGTCTGCCTTGTTCTCTCAGCTGTACCAGCACCCTAGGGAAGATTTTACTCAATTCCTTGCTTAGGTTACAGAAGCAGTAGAGAGAAAGGTTTCACATGGGGAAGCCCGTGAAACTTGGATTAAGGACCTAGTATATGAAGGTGACAATGCTGATTAAAAAATAGCCATTTGTCCAATTCATTCTGGATCACTGCTACTCAGGATATTGTCACAAAGGCTTCTGAGATAGGGGTTTTGGCACAGGAACTCACCTCCACCTTGCAGCCCTCCAGGAAGGACCTCAGATGTTGGGAGTGCGGTCAAAGGGGCCATGTGCGTTTGACTTGCCCAGGTATGCCTGAGGCCCCAGGCCCACCTGGCTAGACAGCCAACCATGCCTTGCCCCAGGTGCCAGAGAGGGTTTCATTGGCCTGAGGAATGCCATGCTAAGTATACTAAAGACAATGGAACTTTAAACTTGAGCAACTCCCAGCCTGACAAGAAAGGGAGTCAGGACTCTGTCAGCCTTGGCTTTCCTCCTCTAATCAAGTAGAAATAGAGGAGCCTGGAGGTTTTTGGGCTATCCCCCTTGAGAAAAAAATTAAACCTCTCATGCATCCATATTTATATTGGAGATAAGCTCTTTGAATGCTTATTAGACACTGGGGCAGATCTAACCATCCCTAGAAAAGAGAAGGTCTGCCGGGCGTGGTGGTGCATGCCTTTAACCCTAGCACTTGGGAGGTAGAGGCAGGCGGATCTTTGTGAGTTCAAGGCCAGCCTGGTCTACAAAGTGAGTTCCAGGACAGCTGGGGCTACAGGGAGACCCTGTCTCGAAAAGACCAAAAAAAAGAAAAGAGGAGGTCCCGGGAGAATGGAGGTCAGTGAACCTTAAAACTGCTAATTGTGCCTGGTCTGTTTCATAACCTATTGGGTAGGGACTTCCTTAATGCCTCAGGGGCAATCTTAACCATGGAGGACATAGTCTCCTGTGATCCAACAATCAACCCCATAATCCAAGACCAAGGCTGGCTGATCTCTCAATTTTAGGGGCCACTGTACTGCCACCCCCTATCAAACTGGAGTGGATGTCTTCGACCCCCATCTGGGCAGAACTTCCTGCACCAAAACTTGCCACTTTGGAGTCCTTCATAGCTGAGGCAGGACATATTGAGTCATCTACAAGCCCTTGGAATGCTCCTGTTTTTGTAATTTAAAAGAAACAGCAGGGGAAGTTCTACATGCTTCCTGATCTCAGGGCTATCAATGCCACA
Organism: Rhizomys pruinosus; assembly: GCA_009823505.1. Classification (NCBI taxonomy): domain Eukaryota; kingdom Metazoa; phylum Chordata; class Mammalia; order Rodentia; family Spalacidae; genus Rhizomys; species Rhizomys pruinosus. The sequence goes on from VZQC01008144.1 coordinate 903,953, forward strand.
ATGAAGAAAATGGGTACAACCCAGCCTGGGCTATACCAATGATATAATGAATGTTTCTTTTCTATTCTTTGCACCCCAAGGATAAAACTTATTTTGCTTTCACTGTTCCTCATAGAAACCATTCTTCCCCCACAGAAAGATATCAATGGAAGGTACTGCCTCAAGGTATGAAAAATAGTTGAACAATATGTCAAGTTTTCATTAGTCATGCTTTGAGGGAATTTGTCATGGTCCCAGGGTTGGATGCCACCCATTTAATGGACGACATTTTATTAGCCCACCATGATAAAGCAGTCTTGGATGCTTTGCTCCCATAGGTGTTATCAGCCCTCGAGATAATTCATTTAAGTGTATCCCAGGAAAAAAATCCAACTTGCCCCCTCCGTATGAATTCCTAGGTTCAATCCTGGAGACCAGACTAATCTGGCCTTAGACACCTGTTATCAAACTTCCAGAGAAAGGGCCTCAATATCAACTTCAAAAGGCTTTGGGAGCCATTAATTCGGTACATCCATGGCTTCATATATCTTCAAAGGACTGCCTAAGGGGTTCCACAGAGCCTTCTTCCTGGCATCAGGTGACTAGAGAGGCTTGGGTTGTTAATGAAAAAATCAACTCTGTGCTACAACAGGCCTTCACAGTCAGATTTGACCCCTCCCTCCCCTTGGTTGGATAATTCTCACTCCTGGATATTGCCCAGTAGGGGTCATTTGGCAGTCTCATGGACCTCTGGAATGGCTACATCTTGCATATCATAAAATTCACAAGATAACTCCCCACTTAGAAGCAGTTGCAGCCATGGTTAGACAGCTTTGCCAGAGGACTCTCATTCTCTTTGTCATGGAACTTGAGCATTTAATTCTTCCTCTGAAAAAAGATTTTTTTTTGGATTGGGCTATGCAGCATAATGACCCCTTTGCTATTTCCCTTGGAGGTTTTCCTGGTATGGTTGATAACCACCTGCCTGCCCACAAACTCTTAGCTAGCCTCAAGGAGTTGCCACTAACAGTGCCTCCCTCCACCCCCATTCTGATGTGCCAGGCCATTCCTGGGGCTTGCCTCATTTTACTGATGTCTCCCACATAGGGGCAGCATTGGTGTTCTCCTGGCGAGACTCATCTTCTAAAATCAAACGTTTCTGGCCTTTGCACAAAAGCTCAGTACAGCTCAAAGAACTTTTTGCCATTTATCAGGCCTCCCGTCTATTTTCACCTGAGCCTATCAATCTTTTCACCTATAGTAAATACTGTGCTTCCATGTTACCATTGTTACCTTATGCTATGTGCCATATGGATTTTTCTAAAACTCTTGATACCTTTATATTTCTTACATAGGAGACACTTGAGGTGTACTCAGCTCTGCTCTTTGTCCAGCATATCTGACCTCATTCAGGTTTACCAGGACCACTGGCATCTCTTGATAATGAAGCAGATGGGCTGCTGCAGAAGGACAGCACTACTGATATTCAACCATTCTCCAAAATTCCTATTTGCATTCCCAGTTCCATCAGTCAGCACATAGCCTGCATCAGATGTTTCCTTCCTTAACAGTTGGTGAGTATAAACAGTTGGTCCACAGTTGCAAAGCATATGCTCCATTTTTTGCCATTGGAACCCCTCCAGCCAATGGGGGCCAACCCCTGTGGCTTAAAGACCAATGGCCGTTGGCAAATGGAGTTATATATTATTCTCCCTATGGTCAACTTAAGTACTTACGTGTTACAGTAGACACTTATTCTTACTGTGTAATGACCCCTCCCATGACAGGAGAATCTGTAGCCAAAGTTTTTCAACACCTACTCCACTGCATAATAATTATGGGTGTTCTGCATCAATTAAAAGCAGAAAATGGCCTGGCATATACCAGTGTGAGTTCAAATGCTTCTGCACCTTTTGGAATATTTCTCACATAACTGGAATTCCTTAAAATCCTCAGGGCCAAGACATTGTTGAGAAAATGCATAAAACTTAAAAAAAAAAAAAAAACAGTTACAGGGCTAGAGAGATGGCTCAGTGGCTAAGAGCACTAACTGCTCTTTCAGATGACCCAGATTTGAATCCTAGCACCCACATGGTGGCTAAGAGCCATCTTTAGTGCCAGGCATGGTGGTGCATGCCTTTCATCCCAGCACTCGGGAGGCAGGGGCAGGCAGATCTCTGTGAGTTCAAGGCCAGCCTTGTCTACAGAGCATGCTCCAGGCAAGATGGGGGAGACCATGTCTCAAAAATAACCCCCAAAATAAATGAATAAAAATAAAAATAAAACAGTTACAAAAACAACAGGGAGAGCTATATACATCCTCTCCCCACAATGCTGTGTTTAAGGCACTCTTTACCTTACACTTTCCATCAGTTTTACAACCAGATTTAGTAACTCCAGTCCACAAACATTGGAGCCCTCTGACAGGACATAATGAGGCATCTTTAGGAAAATGGCACCACTCTATGGACAGTGGAAAGTTCCAGGCCCACTAGTAACCAGGGGGAGTGGTTCTGCCTGTGTATTCCCACAGACAGAGCCATGGGCAATATGGGTACCTACAAGGAGTGTCCACACTTGGACTATACAGGATGGACCAGAAGACACCAACAGAGAGGTTGACCCCTCTGAACATCAAGAAGAAGAGAAACCTCAGGCTACTTGCATCACAGGTGTCAAGCATCTCTCTATTTTAATTAAACAACTGTTTATGGTGTGTCTTAATGAAACTTGCTTTCCAAGTGCTTCTAAGTTCTGGTATTGTATTAAAAAAATCTCTTGCTTCCCCTCTCAATAGTACAAAAAGTAAAATGGTATGGTAATGGAGTCATTCCCTAGTTGTAAAAAGAGCCAACTGTTATGGTAGTAATCCCTTATGGAACATATATAGCTGCGTTCTTTAACTGACTAATGGGCATAAGAACTGTAAAAAGAAAATTCTTTATTCAAAGCCAAACATAATCAAAAAATCTTTAAAGGCTGTATAGTTAAACAAAATATATTAATAGAGGGATTCTTTGGTACCAGTAGTGGGCTATTCTGCTGAGATGTTAGCTTGGGGGTCCAAGCCCCCCCCCCCTACAAATAAAGGCTATTTGCCTATAATGTTTGGGTACACACAAAATAAGTGGCACTAAGACTGCTGAAAACTTAATGTGAGCTTGAATAGGAGTATAAAGACCCTCACTTGCAAGTGGAAAGCTGGTCTTCATGATACCAGAGAGCATTACAGAAAGACCACTGGAAAAAATAGAGAATTGGTCTTGAGTCAAAAAAGACTCCTCAGCTATACCTCACCTGCCTGGTGATTTGTGCAGTGAGTGGCAGCCTGAAAGGTGCTTGCCACAAAAGTTAATTGGCTATTAGCTCACTCTTTAGGGAATAGCACTTGGCTCATATTAAAGGTTTAAAAATCTCTAGTAACTAAGACATGTTATAGGCCACAATAAAAACTTGACATACCTTCACAGAAAAGCTAGACTAACATACTATCTCTATATTTGTGTCTGTGCCCACAGCACAACTTGTTATGATAATTAACACTATTTGAATGCCTGTACTTCTCATTGTTTGTGTTTTGTTGGTTGAATTAAAAAGTAAACCCCTGGGCTGGAGAGATAGCCTAGCGGTTAAGAGCGCCGACCGCTCTTACAGAGGACGCCGGTTCGATCCCCAGCACCCACATGGCGGCTAAGAACCGTCTGAAACTCCAATTCCAGGAGAACTCCAGTTCCAGGGGAATCCGATACCCTCTTCTGACCTCCGCGGCGTTGCACGACACGGGTGCACAAACTTGCATGCAGACAGTAATTCATACACATACAGAATTAATAAAAAAAAATAAAGAAAAAAAAAAATTTAAAAAAAAAAAAAAAAAGTAAACCCCTGTACGAACTGCCAATCCATGGAAGAAAAAAGCCTGAACAGAGCAGAGTCCAAAGTGACACCTCAAAAGAAAAAAAGGACTGTTTTATTTTTCACCCATTAGTGCACCCTTCCCCAAAGCCTAGGGAGCAGGCACATTAGAATGTAAAGGCTGAGGATATCAGGTTAATTTGTGAGATCACAGCAGCATAGACTGAACTCTCATTTGATCAACATGCTTGTGCATACAAGCCTCTCTGTTCTATGGGGACCTTGGGTTGTACAAATATAGGCATAGATACTTGCTAATTGGTTTTGCATGAAGGTTGCTTGTATTCATCACTCATGCTTGACAGTCCACCTCATGGTTGGTTTTGGGGTCATATAAAATCTCAGGTCTGGCCTGCCCCATGTTTGGTGCTCAAAACAGGCTTGAGCAGCTGGCTATACAAAGCCCAGATTCTTCATGATGCCAACCTCTCCCATGGGCTCACCTGATTCCCAGAAAAAAATAAAATTAAAAAGGGGAAATGTAGGAAAATCCAGTTGGGTGAGGTATGAATGGGCTAGCTTTCCAGCCAGCATCTCCCAGGGGCACAGGTGGGAATCATGAGACTTCACTGACCCTACCCATAGGAGGGCAGCAGCTTGTGACCCAGCAGCACATGATTCAGGGGTCTGGGATTGGTCCTGAGTGATGATATCATTCAGCCTATAAAAGTGAGTTGCAATATACAATAAATGGGTCATCATTACCACCTGACAAGATCTCCAGGTCCGTTACTTTACACATGTGTAGGCCAAAGTAGGCCTGATCTCAAGTGTCCTGTGCTAGTGTGTGGCTGGAAGGAGGCCTATCAGGTCACTAGCCTGAAAAGTCCAGCATTGGAGTTAGCAGCTCCATGATTGGTGAGCATGGTTTGCCAGCAGTGTAGCCTAGGGAGAGCCAATAAGGCACCAAGATGAAATTCCAGTCCTGGAAGCCATCAGCTCCTGGACTGGTGAAGGAATCACAGCCAGATGGGGAGGCGGTCCACCTCCTTAGGCTAAGAATCTGAGAGAGGCAGTAGCTGCTCAGACTGTAGCCTGCTGGCATTCTGTGATTAGGTGCAAGCTTCCCAGGTAGCCATGGGAGGCTACTCCCCTCTCCCCAGCAGGAGTGAGTTACATCAGACTGCAGGAGTGTGTATCACATAATGTATGGATAGATGTGTTAATGGTCAGTTTAAATTATAACTGTACATTTAAATTATACCTATACAAAATATTGAAACTTTTAAATCTTTACCTGCATTAGCAGCTGCATCTCCAAAAGAGGAACCATATGCTAACTGTAACATCTGACAAACCCAACTGAAAAAAAAATACAAAGAGAAAAGGCAAAAATTAATATAATAGCCAATAATTATTCAGAAACTATGATATTGAAGAAACTTTCTTTTTAAATACATTGACCACAAAAGGTAAGTACTGTGATTTTCATTGAACAGGCAAGAAACCAAAGTTTAAGAATCTTCCTAAAATATATACATACACACATATAAAAAAGGTTTAAATTGAATTATTTTATAATTGATTATAATGCCTTAACCAAATAACACAGGCTAATAAAAAATTCCAATGCTTGGATGATATGTTAATCCATTAATTAACATATCATCCAAACATATGTGTCTATGCCAAAGTAACCTACTATAACTATTAGTGCTGCTTAAATACCTATATATCTAATTGCTTGTGCTTCATTAGTAGGATCAAAAGGTTACTCCTGTCAGCCCATGAAAGGAAACAGCCAGAATTGACCAGAATCCAAGTCAACAGCTCCAGAGAGAGAGGACAGTTTTACTTCTCATCCACCTGTGCCCCTTTTCTAAGCCTAGGGAACAATCTGCGGAAGAGGGGGCGTGGTAGAATGTAAAGGCTGCGATTGGGGTGAACGGTGAAACTACAGCGATGTAGTCTGGACACTCATTTGATCAACTTGATTGAACAAACAACCTGTCACCCCCCAGTGAATGGTGGGACTGTGGGGGTTTGGGCACAACAGTCTGTAGATTGGTTTTGCACGAAGGATGCTTATACTCATGGATTATCACTTATAGCTAAAAAATGAAAAAAACAAAAACCTGAAAGATGCAGGACAGTTATGGCAGAATACATGATCTGGGGTGGGTGGAAGGGAAAGGGAAATATGCCTGATCTGAATTGGAAAATGATGTACGAAATGCACAAACCATCAATAAAAATTAAATTAAAAAAAAAATTCCAATGCTAGGAATGGGCTCCCTCTTGGTGTTGTTGACAAAAGGGCTCACATAGACCCTCAAAGAATACTAGCCACTATTCTTGGTTACCTACCAGAACTTGATGATAAGACCCTACTGCTGAAGACAACACAAATGAAACACAGAACAAACAAGGAAAAATTAAGCTGATACTTGCCTCAAAGCTTAATCTCTACTGGTAGCTTTAATAGTGCTGAAAGATGTCATGCATGCTACCAGAAGAGTAAAGTGATCATTATTCTTACCCAACTGTGAACCTTATGAGCTATAATAATGAGTGGTCTGGCAAGATATACTTACTGGTGCAAAAGTGGCACAAATAGGAATAAATCAATATTTTCTGATTAGATTTAAGGTCCACTTCACAAGAGTGAACCTATACTTGTCACTGTTATTGGGCCCAAACACTTGTAGATAGACAGATTACAGACCATAAAGGAGAACACACTATGATTATTTTGCTATGTATTCACAGTATTAAAGTGACTCTTAATGACTTATTGTTATACTCATAGAGTAGTGCATTTCTCAACTCTCATCAGAGAAGCTTCTTTTTACAATGGATGGTCATTAACCCAGAGACTCACAACTGGTCAACATGCAGAGAATATGAAACTGTAGAGTGAAACACCCCTCTCTCATGCACTCAGAGAGTTTTTTGAAAGAGGCAGTGGAAAGATTTTAAGAGTCAGATGTGGTGGATGAATACGTGAAAACTGTGCTTTTCATATACAGCAGGGCAGTAGTGCATTTGGACCCACAGTGGTTGTAGCAGCATGCATAAGATCTGTACAAACCCAAATCAGACCAAAAACACATCATGGTGGGAGTTAGGGGTTAGAAAGTCCTAGCATTAGATGAGAAATTAGTGGCAATAGATAGGTACTGGATGAAGGAGTGTGCTAGATAGCTTTAGTGTCAACTTGACATACCTGGGTTGAGGGAGCCTCGATTGGGGAATTGGCTCCATTGGACTGGCCTGTGGCCATGTCTGTGAAGTATTGTCTTGATGTTGAGCAATGTGGGAGAGTCCAGCCCACTATGAGTGGTGCCACCCCTGGGCAGGTTGTTGTGTATGGTATAAGAAAGCAGGGTGAGAGTGGGCCAGAAGATCAAGCCAGTAAGCAGCATTCCTCTGTGGCCTATGCTTCAGCTCCTGCCTCCGGTTTCTGCCCTGAATTCCTACCTTGGGCTCCCTGAGTGATGAACTGTAACCCAGGAGATGTGAGCTGAATAAACCCTTTCCTCCCCAAGTTGGTAGTGGTCAGTGTGTTTTGTCACAGTAACTGAAGACAAACTAGAACAGGGAGAATCAGGTTTTTTAAAGGGTGTGATGCTAGGTAGGTTGACAGATTCCAGGGGATAGATCCACCCTCAAGACTATTTGGGGAATACAGATTTGACTTCACAGCCTGTAATAACAAGAGAACATAAAGTGCAGGGTTGGGGAAGATGGATTTGAGAGGAAATGGGGAGGAGGTTTGAATGTGATCAAAATACATTGTATGAAATTCTCAAAGTATTAATAAAAATATTATAAGGGAAAGAAACCAAAGTTCAGAAATGTTTAATAGTATATCTGAGATCAGAGACATAAGAGCAAGTAATGGTGATGCTCATAATCCAAGCATTATAGGCTACAATATTTATCAAAACAATATATAAATTTTAGCTACTTTCAAAATATATTAAAGTTCAAAAGCAAATGTTCTCTTATGTCAAAGATTTTTATACATAATAGTTATCATTAAAGAGTAATTATAATTAACAATACAGTCACAACTATAATTAATACAAATGAAGATCATGAATTATATTAGAAGGTTCTCTTATGAGATCAAAGAAAGCTGGGTCGGTGATGGTTGCATATCTTCTAAGTTTTCCATATTACCAACATAAGGAAGCAATTTCCCATGTTTTAGATAGGCCATTTTTCAAGATGAATTAGAAATAACATGATAGTGTATATAAAAGCAAGACTAACCCATAATTTCTTATTCCTAATATATGAATCGTAGCACAAAAATTATGCCAAATACTTAGTAAGCTGGTAGTATTTAATATTACCTTGGGTGGTTTTAGTCAGACAGTATTTGTTAGAAATTTTGACTAGGTAAAAGTTACTTTTGATGCCTTGGACAGATCCTTTTTACCAAATCATGTTGAATAGTGTGATTCTGAAAACACTGATAACAGAATAAGACCATCTGTCATTCCACTAATCTAAATACCAATTTTAACTTTTCATAATTTATTTTACAGAAATTCAGGAACTAATAGGTGAGCATTAACAGAGAAATGTAAGAAGTGACCAGTGTGCATGGTAAGGAACATTACGTGTTCTTAAGAGAAACACTGTATTGCTATCTTGGTATGTTAATTATGACTATCTCAAAATGCTCTATTTTCTGCTGTTTAGCCCTGAACATTTACTATTATGTAGATATGATTGCTGCCCACTTCTTGGTGATAGAACATAATTTTGAAATTCTTGATTAAAATTTTTAAATGGCAATATTTCAGCCATCTACAAATATAGAACATATTCTTAATGATGTTGTCTATTAAATCAATGATCTTTAGCAATATGGGTAGAAATATTTATATTTTACAGCCACATATTCTAATATGAAGATTTTAATAAAATACTCATTGGTACAAAAGCTAAAAAAATTATTTTCTTTTAGAAATATTTGATTATTTTTATTTTATGTGTATGAGTGTATTGCCTACATATGTGTATGTGCTTCTGTGTCATGCAATGCCCGTGGAGGTTAGAAGAAAATGTCAGAACCCTGGAAGTGGAGTTATTGATGGTCATTAGCTGCCATGTGGGTGCTGGCAACAGACCCCTGTTCCTTGGCCAGAACAGTCAGTGCTCTTAACCACTGAGGCATTTCTCCACCCTCCTAAAATTATTTTCTTGAAGTCATGCAAAAAAGAAATGTTTTTGTAAAACTAGGTAAGATCAGAGTTCTCATTTTCTTTCTCAATTTCAATTTTATTGGCACTTGTAACTAGAAGCTGCTTTTTGTAGTTTGAAAATGAAATGATCCTACAGGTTCATATATTTGAATACTTTGCTTCCAGCCATTGGTGATGTTTTGGAAAGTTGTGAAACTTTATTTTAATAATGCTTTTATTGATATTTTGTGTATTTCAGAAATCATTTCTCAGTTCATTTTAGACATATTCCCCTTTCCCTTCCCCCCACCCCACCCCAGATCATGCAGTCTGCCATAACTGTCCTGTATCTTTCTCTCAGTTGGAAATTTGCTGGAAGAAGTCACTGGGGGCAGACCTTGAGATTGAAAGTGCATTACTACTTCCTGTATTTCTCTGCTCTCCCATATTCTTGTTGCCATACGTTCTCTGCCATGATGGACTGTATTTCTTTTCTTTTCTTTTCTTTTCTTTTCTTTTCTTTTCTTTTCTTTTCTTTTCTTTTCTTTTCTTTTCTTTTCTTTTCTTTTCTTTTCTTTTCTTTTCTTCCCCTCCCCTCCCCTACCCTCCCCTCCGCTTCTCTTCTTTTCTTTTCTTTTCTTTTTTCTTTTCTCTTCTNTGGAAAAAAAGAAAAGAACTGAGAGAGATATGCAGGACAGTCATGGCAGAATGCATGATCTCGGTTGGGGTGGGGGTGGGGGGGAAGGGAAGGGGAGATATGCCTGAACTGAATTGGAAAGTGATGTATGAAATGCACAAAGCATCAATAAAAAAAAACGTTATTAAATAAAAAAAAAGAAAATGAGTAATACAGAAATTTGATTATGAGAAGTAGGGTGGTTGCTATGGTATGGAACTGGTTTAAGGGAAAAATATGCAAAAGTTTGGAGGTATGTGCTCTAAAAGCCCTTAAATGTTGTTAGCAGAGCCTAATGGATAATTCTAATGGTAGTCCAGAAGACCCGAAGAATGCTGGAAGAAACTTGGACAGCAGATGTGTAACTCATAAGGTTTCAGAGAGAACAGGACTTTGTCAGAAACTGGGAAAGAGGATACACAGGTCACATTTTGGCCAAGTGTCTGGCTTCATTTTGCCAGTCTTCTAAGAACTTGAGTGAGTTTGAATTTTAAAGTAATGGATTAATTTGTTTGGCAGAGGAAATTTCAAGATAGGATGACATTCAGGTATGGCATGACAATTGCTCACTTTTCTTATCAGGTCTAAAGTGACAGAAGGCAACAAGTGAAGCAGAAAAAAAAAACTGTGTATACGGATTAGTTAGGAAAGGTACATGACCGACTCAAAGGTTTCAGATAAGATAAGTATGAAAAAGCTGTAACTGTTTTTCTGTTTTGGTATTTTTTCTTTTTGAAAGAGAATCTCCCTGTAGCCCCAGCTAGCCTGCAACTCCCTTCTTAGACCATGCTGCTTCTGCCTCCCAAGTGTTGGGATTAGCTAGTAAGCAGATGCACTTGTTACAGGGATTGGCACAATAAAGGAGAATCTAGCGCTCTCCACTGGGACAATAGAAAAGGTACCCTGAGGGTAAGACCTCACCCATTTAAGGATGCAGCTTGTGAAAATGCAAATTAATTTGAAAGAAGAAAGCCTGAATGAAGAATGTAGCAGTAGCAGTTCCTTGCTAAAAAGCACTGCTTAAGAATTTTTTCAGATTCAATCAACAAGGTCTCCAGAAGCCAAGGGGCCAGATTACATCTCACACTGGCAGAAGAGACTGGCAGCATTATTCATTGGTACTGGTTTTGGAGACATGAAATATGTATGAGAGGGTGGGTCATCAAGGCTTCCTCACGGATGCCGAAAGCCAAGAAAATTACTTTTATTATCTCCAAAATTAATCTATTTTATTAAATTATGAAACATTCTAAATGTAATAATGGTGGCAAATTGGTTATTACTCAGATTAGTCATTCCTTAGTGTATAAATTCTAAAGGAAGAATTAGATTTTTTTCAAATACACTAATATTTTTATCAATTTTTTCTTGTACATCCAGATAAATTCAAACAGATAATACCATCAGAGTACAATTCACTATGCCATTTCTGTATAGTCTGTGATAGCATGTATCTTGGACTGTCAATTATTTTAACATTAAAATCTAAATTTTCTTATAGAAAGTTACTGATCTTAAATAATCTTTTTATTAAATGTTATTAAATGTATACAAAACTTAAATGCAAAAGTTGTGTTGGGGTTGAAAAAATGGAATTCTTAAAAATTCAGATTATATTCTTTTCTTTTTTAAACAGCATTAGAGGTCTCTCCAGTCCTTAGAGCAGGTTTATTACCTGATCAGGTTACTAAGAATGTCTACCAAAAGGGCAAAGTTTGGGAAACTTCAGTAGCTAGCCCTTTAAAAACAATAATTGCTCAACTGTAACACTGTAGGTATATTTTTCTGCTCCTCTTCTCTCCCACTAAATTTGGGGGTGGTAAGATAAACTGACGTCAGTGAAGCTCATTCTGCCTACTGGGCCATGACTAATAAAGATCTTTGTCTCTAACCCAGGAATCCCTCTGGTTTGGGTAGCCTCCAGAAAACCTGTACAGACTCAGCTGTAGGTTCAAATTGGGTAAATCTCAAAATATGCATGACTATTAAGAAAAATTCTAATTATACCTATTATACATATGTCCTAGGAAGGAATATATATATATATAGGAAAGCAGTAGAGAGAGCAAACTGATGGAGATTATTGTAGTAAGTATATAAAACTAGTAACAAATACATTTTACTTGTAACAACTCCTCATTCAATTTTGTCTAGTTAAATATAGACCTGGAAATAAAGGATATATGTTAATAGACTCTCAAAAAATCTTTGCACAGCCAGGTGTGGTGGTACATGCCTTCAATCTCAGCACTCAGGAGGCAGGGGCAAGTGGGTTTCTATGAGAGTGAGGGCAGCCTGGTCTACATAATGAGTGCCAGGCCAGCTGAAGCTACAGGGAGACCCTGTGTAAAAACTTTTTTTTTTTAAATCTTTCCACTGGCATAGAGATACCAATCCCAAACTGACCATGTCACTCTCCTACTTAGCTTAATAATGCCGGAAGGAAAGCTGTTATTGAGGCTATAAAGGGAGAAAAGACATCAGTGGTCTTGCCCAGTGCTGGACACTGCATGGTATAATACTGACCCTTCAGGCAAGATGTACCTATGGTGAAATACCAGCATGCTTATGGAAGTAAACAACCACTTTCTAATTGAATTTGAGGCATGCTCCACAGTAAGGATTTCATGCCTAGTATAAACATGGACAAAATTTCATGTCTGAGGAGGTCATATGCTCTCAACCTACTGTTGTTTTTCTAAATGGCCATGCTGTCAAACTGCTTCCTAAATGTTTATGTTCACACCCACAGATTTGTGCTGCTCTCAACTTTTGTCAGAGAAATTTCTTTTTACAATGGCTAATGGTTGACACACAGGTTAATAACTGATCAAAATGCTAAGAATAAGTGACCAAATGCTCAGCCATAAATGGTGTCCTGGTAAGTTCTTGTCAACTTGATATAAACTAGAGACACTTGGGAAGAGCAAACCTCAATTGAGGCATTTTCTCCAACAGACTGATTTGTGGGCATGCATGTAGGGAATTTTCTTAATTATTAGTTGATGTAGGAGGGTACAGCCCACTGTGAGCACTGCCATGCCTGGACAGGTGGGTCTGAGCTATATAAGAAAAGTAGCTGAGCCAGCCAATTAAGTAAGACAGTAAACATGGGGCTGGAGAGATGGCCTAGCAGTTAAGAGCGCCAACCGCTCTTACAGAGGACCCGGGTTCGATCCCCAGCACCCACATGGCGGCCGAGAGCCGTCTGGAACTCCAATTCCAGGAGAACTCCAGTTCCAGGGGAATCCGAGACCCTCTTCTGACCTCCGCGGCATTGCACGACACGGGTGCACAGACTTGCATGCAGACAGTACATTCATAAACATACAGAAATAAATAAAATTAAAAAAAAATTAAAAAAAAAGACAGTAAACAATGTTCCTCCACGGTTTCTGCTTCAGTTCTGTCATTGACTTTCTGCCCTGGCCTCCCTCAGTGATGGATTGGGTAAGCTTATGTTAGCTGAAATAATGCTCTTTCTTCCCTAAGTTGGTTTTGGTCACTGTTTCATCAAGGCAACAAAAAAGCAAACTAGGGCCATGTGTGGTGGCACAGGCCTTTAATCCCAGCACTCAGGAGACAGAGGCAGGTGAATCTCTGTGAGTTCAAGGCCAGCTGGGTCTACAGAGTGAGCTCCAGGACAGCTGGGACTAAAGGGAGACCCTTTCTGAAAAAGACAAAAAAAGCAAACTAGGATAGATGGGTCACCTATATCAATCTTTTCCCATCCAAGGAAGAAGAAACATCTTGGAAGGGGCAGAAAGAATGTAAGAATTATAGGATGGCGAGGAGATTGATGAAATGCTCTCTTCTGAACATGACAACTCATAGCAGCTATGGTTAGCTGACTAAATATGTAGAAGATCAAACCAGGGAAAATACCAACACAGGTGAGGGAGGAGCTTCCAATGTCCTTCCCTTACCTTAGGACCTACTGGCGTTTAATGAACTTCAACAGAGGGAAAGTCAGTTTTCTTTGGAGATATGGCCACTAGTACGTGGTCATGCTTCNATCCATGTTTAGATGTACTATGTATGACCAGCAATATACAATATGCAGCTCTGGAAAGGGTCATGGGACAGGTTGTAGAATTTAAAGATTTATTAGGATCATCTGATTTTATTTAGAATTAGAAATCTGCTTTTCCTCAGAAGAAAATTAATTGGAATTGTCAAATATTTGTTTCACTCACATTTAAAAACTGTAACATACCCACAAAATCAAATAGCAATTACTAATAAGAAAATGTTCAGTTAATATATATATATATCTTTTCGAGACAGGGTCTCCCTATAAGCCCAACTGTCCTGGAACTCACTCTGTAGACCAGGCTGGCCTTGAACTCACAAAGATCTGCTTGCCTCTGCCTCTCAGGTACTAGGATTAAAGGTGTGCACCACCGTGACACCTGGCTATGGATCGCATATTATAACTTCTATGAACTACTTATAGAATTGTGTTGGAGATGTTTTAAGGATAACATCTGATTCATTTGGTCCCCTCTACTTCAGTCTCACTTCCATGACAGCTACCAATTCTGTGTTCACAGTGTAGCTAACTTTATTGAGCAGGCAATCACAAAAAAAAAAAAAAAAAAATCCAACCCAAACCCAAAGTCTTCTTCTATAAAAACTAAAAAAAAGATTCCACTGGGGCAGGGAATGCCTGTAATCTCAGCAGTCAGGAGGCTGAGGCAGGAAGATGGGGAGGTTTGAGGAGCAGAGATAGCCATTTCATAAAATTGAAGTCAGCACAATCTACAGAGTGACATTGCCCTGCAGTAGTCCCCTACTGTTGGTGAATCAATACAGAAATGTTTTAGTCAAATAGAACTGAAACTGGTCTCACACTCTTTCCCATTAGCACTTTTCCTCGCTTCTTCTCACTCCTACTCCCTCAATGTCTTACTCTAACCCATTCCCTACCCTTACTCTTCCTATCACCCAAACCCTCCTCTAGGTACCTGGCTCTTCCTCTCCTTACCAGAGCAGACAGTTTTAAAGATGTGCTAAGTGTGCTGGAATAATGAGAAAAATATTGTTTTGCAGAAAGTAGGCAAAAGACAACTAATTAATTGAACCACCAGCATTGCTTTTATTACTAAGGTCAGCTATGGGATGACTTGTTGGAATCACATAGCGAACTTCACAGTCCACTCTCAAGCCAGTCTATCATACTTCTTCTTGTCCTTTCCATAGACCTTCGAAATTTGAGGAACCAATGGATCATCTGGGTTTGGATCACACAACAGGAAGCAGATGGACAGAAGAACTTTGGAAATTGTCAGTGCTGGTGACTACTCTCTTCTCAGGATGTCTAAGCATATGTTTCCCTTTCGGTTGATGTTTGGATGGTAAATTCCTGTGGAGAATGTTATCTTGGGTGGTCTGAATGGGTAATCTGCTGGAAAGCGGATGGTTAGGAAAAAGATCCCTCCCTGATAGGGGATGTTATTGGGCCACATTATGGTTGCTTGCCAATGGTACAGATCTTCCCCCACAGGCCCTGCAGAGCACTGAGCTGGAGGGTCACGAGACAGGTCAAGGAGCTCCTTCTGGATGTGCTTTAGAGCCATGGTCCCTGAATATGAGAGATAATCCTCAGTACTGGGCCTGACAGCTGGTGGCTTTGGTGATCTTAGGGTCTAAGCAGCTATGGAAGCCTAAGAAGACAAACAGTTGGGGTGAGGGATGCCTTGGGTTCCCAAGGGGTTGTTTAGGGAGGTGGGCAGGGGCAGAGGGAAAGAGGGCCAAAGGGAAGGGACATTAGCTCTCAGACTGCATCTGAAGGTCTGCATGATTCTAGTGGGCTGGAACCTTGGTTGGTGTGCTTCCAGTAGCTGGAACATCTGCTGTTGTTGGGAGACTGTGATGATTTTGTCCCACAAAAGAACGGGCCACCCAGCTGCCCAGAGAGGCCGAAGCTCCTGGTCTGGGCAGCATACCAAATGGCTCCTGTCCCAGGAGTTCAGCTTAAATGCCTGAGCGACCAGCTGAGACCTATTGTGAGATCACAGAGACCACAATTTCCTCAGGCTTAAGGGGAGCATGGGGTCAACGTGGGGTCAGTGGGGGGGGTTACCGTGAGGTCAACATGAAGGCAACACTAAAAGTGAACTTCAGTGGGTGTGCCAATTGTACAACAATGTAAACTATTACATGACAATTAAGTGTTATCATCAAAAAATAAAAGAAAGAAAAGAAGAGTTGATGAGGTGTTTGCCTTTCAATAGTGTGGACAAGATTTAGGAGCCCCAGAACCCATGTAAATGCCAGTTGGCTACCCAGCTTTAAATTCCAGGCTCTGCAGGTTGAGACAGGTGATCCCCAGAGCATTTAGAATCAGTTTGGCAGTTTCATTTTTAAAACTACTAAGATTTTTATTTGAATTGAAAACTATAGATGACTTTATGAACTGATACCATCTTACTAATGACTGAGCCTTTTGAACCACTTTTTCCCTTTACATATACTTTAAAAATTTTCAGAAAAGTTTTTAATTTTCTAATGCATTCATTTTGCTTATATTTTTCATAATAATCTATAAGGACTTAGTATATTTAAATTGTATTACTTTTTATTTATTTTGACAGAGAAAAAGAGAGAGGGAGGGAGGGAGAGAGAGAGATTGAAACATGTATGACTCACTGTGCATGCAGGGGTAAAAAACAAACAAACTTGCAGCTAGGTGTGGTGGTGCATGCATTTAAACTTAGCACTTCAGAGGCAGAGGCAGGCAGATCTCTGTGAGTTCAAGACCAGCCTGATCTACAGAGCAAGTTTCAGGCTAGCTGGGGCTACAGGGAGACCCTGTCTTAAAAAAGACAAACAAATCCAACAACAAACTTGCATGAGTGTGTCCTCTCCTTCCATCATGTGGTGTGTCCTTAGGGATTTAACTTAGGTCATCAGGATTGGCAGCAAGCACCATTACCTCCTGAGCCATCTCACTGGGCCATATAAGCATTTACTATAATTTGATTCTTAGGTCAGAGGCCCTGAGATAGGGATCAAGATGGTGTGGACCATGAGTTCTCCTCTCTTCTCTTCCGGCCAGGGCCCCTCATTCATGAAAGTGTGAGAAGAAAGCCCAGGCAAGGTACCAGGGGAGGCTAACACCTGATCCCAAAGAGATCATCGGATCTGAGTTTTACCTGAGTTTCCACCTGGTCTAATTGGCTAGATTCCAACATCTCACCATCTGTCCTCTCTTGCCCTATGAGATACCTAGCCCACCTCAGAGGTGTGTTACCCTTGGCCTTTCACTCCCTGAGTTTCTCTTGGTTTCTTTCACTTTCACTCTGTCCTGCCTTTTACTTCCTTCACCCTTCACTCCTTTCACTCACAGTGGGCTATTAGGTTCCACCCAAGAGCGCATTTCTCTTCCCTTAGAATCGCCTTCATTTACTTTTAATTCAGATTGATTTGGCTTTCCTCTCGTTGTGCTTGTCGTCATGAAACCTAAAATTTTGGTGGCGTGAATGGCGAGGGGACCAACACTAGCCATTGGACCCAGAGTCCACTGGATATTCGGGGACACTCCTTTCCTTTCCCCATGCAACTGGCTTCTGACCTGGGGTAAGTCCATTTCCTGTTGTCTCATCTCTGCTGTCCAGGGCCCCTATCTGAAAGTCTTTGCAATGCCAGGACAAGCTCTCTTTTCTTAGTATGGGGGCCCAGGGCCCACGGATGCTCAGGGACACCTGATGTTTTTACAAAGTATTGCAGAACCAGGCTCTGCAGTGAGAGGCCTTGCCAGATTGGACATGTCCATCCCAAGTCCACCCCATGCCTTCCCCACTGATAGGTCTCTGGGGTGCATTGGAGGGCACTCTTCTGTATCCTGTGATCTCCAGGCTTGGAGAAGGACAACTCTGGGTCAATAACGACCCACCAGACACCACTGGGTTTTCTGTTCAAATTTTTTTTCTAAACTGGCTATTACAGGCTTTTGGAGACACCACCCCCCCCCCAGTGCCCTATGGCTCAGGTCCTGCTGGCTGAGGCCTCTCCTCTCTGAATAGGGGGCCTTGAGTCTCCTTTTACCCTGGCTGAGCCACTAGAGCTACTGGATTTCCTTCCTTCCCTCCATGCTTTCTGCCCCTCTCTCTGCTCTGGTTCATCTCTTCCTTGCCGTGCTCCTCCCACCCTTGCTGCTGTAGTTCCCACTACTGACCCCCTACCATACTCTACATCTTCTTCCAGCCACAGATGCTGGGCTCTAACTACCTTGACAGAGACTGAGCTCCCAGGCATCCCCCTAGCTTCAGCCAAGGACTCTTTCTCTGGTGGCCCCTCCTCCCTGACCCTACTCCTTCTGTTCTGTCTGAGCCTTGACATCCCAACCCCCACCTTGGTCTTCCCACACACTTTGGTCACTGTTACTTCCAAACTTTAAGTCCAAGGCTTTCCTCTCAGTGTTTTTCCTCTCCGGCTACTGACTATGTATGACAACTGCTGAAGTACCTGGCAAATGATCTCCTTCAAAAGTTCTATTCAGCAGAGTACTTGCCTCTAAAGAAATGCTTTCTTCTGGCATGCCAGCGGATGGTGCTGGCATTGTCTTGGCCTCTGTGCTGGGGCCCCCTCCTTTGGTGGATCTTGGGGGCCCTTGGGAATCTGCTCCTTTTTTGTGGGCTTGAGCCCTCTTCTCAGGGTGCCCCTGCCAAAAACCCTGGATGCTCCCTTGGCTCCCTCACCTTTCTTTCCTCAGCTTTCTTGGACTCTTGAGTGCTCAGCTGATAGAACGAGCCCAGTTTATCACAAACCTTCTATTAGGTGTGCACTTGGGTTACATAAAACAGAAGGGGGCTGGGTATAGTGGTGCACACCTTTAATCCTAGCACTTGGGAAGCAGAGACAGGTGTATCTCTCTGAGTTCAATGTCAGCCTGGTCTACAGAGCAAGTTCCAGGACACCTAGAACTATAGGGAGACTCTGTCTCAAAAAGACAAAAACAAAACAAAACAAAACAACAACAACAAAACAGAAGGGAGAATAGTCACACCATGTGTGGACCACTTTTTACTGTAAACCTTGTTAGTTTGGAAATTACATTTTTATTGAAAACTTTCTATTAGTTTGGATGCAATTAAGTCATGTCTGTCCAAGCTGTCTCTGTGTTTACTGTTATTCATATCATGTGTCTGTCAAGAGGCCACTTCAAGTTTCTTTCATTCTACATTGTGCAAAAAAATACGACTATTTAATTTTGTCATGACTTCCAAATCTTTTTCAAAGGCCTAAAATGAACCCGGGTTCTTCCTACAGAGTAAGATCTAAACTGGTTATTTGATTTGTTATCTGTTAGACTGAATTCAATCTCCAAGTTCCAAATTAACTATTTTTTAATTTTTTTTAATTTATTTTTTATGTGTATGAGTGTACTGTCTGCATGCAGGTTGGTGCTCCCATGTCCTGCAATGCTGCGGAGGTCAGAAGAGGGCATTGGATTCCCCTGGAATTGGAGTTAAAGATGGTTCTTAGCTGCCATGTGGGTGCTGGGAATCAAACCTGGGTCCTCTGTAAGAGCAGTCGGTGCTCTCAACCACTGAGCCATATATCCAGCCCCCCAAATTAACTATTTTATGGTACTGTGTATGCACCACTGCTGTGACCTCCACAATGGCCACTGCAGGTTGTGTTTTTTCCCTCGTCTTTTATTCTTGGTTCCTGTGCTGGATAGCTTTAGTGTCAACTTGACACACCTGGGTTGAGGGAGCCTCAATTGTGGAATTGGCTCCACTGGATTGGCCTGTGGCCACATCTGTGGAGAATTGTCTTGATTGTCGAGCAATGTGGGAGGGCCCAGCCCACAATGAGTGGTGCCACCCTGGGCAGATTATTGTGTACAGTATAAGAAGGCAGGCTGGACATGAGCCAGGGGAACAAGCCAGTGAACAGCATTCCTCCATGGCCTGTGCTTCAGCTCCTGCCTCCAGGTTCCTGCCCTGTGTTCCTGCCTTGGGCTCCCTAAGTGATGAACCGTGACCCGGGAGATGTGAGCTGAATAAACCCTTTCCTCCCCAAGTTGGTGTTGGTCAGAGTGTTTTGTCACAGCAATGGAAGAGAAACTAGAAAAGTTCCTGAGTACCATTCTCCTGTACCCGACTTCGTGTTTTTTTGTATTGTCATTCAACATCCTCAGTCACTTCTGTGCAACTGTATCACTGTTCCTTGCACCCACTCTAGGGTCTCATCTATTTTTTTAAATCTCTGATAGCCTCTCAGGTTTCTGGTTTGGGTATTTCAGCCCCTGCCCTCCCTGATCCTATCAACCCTTAGGTCTGGGACAATTACTCTGCTAATTGCCTCTTACCACCTGCTGCTCCTGGTATGCCTCAAGAACCCCATGTCTTTTTTTTTCCAGGTCACAGTTTCCTATTTCTGATACTTACTGCCATGGACTCAAGCCTGTCATTCAAGAGTTTCAGAAAATGGCTGGATACAAAATTAACATGGGAAAATCAGTAGCCTTTCTTTACACCAACAATAGACAAATGGAGAAGTAATATAAGGAGACCCTCCCATTTACAATAGCCTCAAAAAATACTTTGAAACAAACCTAACCAAAGACATGAACAGTCTCTACAATGAAAATTTTAAATCCCTGAAGATGGAGATTGAAGAAGAAACCAGAAGATGGAAAGACCTCCGATGCTCATAGATTGGAATATTAATATAGTAAAAATGCCCATCCTAGCCAAACTAATATACAGATTCAATGCAATCCCAATCAAGCTCCCCATGAGCTTCTTCTCAGACTTAGAAAAAAACATCCTTACAGTCAATGGAAAAAACAAAATACCCTGGATAACCAAAGCAACCTTGGGCAAAAGAGCAACACAGGGGGGATTGCCATACTTGACTTCAAACTATATTACAGGGGTATAGTAATAAAAATATCCTGGTACTGGCACAAAAACGGACAAGTAGATCAATGGAACAAAATTGAAGATCCAAACCTGAGCACATGAAATTTCAGCCATCTCCTATTTGACAAGGATGCCAAGAAGACCGAATGGAGGAAAGACAGCATCTTTAGCAAATGGTGCTGGCAAAACTGGATCACCATTTGTAGAAAGATAAAGCTGAACACCTACCTTTAACCACACACAAAAATCAACTCCAAATAGATCAAAGGCCTCAATGTGAAACCAGAAACCTTGAAAATGATAGAAGAAAACATTGGCAGGAAACTATTAGATACAGGCATACAAAAAGACTTTCTAAATCAGACAGCAGCTGTGTTGGAAACAAGGTCAACAACAAATGGGACCTCATTAAACTCAAAAGCTTCTGTACGGTGAAAGAAACAATCAATGAAGTGAAGAGAAAACCCACAGAGTAGGAGGAAACCTTCATCAGTGATACATCAAATAGAGCATTAACATCCAGAATAAATAAATTACTCAAAAACCAAAGGGTCAAGAAAGCGAAGGGCACTATCAAAACATGGAGTAAAGAGCTGAATAGAGAATTCACAAATGAAGAAGTGAAGATAGCTGAGAAACATCTCAGTAAGTGTTCAATGTCACTAATAATTAAGGAGATGCAAATTAAAACCAGCTTAAGATTTCACCTTACCCTGGCAAGACTATCCAAGATTAGGAAAACAAATGACACCAAATGCAGTATAGGCTGTGGGGAAAGGTGAACACTCACTGCTGGTGGGAATGCAATGAGAATTATCCTACCCCTTAGGCTCAGATTTTGTAATATTTGTATATGGGTCGAGGATATGTATGAATATTTTAGAGTAATATAAAATTAAAGGGAAAATGTAAAAACAAAAAAAGACCAAGAAAAATATGCAAGACATTTATGGCAGAATGCATGAACTGGGGTATAGTGGGATGCATGGAAAGTGGAATGTGTCTAAATTGGACTGAGAAATGAGTTATGATATATGCAAAACATCACCAAAAATATTGCATAAAAATTTAATATGTGTGTATGGGTGTTGGGTGTATATACATGAGTACAGTGCCATCAGAGACCAGGAGAGAGCATTAGATTTCCTGGAGATGGAGTTACAGGTTGTTGTGAGCTGCCCAATGTGGGTGTTGATAATAGAATTCAGGTCTTGTGCAAGAGCAAAATGCAGTCTTAACCACTGAACCATCTCTCTAACCCCTTGACTGACTTGAATATGTTGAAATATCCTTGTATTCCACAAATAAATCCCACTTGAACGTGATGTATAGTTCAATACACTTATATACCGAATTTTCAAAAATTTGGTTGAGAATTAAACAGTTATTTATTATTTTTATTTTACGTGTATGGGTGTATTGCTTGCATTTAGTTAAGTGCATCGATATTGCAGTGCCAGAGAAGGTCAGAGGAGGGCGTCAGATCCCCTAGAACTGGAGTGAGGGATGCTTGTTAGCCCCCAGGTGGGTGCTGGGAATTGAACCTAGGTCCTCTGCAAAAGTTGTCAGTGCTCTTTACAACTGAGCCATCTCTCCAACCCCCTTTTAGAGAATTTTTGTATCAATATTCATCAATACTACTGGTGCACAGTTTTATTTTCTTGTATTTGTTTTGTTATTCTACTGGGGCTAACTGTGGCCTCATAAAATAGTTTGGAAATATTTCTATATTTTCAGTTGTTCAGAGGAAATTGACTGTGGTTGGTGTTAATATTTCTTTAAACATGTTGGAGAATTATAGGTAAAATATGTAGTACAGAGATTTGTTGCTGTGATGGCTTTGCTTAGTAATTCAATATCTTTTCCAGTTATTTGTTTACTTTTATTTATTTATTTTATTTTATTTTATTTTATTTTATTTTATTTTTGGTCTTTTTGAGACAGGGTCTCCCTGTAGCCCCAGCTGTCCTGGAACTCACTCTGTAGACCAGGCTGGCCTTGAACTCACAAATATCCGCCTGCTTCTGCCTCCCAAGTGCTAGGATTAAAGGCGTGTACCACCACGCCTAGCTTACTTTTATTTTTTATTTCATCCTGATTTCCTCTTGTGCTTCTACTATCTAGGTTATGCAGTTTGTTACATCTATGTTTGTTTGTGCTAGTCTTTTTTAGTTTTGTCTATAATTTTTTTAGACAACGTTTTGATATGTGGCTCAGGCTGCCCTGGAAACCACTACTTGGGCCAAATTGACCTTGAATTCATAATCCTCCTGACTCTGTCACCCAAGTGATGAAATTTCAAGTACGTGTCACCACAACTTGCCTCCTTTGTAACATTTCTTATTAATTTGAATATTGTTTTTTTCTTTTTAATTTGCTAAAGGTTTACCAATATTGTCTTTAGAAATTCTCAGTGTGGGCATGTGTGATCTGAGCTTAGGTTTGTACATCAGCTAACATTTCTAGCTAGCTTGTCTCAGAGGCACAAGTGAGGATCAGAGGACCTCTCTGTCTATGCCCACGAATTGGGATGACATGATGATGTGATGATACAAAGGTCTGGGATTGGCCCCTAGGAGGCGATGTCCTGCTACCTATTTAATGATGTGTTGCATTTGAATAAATGGCCATTTTGTATTTGGATTTGCACCCTGCCATGTGCCCTTGGTGCTGTGCTTTTGTGCACATGCTTTCTTCATGGTCTGTCCCACCATGGAACTGACCACTTACTACACTTAGCTCTTTGTTTCTTTGGTCTGTTAATATATTTTATTTCACTGACATCTGTTCTAATAATTGAGTACTTTCTTCCTCTAGATTTAAATTTAATTAGTTTCACTGTTATGACAAGAGTTAATTTCAGTTGTGAATTTATGACTGCCTGTCTTTTCATGATATGGGCATCATTATAACTTCCCTTTCAGCACTGCCCTTGCTGTATCCCATAAGTTTTGGTACATTTTATTTTCATTTTTATTCATATCAAATTATTTTATAATTTCCCATTTGTCTTATTTTATTTATGGTTTAATAGTATATTTTAAAATTCCAACATATTTGTGATTTTTATTAAAAGTATTGAGGATGAAGTATTTTCAGAAACCTGAAAAGTAAAAACCAGAAATAAGAAGTCAATTATGTTTCTAGCTTTTATTCCTAAAAGGCTGGCCTTGAATAAAGTTGAATTTGACATATGCTCACTGGAGAGCAAGAGAAGAGAGAGTTCTCAATAAATGGAGCATATATTCTGTGATCAAAAAAGTTTGTAAGTCTTTATACATGGGTACCCTGGAGAAGTTTTCTACGTAAAACTTCCATGCTTGTCTTTCTTCTTGTCAAATATATCTCATAAATTCCCTCAGTACCATGGTAAGATCTAATATAAAAGAATTACCATTTATTAACTAACAACAACATCATATACTGCTGTTCATTTTTGCTACATTAGGTATTTATAAATTCAATCAAGTTTTAAGAAAAAAATGAAAAGCCAGATTTACTGTGGTTTTAATAAGGCTAAATTTATGACAGTATTTTCTAAGCTTCCACACAATGAACAGATATATTTGTATGTGCTCCAATAGATAATAAGCACCATTGGAGTTTTCAGTTTATAATTTGATTCTTGGCTTTTGAAATATTGATTTCAAATACTAAATGAGTTCATTGGTCTATAGGTTGCCTGGCCTCACATTCTTGACTCCTTCACTATTGAGATAAAAAAGAGTTGAAATGGTTTATGGACAGCCAAATTAAAAACACAACTGACTTCATAGTGGCTAATTTTCTTTTTGGTCTTTTTTGAGACAGGGTCTCCCTGTAGCCCCAGCTGGCCAGAACTTGCTATGTAGACCAGGCTGGCCTTAAACTCATGGCAATCCACCTGCCTCTGCCTTCCAAGTGCTGGGATTAAAGGCATGCACCACCATGCCCACCCAAAGCGGCTAATTTTCTTTTGTTGCTGTTGTTTTGACGTAGAGTCTCCTATAGTTGCAACTGTCCTGGAACTCACTGTTTAGACTAGGGTGGCCTTCCTCTCACAGAGATCCACTTGCCTCTGCCTCTTCAGTTTTTGGGTTAAAGGTGTATACTACCATGTTTGGCTGCCTAGTTTGTTTTAATTATGTGCTTCTAATGTAAAAATTATATTCACACACATACTTTTCTGTTAATAAAATCAATGTGTTTAGTGTTTTTTTTCTTTTACATCAAGTGAATTAAAGGGTTCTGAAATATTTAAAAGGATTTTAATTCTCTTTAGTTAAGGAAAGATGCTTTTAAAATTTAATCCTTTTGAAATACATTGAGTCTTATTTTGTGGTCAAACAACTAGTCTATTCTAGAGAATGTTTCATGGTCACTTGAGAACATGTGCTTCTGTTCTTCTTGAATGTAGTATTCTATACACGTCCATTGGCTCAAATTGTCTATAGTGTTAGTAATGTTCTCTTTCTAGATTTAGTTTTTATCTGGTTGTTATATGCATTATTTAAAATTATATATGAGGCTGGAGAGAAGGCTCAGTAACTAAGAGTACTGGCTGCTCTTGCGAAGTACAAGGGTTCAGTTACCAGCAACCACATAGCAACTGACAACCATATATAACTCCAGTTCCAGAGGATCTGACACTCTCTTATGTCCTCTGCAGGCATTCGATGTATGGGTCCACTTATATAAAGGCACAAGACTCATAAACAGAAAACAATTTTAAATTATAATATTTAAATTTCATAATATATTATTTTGCCAGGCCCTTATCCTTTTACCTGTGTCAGGGCTTGCTTCAAGTACTTAATGAGTTTTGTTGTTTGGTGCATAAAGATACATAATTGTCATATCTTCTTGTAAATTGACTGTTTTATCCTTCTTTAGTGCTGTGTTATTTTTTCTTGTATGTATGTGTATGGCTGAGTGAATGTGCATGGATGCTTGTGTAGGCACATCTGTGCCATGGCACATGCATGTGGGGATTCAGTTCTCTGCTTCTACCATGTGGGTTCAGGTTCTCCAAATCAGAGCATCACCAAACTTCTTCACCTTCTGAGCCATTTGACTGGCTCTCCTATCTCTAAGTTTTTGAGATAAAGTCTATTTCTCTAATATAACTTTGGCCAGTGGTTCTTTCAATTAGTTTCCATTTTCAAGGGCAACTTTTTTCATTTTTTTCATTATCCATCCACATGTATCCTTGTGAATGTATTTTAAACACTATTTTTTAAAGGAACCCTTCTTTGGTTATAGACTTTATTCTATTTAAATGTAATTACTTATGAACTTAATGTTAACATTTTGTTCTTTTTTTCCATGTTTTGTGGCTGTTCATTCCTCTCTTCATGCTTTCCTGTAAATTTCATTCATTTTGTTGTAGTGATATGCAGTGATATTCCTTTCTTACTCCCTTTTGCATGGTTTCTATGAATGTTTTCTTTCCAGTTACCATTGCATTTACAGAACATTTTAAAGTTAGAAGCTTGTATGTAAATCGATAACAACCTCCTCCTCCTCCTCCTCCTCCTCCTCCTTCTCCTTCTCCTTCTCCTTCTCCTTCTCCTTCTCCTTCTCCTTCTCCTTCTCCTTCTCCTTCTCCTTCTCCTTCTCCTTCTCCTTCTCCTTCTCCTTCTTCTTCTTCTTCTTCTTCTTCTTCTTCTTCTTCTTTTGGTCTTTTTGAGAAAGGGTCTCCCTATAGTCCCAGCTGGCCTGGGCCTGGAGCTCACTATGTAGACCAGGGTAGCCTTCAACTCACAGAGATCCGCCTGCCTCTGCCTCAGAAGTGTTGGGATTAAAGGCATCTGCCACCACTCACATCTGATAGCATTATTTTTGTCACATCAAAAAAGTTACTTATGCTGCTTAGCCCTGCTTTTTTCTCAACTCTCACCAGCAAAGATGATTACTAATATAACAGACTGTAATGCACACAGAAGGCTACACCTGGCCAAGGTGTAGAGAATAAGAGAATGTAGACTGTGTGTCCCAGGATTCATCTCCTATATTAAAAATTCACTCACACATGGCTCAGGGACCACTGTGGAAGATGGGGGCAGAAATATTCTAAGAGTCAGGATTGGTGTATGGTCATGAGGAAACAGTCTTCAGGTCTCTGGGAACTTGCTCATGTGAACTTGCAGCAATGGTGACAGCATTCACAAGAAGTGTGCAAACTCAATCAGACAATATCCCAGGATAGAAGTGGAAAAATAGACAAGAGGCTCCATCTTTACCCCAGGAACTATGGGCAGCTGATAACTTCCAGGTGAGGGAGAGGTGATATTCCTTAAGAGAGTGATTCTAGACCTGTTGAACAGTGCCAGTGGATGAAATCACACTGAGGATTATTTAGATACAAAAGCTTGACTTATTAGGCCTTAACATATATGACAGAATGCATGAAATATGGTGGGTGGTCTATGAGGAGTTTGTAGATAGAGGAAGGAGTCTAAATGTGATTAAGTTGTATTGTAAGAAATGCACAAAAATTCTAAAAATATGTTTAAAAAAGGGATCTCTGCGTCTGTCATAGTTTTACTATTGGTGTAGAGCCTATGGAATACATTCACTTAGGTTGCACTTGAATATAGAAAGGTAATGAGGCACTTGTCTAAATTGTCTGGGTTAGGCCATCTTTGCTTTCATTTGAAACACATTGTTTTTTAGTGTAGTCAAATATCCCAGGGTAGGTCTCTCTTGTTCACTTTCTATGCAATGACATGTTCACTTTTTTGTGTGTCACTTAATAAACATTCAATGGATGTAACTCTTTCAGAGCATGTATCTCTGAAAGAAACCAACAAGGATGATTATCCTCAAACACTACCTTTAAGCCTGATTTTCTCCTTAATGCCAGTTTTCCCACTTTACTTCTTGATGGAATAAAATGCAGTTCTTCTTTCTACACTAGTAAATTCTTCACTGTCTTTCCTGGGGGCTTCTCTCTGTCATAATCATTATGTCCTTTTCTCCAAAAATCCACATAGACTTTCTGATAATTATCAGAATTCTGTTGCCTTCTTATAACAAGTTATTAGTTAAGTATTGTTGAAAAAGAGTTTATTTTTTTCTCCAGACAACAGGAATGTTGTGTTTGGGTCTCTGGGGCATAAATTATAGATAGTAACAATGTACCAGTATTTAATTCAACATAATTAAAATTGAGAGTGAGCTATAATAAACTCACTAAGGAAAGAACAACCATTCCTTCTGGCATGTTGACTACAAATATAAGCAATATTCTTTTTGAAATTATGGGTAATTTAATTTAATTTTAATTAAACATGAGCATAAGTCTTCTATAGAGAAATGTTCATTGATGATGCTAGTCAAGTCACTTAAAAATTTGTAGGATGTATTTTAAAACATCAAAAACAGCTTTTCTAAATTGGAATTAATGTCTGACAGAGCATATTTTATTTAAATGGAGTACTTTTGTTACAATGGGAAAAGTGCATCCATCTACTTCTATAGAAATTGTGCTTAATAGATAATGTCATTAAGGGTGATCTACCTGAAAGGGCAATAAACATTCAGCTAATTTGTGGCACAGAGCTATATTTAGTCAGTTTATGGACAGGCAAAAATTTAAGATAAATAGGAAATGGTTTGTCAATTTTTACTGTGCATTTTTCAAAGTGCTAGCAAATGTATGTCAAACTAATCAAATAATACATATTTCTTCATTGTACAAAACAATGTCAGCCTGCAAGATGCCACTGTACATCTACTTCAATAAAGGCAGCTACTGTAATCCATTCCCAAAAGGTTTTTAAAAGCACAAAACAATACATAGAAACATTTTCTTATTTGCTCTGTAGTCTCAATGTCAGTATAAACATTGCAACAGTTGATGAATTCTGAGTGAATATACTATATAAGGTATGTAGATCTATCTTGTTTTTTAGCTTTCCATTAAGAAACACAATAATAATTATTAGACAGCTTTGACTGAAAACATTATGACCTTAAAATAAGGCATATTTTATATGAGAAAAATTTTAAGCTATAGGAAATGAGCACTTATGCTTATATCTACAGATATTTACATATGTTATAACATCCTGGGCAAATATCTTAGTTAAAAATAAAATGTAGTTGTAAAACACTCTCATTTAGAAGTGTAAATATTTTTCCCTCTTTAGGTAACAATACTGTCTCTGCTATATAAAATAATTGTGCTATAGGATCATTCTTCCTGTATGTCTCAATTTTTCACTTTATAGGCTACACTCAGCCATAAAATGTTTAATTCTTCAGGGCACCCTTCTCATTCTTATCAGTCTTATGCCTTTATGTAAGGCAGTATTTCTCAGAGCCCTCAAATCATCAGCCAGAGGCTTGTTCAATGAATGAATTCTCAGAGACAGAAATTCTAGGTATGGGACCTAGAAATCTGTGTTTTATTTTTTTAATTATTTATTTTTTTTGTATGTGTATGAATTTACTGTCTGCATGTAGGTCTGTGCACCCGTGTCATGCAATGCCACGGAGGTCAGAAAAGGGTCTCGGATTCCCCTGGAACTGGAGTTCTCCTGGAATTGGAGTTACAGACGGTTCTTAGCCGCCATGTGGGTGCTGGGGATCAAACCCGGGTCCTATGCAAGAGCAGTCGGTGCTCTTAACCGCTAGGCTATCTCTCCAGCCCCGAAATCTGTGTTTTAATAAAGTCCCCAGTTAATTTTGATCTTGAGATCCACTATCATAGTTATTCTAGTCTACGTCTTCAAATATGTTATCAATGCAGATGACTCATAACTTATATCTCCAGTTGAGTCCTTTAACTCTGAGTTGCATTTAGGTACTGTCCACTTAAGACACCCAAGAAGTTTAAAATACTCCAAACTCTATATTTTCCCTGACAAAACTCATAATCTTGTCTCGGAAACAATATCATTTCCATTATTTCTTGTCTTATTGAAAATTATCATAAAGTCCATATTAGTGTACGTTCCAGAACCCTAGTGGTTATCATTGGAACTTTCTCCTGCTTAGCATAGACGAGTAAGTTTCTTTTATCTCCTAAAGCATCTTAGAGATATCACCATTCTAGCCCAAGTAAGTCTTGTTGCCTATATTAGTATGTCCTTTACTGCCCCCCCCATTTCTTCTCTATCTCATCCAGTTACTTTTTTCTTTCTTAAAATATTTTATTGATTATTTATATTTTTAATTTTTTTATGTGTATGAGTGTTATTTCTTGCACGTATGTATGTGGAACTGTGTCATGCAATGCATGAAGAGGTCAGAAGAAGGCACCACATCCTCTGGAACTGGGGTTATGGAAGGTTGTTAGCCATGATGTGGGTGCTGGCAATCAAACCCAGGACCTCTTTAAGAGCAGTCAGTTCTCTTAACAGCTGATCCATCTCTCCAGCCCCAAGTTACTTATTTCTGAAAAGCTTTTACGTGCTTTCTTTGCCTTTTGAAAGAAAGTTATTTACTTGATATTTCATAAACACTTCCAGGCCCGGATGTTACCTGCTCCTTTTTTCCACATTCTAGCACACTGGCCTTGAAATATACTAAAACATATTAGGATAAAATGAAATATTTTTTATTTTAAAAACGGCATTATTTTCTCTGAACTGAGGACATACTTATAATATAATTGAAATTCAATATACATTAAGTGAATGACTGAACATAAACTACTTACTAATGCATCTCATCTGAGCATGTAGCCGCAAAATAGAAATCCTTGATTCTTGCATGAGTAGCTTGGAAGGCACTATGGGAAAAGACAAAAAGTAGAGAGAATTCAGTTTTGTTTTTAAACTATTAGGACATTGAATACTGTAATGCTAAAAGGATTGAGGCAGGCATCTAGTAAAATTTCTACATGTAAGTTAACTAAATTCTGAAAAGATTAAACGGCATGCTAAAGGTAATGTTAGTGACAGAATTAATGAGGGTATTATTGAGAAATACTTCAAAGATTAAGAGCTCTGTTGTTTTTTTAACTGAAATGTCACAGTACATATTGGTGAAATATGATGATTTAATAATTACTTATGTAGAACAATGAACTTCCTCATAGTTCTTTCAAATTCTATTATTTTTCACTATCTGTCATCTATCTATCTATCTATCTATGGCTAGATAGAGCGATTTTCTTGCTTTTGGTCTGTCTTATCAAAGGCAAATGATCTTCCTATGACTATGGAATAATTTGTAGCTACCTACCCACCTGCCTACCTTTCTACCTCCTTACGTCCCTATTATCTATCTCTCTGGAGAGAGACAGTACTTCAATACTTGTAACATTTTCCCCAGTAATCTATACTATATTGCACCCTAATGAAAAAAATGTGGATCTTATCTCAACATAACAAGTGATATTCTACTGAGATCAATAGTAATTGTATATGAAGGCAATCCCAATTCCTATCCTTTGCTTGTATACTAGGCTTTCATGCATTTAAATATCATTAGAATTAACATAAATTTTCTATGTACCTCCCTATTTATTAATTAATGTATTTCGTAGTTTTAGATTTTCATGCATAAATACATACTTTCTAGTGGAAAGATGACTGAAATAAAAGGAGAAACCATGAAGATTTCTAATATTCTGTTAAGACAGAACTCAGAGCATCAATATGAATCTAAATGATGCCACTCTTTAATATTACTATATATGTAACATGTATAATATATATATATATATATATACACATATATCTGTGTGTGTGTTTGTCTTTTTGAGACAAGGTCTCCCTGTAGCCCCAGCTGTCCTGGAACTCACAATGTAGACCAGTTGAACTCACAGAGATCCTCCTGCTTCTGTCTTCCTAGTGCTGTGATTAAAGGTGTGCGTGCACTAGCATGCCCGGCTAATATTACAGTATATTTTTAAAACTGGGTTTCTTTTTGGTCAAAAAGAAACTTATGTATTACAGTATTTTCATTGTAAATGCAACATAATTTTGATCATACCCTATCAACTTAAGCTCTTGAGTGCCCTCTTTACATGGTATAAGCCACTTTACAACACTGAAAATTGCCAGATATCCCCTTCCATACAAGGATGTGTCTTTCTATAGCAGCCTTGATCCCCCAATTGCACACTGCTCTTTAAAGCAAGGAAGATCTGATATGTTTCTTTCATTAAGATGTTATTCTCAGATTAATTTACATTTAATTTGATACTCTTCCATTCTGTATATTTGTTTTTTGGGGGAATTTTTTTTTTTTGGTATTTTTGAGACAGGGTCTCCCTTTAGTCCTAGCTGGCCTGGAGCTCGCTCTGTAGACTAGGCTGTCCTTGAACTCACAGAGATCCACCTGCTTCTGCCTCTGCCTCCCGAGTGCTGGGATTAAAGGTGTGAGCCACCACGCCTGGCCATTCAGTATATTTGTTAAGTGAATGTTCAGCACCAGACAATACTTGAGGAATTGGTAGAAATCATCTAATATTAGTCATCTGTAAAACAGGAGTGTTGGCCTTAATAATTTGGCAGTAATTTTTTATATTTATGAACATACATGTAGGGGCTGAAATAGAAACTACTTCCTATTTATTTATTTATTTATTTATTTATTATACCCCATACATATATAAAATTTAAAAAGTCTGAAAATAAACTATAGCTTAATTCCAAAACACGTTTGGGGATTTACAGTTTGACCATAAACTTCCTTGAAGGGAAACCTTAATTTTCTTCCTATTAAAGCATACATGTATGTTAAATTTCCTGGTAACAAGGTACTGAATTAAGAGCTTGAAATTTGCAACTGGAGGACTAGCTCAGTAGTAGAGCACATGTCCAAAGACCTGGGTTTCATGCCCAAAAGTGCGAAAAAGAGTTAAGTATTGTTTAAATCCAGACTGCTAGTTATTAGATGAATAACTTGATCAACTAGAATTAACTTCAGTCACATCAACTGTAGAAGAACAACAATATCCCACAGTCATATTACATAACAAAATTTCAGTTACTTGCTTAGCATGCAGTATATGGTATAGAATATGTGCTGAAAAGATAGCAAACAGGAATTCTATGGGTTCAGACCTTTTCAATCACTTTTCAAAGACAGTAACATCAGCACTGTCTAAATTTTTCAACTAGGTTGTAACCCATAGCATTTTGAGAGTTAACAATCTGGATTAAAACATTTAGGATTCTAGTTTTAATTCTAACAAAAAAGTATAAATGAAGATGTTCTACAATACCAATTTAAACTCACAGAAGTGTGGAATAGATTTTAAATTTACCAATTCAAGTCTGTCACTAATTAAAATCATGTTTGGGTCTGTATATGTTTCAGTTTATTATTCCTTGATGTACTCATTCCAATACCTGTTATATATTCCAATTGGGATATAATATTTCCCTTAAAGAATGAAAAAGCACTAGCAAAACAATAATCACTTTTTTTCAGTGTCATTTACCCATGTAAAGCTTTTTACCTTATGGTTCATAGCTTTACAATTTTTCATAACTTCTGCCATCTTAATTTCTGAAGCTCTCTTTACTAACCTAGCAATAAGGGTTTTATGCCTTGCCTAATTTCCTGCTGTTACTCTTTGGGCTAAGGCATACATTTAGATGAATGGTACTATTTTTCAATTATATATTCAGTTATAGAAAAGGAAAATGTCAAAGTTGGAAGATGCAAATAAGTTAAAGGCTCATCTCTCTGTCTCTGTCTGTCTGTCTCTCTCTTTGTGTGTGTGTGTGTGTGTGTGTGTTTGTGTGTGTAGAACAAGGAATATTTGAAGACTGTGCAGTGAACACACAGTTTACTAATATAATAATAATGTAGTTCATTTTCCTATACAGATTTAAATACTCATTTAGTCAAGCAGGACAAGATATACATTTAGCTTTATGATGAGTCTGACTCCATTTTGGTATCTGACTGCTGATACTTTTGTTTTCTGACACCCTACCTCTTTCTATTCAGCTGGACTGTTAAACCCAGAAACCACTAGTAAGCATCAGAAAACTCAAGCTGGTCCACTTTTCCTGCTTTCTCATTTTTTTTTTATATTAATTTGTGATGCCTGCCTGCTATGCTTTCCTCAGAAAGCCTCACTGTGGAAATAAACATTTCCATTGTCTCCTGCTGCATGACATATTAACATTTAAACTAAATTCAGGAGTGCTAGGGTGTGGTATTTGTTCCATGTCTGTAGGGAACCTTATTATCAAAGTAAGAAGCTCTGAAAAAAAAAAAGTACTGAAAATGATTTACCAAGGCTTGTAATTACTGATTTCTGTTTTCCAAAATGAAAAGAGCAGGTAAATACTATTAAGAATATAGTAAAAATAAAAAAGAATAAAATAATTCAAGTTCAAGGGAGTATGCCATAACAACACATATAAACTTGAGAGTATATTCTTAGAAATTAGATTCATACTTTTTATATTTATATGTTTATTTTCTTTGTCATTTAATGAATTATCCAGAGGTCCACACATTTGAGGGTTTTCAGTAGCTTAACTCTATTCTACTTTGAAAATAAAACAGAATATCTGCCTTCACTTCTGTCACTGATGGATAAATCACATCCATACACCACAGGCCAGATGTGGTTAAATTATGTAGTTAAGGGAATATCAGCTGCACAGGTAAGAACTGTCTAGCACACATTTATAAGTCTACATTAATAAAAACTCATGTGGTCTTATAGTTGGAAAGATACATGATAGAACAATTTTTTCTATTTCTTAGTTTAATCATAAATATTTAAACTCTCAGAGACAGTTTAATATATTGAAAGATGGATACTATACCACCTTCTTCAATAGCCATTTATTTAATTGTATTATTAAACCAAGCTTCTTTAACTTAAGTGGATCTTTTCCAATTAACTCCCCAAACTTCCCATTTTTACTTATAATTAAAAATATTACAATTAAATAATGGCATCACTATCCCTACCACTGAAGTAAGTCAGTTAGTTTAACATTTTTATATAATCTAATTTTATATCCCCTTAATTGCAGTTATTTCTTTTCCTTGGACCTTCTTTATCAGTTCATCTGTTCTGAAGTCCAATAAAGCCAGATATTCCACAATAAGAATCTGACTAACATAATAAAGGAAGCATGTCCAATAATTTGTAAATATTTATCTGTTAAATGTTACCTAATCATATACTAGCATCCCTCTGATATGTTAATTTCATAACACTGACATGATAGCCTGATTAGATAGCACTGACTTCTACAATTTTTCTGCTAAGTTTGATGGTGGTGGATTTTGTTAAGTCCTTAGATTGATCAAATTCGGTCAAAATTTTGTAGAATTGTTACAAAATTCATTCAGCATTTTCTAGACTATTGGCCATAGAAGAAGGAGGAGAGTTATTTTTGTTATAGTAAGTTTAAAAATGAAAAAGGACAAACTGACACTGACTGTCCTTCACCTAAGCTTGCTGATAAATTTTCTTTAAGTATATTATACAGATCCTTAAACCATAGCAATCAGGCTGTACGATGGGTAATGTACCATTTTAAGAGCTTTGGAAGATCAAATTATATTATTTTTAGAAAAACTTGTGAAAATATAATGAATATTAATGAGATTCATATTTTAAATAATGTATAGTTAATTAAATTCAAATAATGAACTAGAGTGGAATCATAATTTGAAAATATTATAACTGTTTTGTTAATCCCGTGGAATCTATTAAGTATAAGTTGTAATCATAGCGTAATGCTGGAAAACTACTAGTCTGAACCATCAGGAAATGAACTACTAGAAGAGTTGAAAATTATAAATCAAACTCATATTTATTTTAAAGCACTAACCTGGAGCCTGAAATAAAATGTCTAGCATTACTTACTGGTCTCTTCTGCAGTGTGGAGCTAAGTCAATTCGGAATTCTGGTAGATAGGCAAAACCATCAGCCTTGACGTCCTAAAAATAATGGAAGAATAAATAAGCAAAGATTTAACAGATAATTACCACTTGAAATGAAGAACTCAGAGGCTGGTCACCAGTGTTGTAACATAACATTTTCTACACTGCTTATTAAAGAATGCGGTTTGTTTAGCATGCACTTGAAATAGCTTTATAGAAAGCAAGTGGACCATGCATTTATTAAACTAGCAATGGTAATAACAGACTATTACATTAATGATTAAACAGAGTTACTTCGAAATATGCAAACAGCACTCAACATCACTGAGACAGTCAAAGCAGACAAACGATACATCAACAATGAATGCTAGCAATGATAGCAGCTATAGCAACATTTAACACCTTACAAAACCTTTGGTTGTCTCATACAGAATGATGACTACATATGTCAATTATTTTTTTTCTGATCTTTTTGAGACAGGGTCTCCCTGTAGCCAGCTGTCCTGGAGCTCACTATGTAGACCAGGCTGGCCTTGAACTCACAGAGATCCGCCTGCCTCTGCCTCCCAAGTGCTGGGATTACACGCGTGCGCCACCACGCCCAGCCAGTATGTCAATTATTTTAAACTTCAAAGCTCATAAAATATCTAATAGTGGAACAGCTGATCATTAAAATTGTTTAGGATATGCGCAATATAGAGCAGATTTTGGATTATTGTCTTTTATTTACTGTGCTCTCTATCATATAAGGAAAATTTGTAAGGAAACTGTCATGAAATGAGACAATGTTTGAAATCTTTCCAAATGTTTACAGGTCTTAATAAGATCTAATTATGAACACATCTCTCCATGTTTACTAAGTCACTTGTTCTTTCTGAGTCACAATTTCTTCATTGATAAAAGGGGATCAAATTATTGGTAGGCTGTAATAGCTGTAACAAAATCCCTAAAGAAAAAGGTATTTTAGAAGTATTAAAGTTATGAGAAAATATAAACTTAATAATCTTGAAATTATAAAATCAAAATCTTATACATTATATAATGACCTGAGAAATGTTCACCTGGCAAAAATACAAAAGTACATTCATTTAAAAACATGCCAGAATATTGATTCGTCTTATATTAAGTGAATTAACTGTAAGAATATTCTTATAAAGAACTAAAAGCATGATGGATAGAATTTACTATTTTTTGTTTGGTTTCAACAGAAAATAAGATATAATATTCATGTTTGGTCATGAGAATAATCTGAATTGATTTATTTTACATTTGCTCTTAAAAACTTTTAAATTTCAAGTAGAGCATTTTTCCACATTGTGAAAAAGGGAAAAGGAGAATATGATGGGGAAATAATATTTATTAAGGACTGATGTGGCAAACACTGTGTAAAGGTTCTTTATAAACATTAACTCAATGATCACAGGTAGTCACTGATTCAACTAGTATCTATTGTAAACCCGTGTTATGCTGCATTTGGGAAAAATTGTTGAATTAGTTAGAGTGGCACAAGAGGAGGCAGAGGTAGGACTTGTGAAAGCCTATGACGCAAGAGGAGACAGATTTTAATATGAGTAATAAAATTACAAGGGATGTTAGATGCTATGAGTGACAGTTACATGATGCTTTGAGAGCTGATGAGAATTAAAATGCAGTAGGTTCAAGAAAGGCTTCTCTGAAGAAGTGATGTATTGAAGTGAGGTCTTAGGTTAGGACTTAATGAAGTAAGAAGATCATGGAATATTACGGGAAGGAAAATATATACACAGGTTCCATGTATGGACAGAGTATAGCACATTAATGAAAATAAAAGGCAGCCAGTGAAGCTAGTATGTAAAAATCACAGGATGGATAGGATAAGATGTTACTTGACAGGTACAAGGCCTGATAATTCATGTTAAGGACATTTTAGTCTAAGAGTAATGG
Source organism: Rhizomys pruinosus (assembly GCA_009823505.1). Taxonomy (NCBI): domain Eukaryota; kingdom Metazoa; phylum Chordata; class Mammalia; order Rodentia; family Spalacidae; genus Rhizomys; species Rhizomys pruinosus. Next base: position 941,263 of record VZQC01008144.1, read on the forward strand.
AAATTGATTGATGGCTTTCAATAAAGGAGACAAATAAGAAAATGGGATAAAGTAAGGTAATAAGGATGTGGTATAATTCTCTTTTAAAAATGATCTGTTGGGGCTGGAGAGATTGTTCAGTGGTTAAGAGCACTGGCTGCTCTTGCAGAGGACCTGGGTTCGATTCCCAGCATCCACACGGCAGCTAAGAACCATCTTTAACTCCAGTTCCAGGAGAATCCGACGCCCTCTTCTGACCTCCGCGGCATTGCACGACATGGGTGCACAAACCTACCTGCAGACAGTGCACTCATACACATAAAAATAAATAAATAAATAAAAATTTAAAAATGATCTGCTAATTAGACTGGTAAAACAAATTAGAAGGAGGCCAAAGTAAATATGACAAGATAGTAGGCTATTGAAACTGTTCAAGTGAAAGATGATGATGGCTTAGACAGCAGAAATGGAGTGAAAATGATAAATTTGATAGATACTTAGGGAATAATTTTGGTAGTACTAGATGTGGATAACTATAGGAGGTTAAAGAGTGGAGGGTTGGAGGGCGACTTCACAGAAAATGACAGGCTAGAGATCATTTTAAGGATGGCAGGATGATGAATTTTGCTTCATACACGTTGAATGGAGAAAACACTTGAGACAGCCCAGTGGAGAAATCAATTGAACTTATGAGTCCTAAATCTAAGAAAATTTGGGGGTGTATATATATAAATATGTGTGATCCCTGTTAGATATAAATTCACATGGCCTCTGTGTACTGATAGTAATTAAAGCCATATATTCAATAATCATTGAAAATGTGTATAATAATAGGAAAACAGAGAACTGATTCCTCAAGAACTAAAACTTTTACAATTCTGTGAAAATGGGATAATTTTGGAAGTGATTAAGGAGTAGTGGCAGAAGGGAAATAAGGAGAGGTAAAGTAAAATAAGGTCGTGAAAGTGTCTGTTGGACTTAGACACATGGAAGTTTCATGGTTACCTAGTTGAAATTATCCTAATAGAATAGTGGGGAAAGGAGATTAGAGACTATTTGGAATGAGAAAATGGAAACAGTACAAGATCAACAATTATGGATGTAAATGACATAGAGCTTTTTTTTTTTTTTTTTTTCTTTTTGGTCTTTTCGAGACAGGGTCTCCCTGTAGCCCCAGCTGTCCTGGAACTCACTCTGTAGACCAGGCTGGTCTTGAACTCACAAAGATCCGCTTGCCTCTGCCTCCTGAGTGCTAGGATTAAAGGCATGCACTACCATGCCCGGCAAATGACAGAGAGCTTTAAGGTAAATGGTGGAACTCTCTTCTGAGCTCCAGGCCTCTGTCTCCACTGGGATACTTTTGATTTGCGTCTTATAATCAATATGCTCCAAACAAAACTCATGGCCTTGTCAATTCTGTCCTACAAAATTGGCATTCATTTGTTTTTATGATCAGTAAGATCATAACTCATTCATATTATACTAAATGGGAAGATTTTAGGAACTTAGAAAAGTTTGTGAGGTCATTCTGGTTGAGAGGGAAAGGATCAATCTATAAGAGAAGGAGGGATGAAATTATTTGGCAAGTATTATTACTTGCTTTGAGAAAATGAAGAAAATGGGCCTCAGAGAAGATAAGTAACTTTCTCAGTCTCAGAGTTAATAAGTGAAAGGGCATGGATTAATACTAGGGATTTATGGCTTCAAAGCCATTAATTATACTACCTTTACTAGACAGCTTTGTTAAACCAAGAAGTAACATGAATAGCTTAATCTTGTCACTAGTTATGATGAACATCCTTTCATTTGCCAGAAATGTATGCTCTTACTAACACAAAGATGAAGGCCTATTCTCGATGACAGAGTTTCTTTCCTTCCTGGTACACTTACATTCAGATGTGAGAACCAGTAGAGAGTTGACTGTTTCAAAATAAACCAGTATTTTTTCCAACTAAAAAAGGAGATTCCTCTAGACTCTCTTTTATGCCAAAGCCATCCCTCGCATTTCCCGTGGCCCAATTCAGTACAAGCTATTGCACAAAATCGAGTTTTAGACCACAAGTATTGGTCTTCCTCAGAGAAAAATGAGGGCAAGACCTTTTTAAACCAAGACACTGCAAAAACAAACAGGAATAAAATGTTAATTTTTGGATCATAACAATGTAGACTTTAAATTATCATAACATTTTCACAAGTTTGTAATAATCTAAAAGCCCATCAATATTGAATAACATTTTTCTTCTCACTATAAATGGCAATATTTTCATCTTTTATTTACTTACAGTCATTTGTGTTTCTCATTTTAACAGTACTTTAAGCATTCAGTTTGTTTTTTTCCTATTTGTCTGTTATAATTTAACTTACCGATGGACATATTAGTGATATTAACCTTTTGTCTGTCATATATATTCCAAACATATGCCCCAGGACTTTATTTATAGCATTTTGTATGTACATACATTTCCTTATTTAGTCACAGGCATGAACAGCGTATGTTTTCTGCTTTTAGTGTCATAATTTTTTTTTTAGTTTTTGTGTTTAAATCATTTGTACATCTTGATTTTTGTATATTACACAAAATAGTAATTCAGAGATAGTTCTTCTTTCCAAATATTCTGACAGTTTTTCCAAACTATCTATTGAATAATTGTTTCTCTATTGATTTGAAGTATTATCTTTATTATCTTCTGAATTAGTTTGTATGTTTAGTCTATTTGTGCCTTTCTAATTTATTTCATTAAAATATCTAAACATTTATCTTTGCCAGACAATAGATATTATCATACATTCAGAGTATTTTTAGAATTTATTAGGGTAAGTTGAAATTGATCTTACACTCTTCTTGGATATTTTTTCTCACAGTTTTTTCTTAGATAAACTTTCAGAGCTTGGGTTTACTTCCAATCAAATCTTAAGATTTTTATTGAAAAATTTAACGTGAATTACAGATACTTAGTGTTTAATACAGTGAGGGTTCTAACCCTCAAACATGGCCAAATAACCCACCATTTATTTATGACTTCTCTGAAAACATTTTTGTATTTTCCCATGTGTTATACATTTTCTATTGCTACATCTTACATATTTTATGTTTTTTCCCCTCTATTAGATCAACAATCCATATTCTTGTTAGTATTTTATTGTTTTTACAGAATGGATGCTATAACTGGCTTTAATTTCAGAACTTCCATTTCTCTTATTCTACTTGTGGGCAAATAGACTATGAAGGCTGATCTGAAGTTGAAATGAAAAGAGGTTAAAAAATACAAATCAAACCTCATTTCTGTCGATGTAAATTAAGATTTACATGACTGAGTGAAGAATTTAGTTCTCTTTTTAAAAATCTCTTCAAACTAAAGCATCTAAAAGTAGTAAATGTGAAAATGTAGCCTAGTAATTCTTTTAGGTACTGAACTTCTCACTCATTGCACATATTGCTTCTTTAAAGGGTCAAGACAAACCTACTTCTTTTTTTAAGATCTATTTTTTAAATTATTTGTATGAGTATGTGCATGTGCTTAGGTATGTGCACGTGCATGCAGGTACATGTGGAGGCCAAGAAGAGGGTGTCAGATTAGCTGGTGTTGGAGTTACAGGCAGTTGTAAGTCACTTATATTATGGGAGGTGGGAACTGAACTCAGGTACTCTGCAACAGCAGTACAGCCTCTTAACTGCTGAGCCATTTCTCCAACCCTGCAAACATTTCTAATATTAAACTTTTTAAAAGTTCATATTATATTATTTATAGTGGTCTTTATGCCATTCGTAAGCTTACAGTTGACCTTCTTAAAATGCATCACTCCAGAGTTCAGCTTGTAACAGTTACACTATTTATCAAATTACTGTTATTTTATATTCTCACAGTCTTCTACTAATGTAATCAAGTTTTCCAGAAGAGTTTAAGTTGAATACTCTCTCATATTCGATTACTTTTATTTAAGGTGTTTATGATAAAAACCTCTGTTTACAAGGCCAAATGAATTTCCACATTTTTCCTGTGATCATCTACTGCTTAGGAGCATATTACTAAAGTGTACAGATTAACTTAGAGTTGTAAAGCCATTAGATTGCTCATACAGTAGTTCACTTTCATTGTGTTAGTTCACAAAGATAGATATTTGTGGAAAGGATGAAGACTCTAAGATTGTAATGATTTTTCAATATTGCTACATCAAATTATGACCAGTACCTTCCACTTCTACTTTGAAAGGAAAAGTTTAGGAGATAAATTATTCTCTAGTACTTTTGAACCACATAATTTTTAAGGTAGAAAGGACTTAGAGATGATCTATTTTCTCTTTCTTTCTTTCTTTCTTTCTTTCTTTCTTTCTTTCTTTCTTTCTTTCTTTCTTTCTTTCTTTCTTTCTTTCTTTCTTTCTTTCCTCTCTCTCTTTCTCTCTCTTTCTTTCTCTTTCTTTCTTTCTTTCTTTCTTTCTTTCTTTCTTTCTTTCTTTCTTTCTTTCTTTCTTTCTTTCTTTCTTTCTTTTTGCTTTAGTGATGGAGAAATAAGGCCAATAAAAGTCTTGTGATATATGCAATGTTGTTAGTTGGTAACATTGATCAAGAACCCAGATCTTCAATTATACCTGTTTCCTATATTTTTGCCCATTACTCCCTGGTCACATTTTTTAAAGATCCTTTAAGATCTTTTATTGGCCACATATTAAGGATGGGTGCTATAGTGGTTAAAGTATTGCTGTTTGAACTAAAGTTCGTGTTCACTGAGGAGAGACTGAATAAAATTACAATGTCAGGAATATTGTCTAAACATGAGAAGTAATGGTAAGACAGGTTTCTTATAACAATGAACCCATAACTAACTCGAGAAACCTATTTGTCTGAAAAAGAAGTCCCCCTTTAAGAGAAAGATACAAAGTAAGATTTCTATTTATAATGATATCTATGAGTTTTCTGTAAGATAAAAAGAATAGGACATGAAAAGAAATACTTCAGTATGTATCATGCATCTTTGCTAGATTTTCCCTCTTCTTTATGGTGTTAAAAGCTTAATTAACAGTCACATTCTTTTTAACCATATTTTTGAGACAGAGATTCACTATGTACCCCTAGCTGGTTTATAAGTCACTATATAGACCAGGCTGGCCTCAAATATGCTGCAATCGTCCTGGCTCTGCCTCTGTATTGCTGGAATTAAAGGTACAATTCACTACATTTAGCTTTAACCATCCTTATTTTAGAAACCCAATGTATTATTCTACATAATTTTATTCAAATACATTATTTAATTAGGTAGCAGAAATAAACTAGTAGACCTCTAAGACCAAACTGTCTCATCAGATATTGTTAAGCCCAAGCAGAAAACATAATAGCTGATTTGGAAAGATGAGTAGTTATAGCTGATAGCAATTGATTATATAGTTTTGAAGTGCTTTGAAGTAAAATTATATTAGTAAGCTGGGGTAGTTTAAGGAATGACTGACAAAAGGAAAATATGTAGAGTCATTGAAAGTTTGAGTCAGGTCGAATTCTTAGAACCCATATATTTGTACTCATTTGAATTAACCATTTCTATCAGGATATTTAATTTGTCACGCATGCATAAATACCCTATCTTTTCAAGCTACCATTCTTTAAAATATCCCATAACAACAAAAACATTCTATAACCTCTGGGAGATAGTGATTCTGGTGTTGGTATTATGCTTTAGCTCCCCAATATAAGCAGCAGTTGAGAGAAATGCATTTGCATAAGTAGAAGGGAACAGAGCCAGCAAAAAGAAACTTACAGTTGAGCCAGTTTTGGGCTTTTGCCTTCACGAAAAAATGTATAAAATCCTACAAAGAAAAGAACATGCAAATTAACTAATTGTTCCAACAGGTTAGTGCTTATAATTGTTTTGCTACCTTCATTAGACTGGAACATTATAACACTTTAGTTGCGTTTAAACGTATAGAATATTTAAACATACAAAACATAAAAATTACAAAAATGTTTTTAATTAAATCAGAAATTGCTACTTATTTTAATATATAAAAGTGATTAATGAGAATGTAAAAGCAGAGGATGGGGTGAGTGCTGTGAAATGCTGTCTCGTGGACACGAAATGGCTGTTGTGCATATGAACTCACAGCAGCTCTGGTTATAAGCACAAGATCTCCACAAGATCAACTGAGTTAAGAATTCTAGCATGTAGCAAGGAGAGACTCTTGAAGCCCCACCCTTAGCTGAGGAGCCAATGACAATTGGTAGACGATGAGTGAGAGAGAGTCACTTTTCTTTGGTGGGGGGTGGGGAAGGGCAGCCATTGGTAGATTGTCCATTCCCCAGTGAATAATTCCTCCCCGCCCCCGCCACGCACATATCAGCAGCACTAAATGGATTTAGTGGGTTATAAAAATAACAGCAATAAATAAATAAAACCATAATGTTGGGAGGGACGTGGGAGATATGTTGGGGAGGTTCAGGATGAGGGGGACAGATGGAGGGAGTAGGCAATGGATATGACCAAGAGACACAGTATACAGCTATGAAATTGAAAAAAAAAGGCCTTTAACCAATTGATTAATAGTCTGCATTCTGTTTAAATTTTCCTTGAATTTCTCGAATGAACTTTACTTTCACTTGTTATGCGGTTTTAATACATGGTTGGATCAGCTTGTCATTAAGTATTTCACAAGTTTGCATTTATATTCATCATTCACTATTCTACTGGGTTATTGTTTAGTTTTGCTAATAAGTTTATGGTAGTTCAAAAATTTACATGGAAATAGAATGATCAATTAAAGTGTGAGGAAATTAGTTTCACAACAACTTTTGTACTAGGCACCTTTGTAGTTGGCATTTTTGATAACTTTTAAATTTATTCTATTGTTTATATGCGAACTTCTGAGTTTTCTTGCCTCAATCTTCCTCTTCAAAATTTTTTATTGGAAATAGAATTTCCGGCTCAACATACACATATGACATTTTTATTAAAAAAATTAAAGAAAATATTATTTCTAATTTTATGTCTACGAGTGTTTTGCCTGCATATGTGTAAGTGCACCCATGCCATGCAGTGCCTGTGGAGACCAGAAGAAGGTGTTAGATCCCCGGAACTGAAGTTACAGATGGTTGTTAGCTGTCATGTGGGTGCTAGGATCCAAACCTGGGTCCTCTACAAGAGCAACCAGTGCTCTAAACCACTGAGCCATCTCTCCAGCCCTTCTGGATTTTTTTTTTGAGACAAGTTCTCACTATATAGCCCAGACTGACCTTAAAATTAAGATATTCCTGCCTTCACCTTCTGAGTGCTGGGATCCTAGGAATGCACCACTATGGCTGACTTGCAATTTTTAATCATAAAATATGGCATGGCGGTGCATGCCTTTAATCTCAGCACTTAGGAGGCAGATGCAGGAAGACTCCTAAGACATAGAGATAAGCTTGGGAGGGTCTACATAGTGTGTTCGAAGTCATTTGGAGCTCCACACTGAGGCCCTGTCTAAAAAAAATCCAACAAACTCTAAATTTTAATCATATTTTTTAAATAGTAAGAAATATCAGTGTTAAAACCTGGAGGTCTGCTATACACTTAAGGCCAGTAGACTCACTATACTTCAGTAAACTCTAATAGCTTTTACTTCCATTTTTGCACTTTTCCTCAAACTTTAAGATTTTGCTTGTTTTACTTATTAATTATTTTGCCTTTTACTTCCATTAGAAAGATATCATTTTTAAAATTATGGGTGAAAATTGAGACCAAACTTATATTATCATGTCATATTTGATTTCTCCTCCCAATTATTATCAGAAACATTCTTTTTTTTTTTAGCTTCAGAGGTATTTTTCGCTTAAATACACTGATTTCAGATAATCACCATTACGTCCTACTAAGTTTTTCAATTTCTGGTACCTGCATGGACTAAATGACTTTAAGTAAATAGAATTTCATCACTATTAATGCAACAAAAGAAAGTTATAGCTTAAAATCCTTATAATAATAATAATTATATAATTATTTAATTTGTCATATATCACCAAAATATTTATGTATTATTTAGAAATTCATAAACTAAATTGAATTACATTTCAAGCTATGCTGCAAGTTTACAGAATTAAGTTCAAAAGTGTATGAAATTAGGTTGGCCTGTATTTTAAGAAAACTAAGATACTTTGTTGTTAACCCCTTTATGCTACATCGTTTGTGTTAAAGTCTAAAAGTTGTAAATTTTTACTATTTTCAGAGGAATTGAAATTTTCCTCCCAATGACTAAATTGTATTGTGATCAAACCTAATGGCTGTTAAAAATCATAACGAAAAAAACAGTAAAAAAAAAAAAGGACTAATAAACTCAACTACAAAAAAGAAAGAATAATTTTCTTAAGTAAATGTGACGCTTTTCTTTCTATGACATCTACTTCCAAATTTTCCAGAGAGTTCTGGACATCTATGCTTGCAGTGGCAATACCTTCTTTACTTTTGGAAGTATATAAAATTGAATCATGTATAATTCTTAAGTAAAAACTATTAATACTGTGATACAAACTTATAAAATATGTACAATTTTTTTATATTGTCTTGTGTATTCATCTAAAAATCTTTTATTTTATTTATTTTTTAATTTTTATTTATTTTTGTATGCGTATGAATGTACTGTCTGCATGTAGGTTTGTGCACTCGTGTCGTGCAATGCCATGGAGGTCAGAAGAGGACGTCGGATTCCCCTGGAACTGGAGTTCTCCTGGAACTGGAGTTTCAGACAGTTCTCAGCACCATGTGGGTGCTGGGCATCGAACCCGGGTCCTCTGCAAGAGCAGTTGGTGCTCTTAACCGCTAGGCTATCTCTCCAGCCCTTATCTAAAATTCTTATAATCTGTGTTTAATAGATGTTATTATTCCCTAAAGATGAAAAATAATTTCAGAATGAAATAGTAATTTGTTTAAAGTCACAGTTAGTGGCCAAGTAAGGAATAATCATTTGCCCTTGGATCAGTATTTCTTGGTTCCTAGACCAGTAACTTTTCCACATTAACATATAATGGGAGACAACATTCCCATGTACATTGTGCTATGCCCAGCATAGGGCAGAAACTTAATACATGATGGCAATGATTATTATTTAAAATTATAATTGTCAATAGTGCAATAAACAGAAGCCACAACAGACATATACCAAGATAGAAAGTCTAAACATATAATGAATATTTCAAATAATTACCAAATTTTAAGCCACAAATATGCTTGCATTTCATTATACCATTATTTTGATATTTTGACAGCACACAGAGTCAGTTGTACCTTCTTTAAGGTTCTATAAATGCCTCAAAGCACAGGTTTTATGACATACAACTTGTAAAAGTCTGTTAAAATAGTCTCATTTTCAGAATAGTATTTTAAATATATAAACTACACAAGATTATGGTGAAAATCAGTATCTTTAAATGCATTTCTCAAGACACTGAAAAATATTTTGCAACCAAATGACAAAATCTAGCAGCAGATATAAATCCCATTATTTTGACATAGTTATCAATCCAAATTATATTTTTCGAAATCTGTTATGACTATAATGTGATTTGAAAATATCAGTAATTTTAACTGGTGAAAAATTCACAGGCATTGCCAATTCTTTTACGGTTATTTACTTTATTCATTTCCATGGGAAGTATTGGTAAATTTCAGACACAACTTAAAGAATATAGGATATATTTTTAGTTCTTCAAGTCCGTGGACTCCCTTGAATTGTGTCTTTGATAGAATGTTTGAGGAACTCATAGGATTCCTTGAATTCTAACTTAGAATATTTCAAGGCCTGTGGACCCTATTGTTTTGGAGAAGAAGGAAAACCTGACAAAAGAAATACAATGGTAAAGAAAGACTAAGTTAAATAGGAAAATTGGCCTTGAGGGAAGAGAGATAATTCAGGAAAGACAAGCAAATATTAAAAAAATATATTTCCAGAATTATTCAAGAAAGTTGCATTTATAATATAAAACTGCCTTCTATAAAAATGGAACAACCAGGGCTGGAGAGATGGCCTAGTGGTTAAGAGCACCGACTGCTCTTGCAGAGGACTCGGGTTCGCTCTCCAGCACCCACATGGCAGCTGAGAACTGTCTGTAACTCCAATTCCAGGAGAACTCCAGTTCTGGGGGAATCCGACACCCTCTTCTGACCTCCGCGGCATTGCACGACACAGGTGCACAAACCTACATGCAGACAGTACATTCATACACATAAATAAATAAAAATTTAAAAAAATGGAACAACCAGTTGCCAAGAAGCATCAAGAAAATAATTCTTCAAAATATAAATTATGATGGCTAAACTACTGAAGGAATTCTGTCAGAGTTTAAGAGGGTCATGGGACAATATGCTACTAATTCTGTGGATTTAAAGTGAATGTTATGCTTTCTTTCTTCTATGCCCTCTTTTCCATCAGACTTGTACTGAAGGAGTGCTGAGCCATTTGAATAGGTTTTCAGCCTCCTTGTTTTGTCCTCTGGTTCCACAGCAGTAAGCTTTTCTCAGAAAAGAACGTTTAAACCCTCCCATCCTAAGTCATGAAGTTTACTCAATTCACAACTGAGAATAGAAGCATAAAGCTGAAGATGTGGTAGAAGCTTACTCACTAATAATGAAGCATGTTGTTTTTCCAATTTGGGTTTTCTTTTCCTATACATAGACATGTTTGACTCAGTGGTTCTCAGTATGTTGGGGGAGATTACTCCTCCTTAAGAAATACCTGACAACACCTCAAGATATGTTTAGTGGTCATAACTTCGAGATGTAATACTGACATCTAGAAAGATTCCAGAAGTGCTTCAAATGCACCCCACAATATGCAGAGCAGATCCTCCGACAAATAATGTCTTGGCATGAAATAATGCCCAGACTGAGAAATTCTTCTTCGATAAAAGATTGTTATGGAAAGGATACAGGGATATAATTGCCACACTACACTGAAACCCCAAATAATGACATTTTCCATGTTATAATGTGGTTAAAATAGAGACCTCTAGTTCTCCTCTCTATTCTGTGAGAAATCAAGTAATCTATTTTTGGTGTATGAAAACTTACTTTTAGTGTTGTAGAGTATGTGTAATAAAAATATTCTGTATATTCCCCTCTCAATAATGTAGGCTGTATATAAAATTGACAGTCATTGACCATTTTGAATATTTACCTGGGAAGCTTAGTTTCTATTTTTAAAGCAAGAATTCCTTTTGAAACATTAAAGGAAATACAAAAGTTTCACCAAGAGATTTAAATAAACTATTTTAGCAAAATATTTCTTTCCTTTAAAGATAATTTCCTTGGAAGGTAGCCAGATACACTTAATTTGCCAGTAAAAAAGTAAAATAGACACTACTGTCATTATGTTTTAAGTTTTATGTCATTATGTTTTAAGTCATTATGTCATTAAGTTTTAATTTAAACCTAATTTAATTAAATTATTTTTGGTATTATATTTCCATTTCTCTTTATTTTTCAGAATTATAATTAGATATATGATATATTTACTTATATTCATATTATACAAAGGCAATTCTAAGTTACAGAAATGTATTTGTAAAGCTGATAAATTCCAAATTTCATTGACATTTTTAGTCAGAAGTTCATTATTCATTAGATGCAAAACATTTTTCCACCAACCACAATTAGAATTATAAGATATGCATTAAAAAAAAAAGAGTTCCAGGGTATCTGGCACCCTTTTCTGTCTTCCGCAGGTATTGAATGATATAGTTGCACTTACATACAGGCACACGATACTCACATATACATAAAATAAAATAAAGCAAAAAAATTAATAAGATTAACGTATAAAAGAAACTGCTTTGCACAAACTGGAAGCCTTTCCTTAACCAGGTATTATCAGGAAAGACAACTGGGTAAGTTTGGGGACTATAAAACACCACGTACCAGCTGGCTAGATGTTTTTGAATTCTTCCCTCAGATCACTAGACCCCTTCCAGTTTTTTGATTACCCCAAGATAAAAGTGCCACTTCTGCACCAATGCATATCTAAATTTATCTTTACTAAACATCATTTGTGTTTTATATTTACAAAAATTATTTATCCCTTCTTGTTTTATAAAAACAGTATCTTAATATTTGGAAAATTTAGCTTTCTGACTATTCTAGTAGATAAACCAAAGATTCAGCACTTTCTTCTATCCAATTAATATACAATGAAAATTTTACATACAGTTGAAGATGCTAAGAAAATCACCATGAGGATGAGTTCTCTTTCCCACAGTTGCCCGGCCCCTTGCCATCTCAATTCTAGGACCCTTGCATGCCCTACAATCTGGGAGATTTCCCAAGCCTACAATGGTGAGCTCCCTTTTCCATACCTTCCTGTGCTCTGCTATCTCAGCTCTTAGACCTGGTCAGTTTACTATTATACTTGTATCCCAAATCCTGTGAGTTCTCCCAGCCTGAACTGTCAGACAACCTGTTCACCTAACAACCACACAGCCCACCCTAGTGTTCCAGAACTATGAGGAGTCAATCCTGGATCCTCAACTCAAAATTTACACCTATCACTAGCTTAACAAGTACAAATGCTTAGGTCTCATTGACAAAACACAAACAACACGAATAACCAGGCTAGTGTGTACTGACTGTCAGAAAACAGCACCCTCATAATAACATTTCCTGAGAATGCCCACCTAGTGGATATATAAAGCAATAATTTCAAAACAGTAACTATAAATATGGTCAAGAAACTCAAAGAGGATAACAATAATGACTGAATGAAAACCATGAAAACACAAACACAAAACTGAATGAGATAACTAAAATAATTCAAAACATGAAATTAGTTTCAGTTAAGAGACAGAATCTCTAAAGAAAGCCAAAACTTAAAATAAAAAAAATCAGGAACTAAAAAAAGATGCATGGAGGAAAGGAGCAAAAGGAAGTGGAGGAAATGGAACAAAGAATATCAGATCTTGGTAACAACTTGGTGAAATGAATTGATCAAACAAAGAAAATGTCAAATCTAAAATAATCCAGGAGTGGAATCTGCAAGAACTCTGAGACACTGTTAAAAAGATCAAATCTATGAATCGTAGGGATAGAAGGAGAAGAAACACAGATCAAGAAAAGTGGCAGAATATAGAATTAACACCCATACAAGTAGCTTTCCTACATATCAACAACAAACATACTAAGAAACAAATCTGGGATAAAATCTCATTCACGATTGCCTCAAAAACCATAAAATATCTTGGAAGAAATCTAAGCAAGGAAGTGAAGGACTTGTGTAATAAAAACTTTAAGGCACTGAAGAAAGAAATTGAAAAAGATACTGGGATATGGATAGAACTTCTATGCTCATGAATCTGTAGGATTAATGCTGTGGAACTGGGCATCCTTCCCAAAGCAATCTACACATTCAAAGAAATACCTATTAAGATTCCAATTCACAGAAGTTGAAAAAATAATCTCAAATTTCATATATTACCACAAGAAACACAGCAGAGCCAGAATAATCCTGAACAATAAAAGAACTACTGGAGGAATTAACATCTCTGATCTCAACTCACTACTGGTGTAAAACCACACACATTGATCAGTAGAACACAACTGAAGACCTTAATTTAAATCCATCTTTTTACAGCCTTCTGCCTGATTTTACCTGATTTTTAACAAAGAACTCATACATACACAATGATGAAAAGAGACCATATTCAACATATGGTTCTGGTTAAATTGAATACCTGTATTTAGAAGAATGAAACTGGATTTCCATCTAACTCCAGTGTACAAAACCCAGCTATAAGGGCCTCGACATAAGCCACATACCCTGAATCTGACAGAGGAAACCAGGGAGCACACTGGAAATTTTAGGCACGAGAAATGACTTTTGGACCAGGACTCCTATAGCACAAGTACTAAGTCAACTAAATGACAAACTGGAACTTCATGAAACTCAAAAGTTTCTCTACAGCAAACAACACTATAATGTGAGTGAGAATAATTCGAGTGAGAAGGCAACCTAAAAAATGGGAAAAAGTCATTACAAACTACACCTCTGACAAAGGGTCAGTGTCTTAAATATATAAAGAAATAAAAAGAAACCCTAAACATCAAAAACCAGTCAATTTAGTTAAAAATTGGGGCAAGGAGCTTTACAGGAAGCTCTTTAAAGATGAAACAAATAGCTAAGAAATATTTTTAAAAGTTCAACATCCTTACTCATCAGAGTAATGCAAATTTAAACCATCAAGAATTTCATCCTACCCCCTCAGAGTGGCTAAGATTCAAAAAACAAACAATGCCAGTACTCAGGAGGAAGAGGCAGAGGTAGGTGGATCTTTGTGAGTTCAAGGCCAGCCTGGTCTACGGAACGAGTTCCAGGTCAGTTGGGACTAAGAGAACCTGTCTCAAAAAGACAAATAAAAAAAACAATGAAAAATGCTGAGGATGTAGATAAAGGGGAACACAAATAGGTACATCCATTATGGAAATCACCATGGAGATTACTTAAAAACCTAGAAATTGATGTCCCACAAGATCTGTCGAAACCATTCTCTTAGACATATAACCGACTCCAGAAATACATGTTCATCTATGTTCATTGCATCTTTTATTCAAAATAACCAGGAACTGGAATCAATCTAGATGACCAACAACTGATGGATAATGAAGGTGTGATACATATGCACACTGGGATATCATTCATCTCTTTAAAGGGTAAACAGACAGAACTTGAATATAATCATCCTGAGTAAGGTAACCCAGAATCAGAAAGACAACATCACATGTTCTCTCTCATAGCTGGCAGGTAGCTGTGACATCTTAAATACACATGTGTCAATTTGAAAATCCAGGGAGGTCAGAAAACCAATAAATGAACATGTGGGGGATTTCTGAGGGCATTGGTAAAATACAGTGATATAAAGGAGTCAAAAGGAATAATAATGTATAGAGGATTAATTGTGAGGGGAATGGGAGGGCAAGGCAGATGAGGGAGTATAGGGAGGGATAGCTAACATTAAAGACCTTTAGAAAAAGCCTAGGGAACAATCTGCTTAAGAAGGGGCACGGTAGAATGTAAGGGCTGCGATTGGGGTGAATGGTGAAACTACAACAATATAGACTGGACACTCAATTGATCAACTTGATTGAACATACAAGCCCCCCCTGCTGGATGGTGGGACCCATGAGCTATGTGGGTTTGGGCACAACTGCTTGCAAATTGGTTTTACATGAAGGATGCTTGTACTCACAAATTATTACTTGTTAAAAAAAATGAAAACAAAACAAAAAACAGAGAAAGATGCAGAAAAGTTACGGCAGAATGCATGATCTGGGATGGGTAGGGGGGAAGAGAAGGGGATATATGCCTGAACTGAATTGGAAAATGATGTATGAAATACACAAAACATCAAAATAAATAAATAAATAAATAAATAGCCATATGGAAACATTCCAGTAAAGAAGCTTCTTAAAGTATATACATATACATTATAAAAAGAAATGGAAAATAATTACTTTATAACATAGGGATATTTCCCCTACCAAACATCATAAACTTAAATATAAAATCCCAGTGTCAGGAATGGACTCCCTCATCTGAAGATTTTGATCAGAAGCCTCACAGACTCTTAAACAATATTGGTTATTGACCTTGCTGTTGCTTCTGCACCATGACTGGATGGTAAGACCCTATTTCTGAAAACACTATGTACATGTGCTGTAGAACAAACAAGGAGAAATCAAACTCATACTGACTTTAAATTCTCCTCTCTACTGTCTAGCTTTCATAGTGCTGGAAGTTGCTTTGCATGCTACATGAAGAGAAAATTAATTACCAACATTACCAGCTATGAATTCTGTGAGCTATAAAACAACTGGCCTACAAGATATGCTCACTGGTGCAATAGTGGCTTGTGCAAGTGGACAACCACTTTATAATTGGATTTAAAGTTCACTTCATAAGGTGGAACTCATATTTGTTGTTGATATCAGTCCTTAGAACCTGAGGCTAGACTGGTCACAGAACATTGGGGAGAGCCCAATACTACTATTCTGCTAAACAGATATAGTTGCGTTCTCTCAACTCCCAGAGAAGCTTCCTTATTCAGCAGATAGGGAATAACACAGAGAAATACAACTGGCCCACATTCAGAGATTAAAAAGCTGAAGATTGTTTATCTTGAATAGGACATCTATATCAAATTTCTGCTTCCCAAAGCTCAGAGATCATTACAACAGAGGGGCAGAGATACCATATGAGTCAGATGTGGGAGATGGAGAGAAGGAAACAGTTTACTAGACGTCTGATGAGTTACTCATGTGATGTAACAGAAATGGAGATAGCATGCACAAGTCCCATGCAAGGTCAAGTCAGACAAAAATCCCTTATCATATATATATATATATATATATATATATATATAACTTCCCCATTGAAAATATCCAGTAATTCATATATAGGTACGAATGGTATATAGTGGCTTCGTATATTTCCCTTTCTCTAGTTATAGAATATTTAAAATATTAATTTGAATATAAAATAAATAAGGATTTCAGGCATTTTCTCTTCTCTTCCTTCCATGATTTTCTCCCTCCCCTTGCTTTGCAGTGAGCACACCTCAAATTAACATTAAAAAACTACAGTTAAGCCTAATTCTTTGTAGGAAAAAAAGAAATTCCTGTCGCAATTCACTTTAAGAATCCATTGACTGATATTTTATTATATTCTTGATCTTGAAAGAACTATAGTAGTAAAATTTGCACAAAGGTTAAAATTACACTATGTTAAGAATGAGGCTTGAAACAGGTA
>VZQC01008144.1:959369-1005667 GCA_009823505.1 Rhizomys pruinosus
ATATATATATATATATATATGTGTGTGTGTGTGTGTAGCTACACAGTAGCTAATAAAATAAATCCCTCCATTTATGCCATCGTATCATCATCCCTTCTCTCTTTAATTGGTATGTTGGGGATGGGTAGCTAAGCAGAATTGTTAGAGATGCTGGAGCCCAAGCTAAAATTTGTAGCTATACTAACAGCTCTCAAATTTAACATTTTCAAATGAAGGAATGATATTATTAAAATATTCAAGATTCTGTAGTCTGAAGCTGGAAATACCATTGCAGTACAAGAACTATTTCAAGGCCAGTGAGATGGTTCAACCAGTGGAGGTTCTTGCCATCAAGCCTGACTACTTGATTTAGATTCTTGGAGTGACCATGGAGGGATGAAAGAACTTCCACAAACAGTCCTCTCGCCTCCACATGTATATACTTGTGCAAATACACACACACACACACACACATACAGATACACAAAATGTATATTTTGATGTTTTAAAGAAAAAACTAAAGTACCATTTCAAGGATTTTCCCTAAAATCTATTTTCATAACTTCCCCATTGAAAATATCCAGTAATTCATATATAGGTACGAATGGTATATAGTGGCTTCGTATATTTCCCTTTCTCTAGTTATAGAATATTTAAAATATTAATTTGAATATAAAATAAATAAGGATTTCAGGCATTTTCTCTTCTCTTCCTTCCATGATTTTCTCCCTCCCCTTGCTTTGCAGTGAGCACACCTCAAATTAACATTAAAAAACTACAGTTAAGCCTAATTCTTTGTAGGAAAAAAAGAAATTCCTGTCGCAATTCACTTTAAGAATCCATTGACTGATATTTTATTATATTCTTGATCTTGAAAGAACTATAGTAGTAAAATTTGCACAAAGGTTAAAATTACACTATGTTAAGAATGAGGCTTGAAACATAATTAAATGGTACTTCTAACTGATTAAACAAATTCTTTAATTCTCCATACAGGAAGCCTAGTGTCTGTGATCAAAAAAGTTTGTCATTCTTTTATACAAGTATACACTAGAAAATACTAAATAGAACTTCTACTCTTGACTTTGTTGTGTAATATACATCTTAAGTTCCCTAGGTACTATATTGACTTTTTTTTTTTTTTTTTTTTTTTTGTCTTTTTGAGACGGGTCTCCTTGTAGCCCCAGCTGTCCTGGAACTGGCTCTGTAGACCAGGCTGGCCTTGAACTCACAAAGATCCGCCTGTCTCTGCCTCCAAGTGCTAGGATTAAAGGTGTGCGCACCATGCCCGGACCTTAGGTACTATATTGAAACTTAAGCCAAAAAGAGCAGAATGTCTTAATTCAAGAGGTAGGCGGATCTTTGTGAGTTCAAGGCCAGCCTGGTCTACAGTGGTGAGTTCCAGGAAGCTGGGGCTACCCTGTCTCGAAAAGACCAAAAAAAAACCCCAAAACCAAAAAAAAAAAAAAAACAAACCTCACAAACAGTATCACATATAGCAGTTTACTTGTGCTGCATTGGGAATTTACAAATTTAACTAGATTTTAAGAAAAATGAAAGCGAGTTAATTAATTTACTTTTAATAAGGCTCAAGTTTCTAGAGTCATCAGTAAAAATCTACATGATAAATAGATATTTCTGTGTACTTCAATAAAAATCAGTCACCTTTTGGGGTTTCCACTTTATAACTGCAATGCTGTCATTTGAAATCTTTTTAACTACTGAGTTCATTCTTCTTGAGGACTTTTGACCTAACTTCCTCTTCACTGTTCATATGAAAAAGCGAATAGATTAACACTAAATGGTTTATGGACAGCTAATTATGCAGCATAATTGACTTCAAAGGGACTATATTTGTTTTTATTAATCTATATAGTGCACTTATATTCAAAAATGTTCTGCATATTTTTCCTGTGTTATAAATAGGAAACTAAAATTGGTAGAGTAAAATAGATTTATTTACAATTTGCCCAAGCCATAAAATGGGAAGAGACTTTTAGTTTGTTTCTGCTTTTCCGATAATGATGTTACAATTTTATAGATAAAATGGCAGGAAATATGCACAGGTTACTTTGACTGTGAGATAACTTGTAAGAGCTGTAAAAGTTCTTCTGATGCGGCAAGCTCTTCCTCTGGCTGGGGCTAGGGCTCTCTCCATTGCCTCCCTAGTGTGGGATTCCTGGAGAATTAAAAAAAAATACCTTCTTTATTTTTATTTTACATGTCTGAATGTATTGTCTGTGTGTATGTAAGTGCACTCGCGTCATGCAGTGCCTGTGGAGGTTAGAAGAGGGTGTTGGATCCCTTTGGAACTGGAGTTACAAACAGTTGTTAGCTGCCATGTAGGTGCCGGGAATTGAACCCAGGTCCTCTATAAGAGCAGCCAGTGTTCTTAACTGCTGAGTCCAGCAGCAAGAATTTAAAAAATATTTATGGCCAAATTTTTTCCAATAATTTGCTACACAAAGGAAGCTTCAAAGGGATCATTGTTTATATAATACCTCCCCTTCCATCAAGGCTTCAAATAGAACCATGATGACAGATGTAGCTGTTTCAATTCAACACTGAAGTCAAAAGGTTGGATGTTTAATTTTATTCTTTCTGATCAAAAAAGCTATCAATTACTTATACATGAAAGTTTGTATTTTTCCTTCTTTTAAAATTATTTTAATTACATTAATTTGTATGTGTCTGTGCATGAGTATATGCATATTAGTGCAGGTGCATATGAAAGTCAGATGCAGCAGATTCCCACGGAGGTGGATTTATAAGTGGCTGTTAGCTGCCTATCATAGGTGCTGGGAATAAAACTCAGGTCCTCTAGAAAAGCAGCAAGTGTTCTTAACTACTGAGCCATCTCTCAAGCCCTCAATTTTTTTGCAATGCTGGTCTGAAACCTAGGGCCTAGCATATGCTGTATTTCTAAGTTATATGTTCAGTGTCAGGTATTTTTCTTGAAAGACATTAAAATAGAAGCAGAATTTGAATTTTGAATTATATGTTGGACAATAGGTAAAAAAAAAACTGGGAAAAGACTCTTAAAATGGGGAAAAGATCCCACAAAACCCCAAAATAAAGTTTTCCTAAAGAAATGTTTATAATATTTGATAGATGTGATTTCTTGGTGAAATTTGGAAGTTTATGAGGATATACTTAAGATTTAAGCACTAGAACATTTTCTTCCTTGTTGAATTTTCTCCCTAATTCTCCTGTGAAAGTACTCATGAACTATTCTTGCACTGACTGAGATATGAGCTAAGGAAAAATCTGACATGATTACACACACACACATTCAAATATATATATATATATATATATGGTACAAGTTTAATTTTTAATATAATCTATTGCAAGTTTAGTTGCATTTCCTTAAATGCAAACCACAGTAATGAATACTGAATTAAAGCATTAAAAATAAAACATTTTAAATGTGAAAATAGAACTGTAAACCAAAGTTCATGGAAAATAAAAGCCAAAAGAGAACTAGTAAAAATTAATTATAAATTTCATCAGAAATAAACATAAATTCTGAGGAATCTAACTTTTCTACCTTTTGCTTTTATTTATGGAAATTCTATCTATGGATGTAAAATTTTATCTTGTTGCTATTGTCAATTCATATAATTATTTTAATGTGGCTAAAATAACATGAGGCAAAATTGAATCTGCTCCTAGAATTCCTAATAATAAGTGATTGACAAACCTTTGGCCACTGCATATTTTTATTTTTAAAGTTATTAAATGTTAAAATTACCCTTTTGGTATGACTAATATGCAATGTGTATATATGTACGTGAATATAAGCATTTTGGGATGATTTTAATCTTACATGACATTAATATATAGGATCTATTGTCCATTTATCTCTTCTCCCCACTACCTTTTTTTAAATTAATTTTATTTATTTTTGTATGTGTATGAATGTACTGTCTGCATGCAAGTTTGTGCACCCGTGTCGTGCAATGCCGCGGAGGCCAGAAGAGGGTCTCGGATTCCTCTGGAACTGGAGTTCTCCTGGAATTGGAGTTTCGGACGGTTCTCGGCCGCCATGTGGGTGCTGGGGATCGAACCCAGGTCCTCTGTAAGAGCGGTCGGCGCTCTTAACCGCTAGGCCATCTCTCCAGCCCCCCCCCACTACCTCTTTTGAAGAAAATGCTTTTTCAAAGGCTGTATCTTAGCACAGCATAGCTGAAAAGCTGACTTTTAAGGTTTAATTATAATATTTAGAACTAAACAAAAACCTAGTCATATTAAAGCAAAGCTGTTGTTGACTACTTTAGTGGCTTACAGAAAACATCTTAAAATTTACTCATATGGATATGAGAATCTTAATTTGTCTCACTCTTTCATAAATAAAATTTATCTTCAGATCTCTTTTGCAATATATTTGGAGTGATAACTTAGTCTTAAACTTTTAGATTTGAAGGATGAAAACATAATTTCAGTAAGTGCTCCTTTAACAATTACCATGCTGTATTGTTTTGCTGTTGCTCAGACAAAATACCATGACAAAAAGCAACTTAAAGAATAAAATGTTGATTATGGCTTACGGTTTCCGAGTCCATCATAGCAGGAATGGCATGGCAGCAGGAGCAGGAAGCAGAGAGATCATAGTTCATCAGCACACAGGAAACAGAGAGAGAGAGAGAGAGAGAGAACAGGAAGTGGGGCCAGGCTCTAAAACCTCAAAGCCCACCCCCAGTGACATATTTCCCCCAGCATGGCTCCATGTCCTAAATCTTCATAACCTCCCAAACAGCCCCAGTAACTGAGGACCAAATGCTCAAATACATGAGACTTAGGGGTGACATTTCTCATTCATACCAACACACATGGCTAGACACAGTCAGAGAAGATCCTGGCTCAAAATAAAATAAAAGAAACAGACAGAGGTTGGAGTCAGAAATGCCAGAGGTTCATTCTGTTTTTGTTTATCTTTAGGTCCAAATAAGAAATGAGTGCTATTTTAGCAAAGACAGTTCGTTACTAAACATTTTGTTACAATAGGACCTAAATCTTTAGCCAACAGCTAATTTAACTTTCTTGATAATAGAAGGACAGAAATATTTTCTGGGCTGTTGACATGTTTTGACTCTGTTTCAGTTACTGGATTTTCATTAAAATATATGAAAATATAGTGTTATAATGTTCGAAAATGATTTTTTAATTCAGAAATTTTGTGAAAATTGACAAATATTTAAATCTATTTGTAAAGTATGTTTTATTACACAGTAACACATTGTGTCCATGATCTTTAAACTTTTGGTTAGGTGTTTAAATAAATGATATTAAAAACTTTATTGTCAAAATTGACTATGGCTTTCTGCTTCCTCAGGCAAATACATTCCTAATTATTCTAAAACTACATTTCCCTTTTGGAAAACATCAATTATTTCCTCATAAACAAGTATTAAACATTTTATAAATATATGAATGTATAAAATTCTCAAACAAAAATATTCAATATAAGAGCTGAAAAAATGATCGAAATCAGAGACATCTCTGAATAAAAAAGAAATGTATGAATCACCTCTACTTCAAGGAGACATTAATAGATTTTAAAAATCATAATAATTCAAAATTCTTTACAGACTTTCCATAGTGAGAGAGCTAAAAGAAGTAACTTTCATCAATTGATAAGATCCCACATAAAGTACTCCCATTAGTCTTGATGGAAAAGTCTCTTCTTTTTACTTCTAAAACCTCCTGTGGCTAATTATTTAAAGGACAAATATGCATGGATTTAAGAAAACCTGGTAATATTCATCTCTGACTACATTAATAATTGAGTATCTCTCAGTAACTTTGAATACATTTCTACTAACTCTCATTCTTTTATAACATACTTATTAAATTCCTTTATATGCAGATATTTAAAAAGACTGAGATATTTAGAAGTGTCCTTGGTATATTGTCTAGTGAAAGTGGTAAAATATACTGATCTTGGTTTTATTGAATGTGCGAGTGATGGTGGTGTTATTATGGGCTTTTATTATTTATTTTGTTATGATTATTTGTTTTCATGACTTCTTATTTTCTTTGAGTCTTCCACTTGTTTAGAAAGATTAAAAAATTTTACTGCCTTCATAAAAGAATTCTTCAATTATTCAGTATAAGGTAGGTAATTTTTATTTATTTATTTATTTATTTTTTATTAATTTTATTTATTTCTGTATGTGTATGAATGTACTGTCTGCATGCAAGTTTGTGCACCCGTGTCGTGCAACGCCGCGGAGGTCAGAAGAGGGTATCGGATTCCCCTGGAACTGGAGTTCTCCTGGAATTGGAGTTTCAGACGGTTCTTAGCCGCCATGTGGGTGCTGGGGATCGAACCGGCGTCCTCTGTAAGAGCGGTCGGCACTCTTAACCGCTAGGCTATCTCTCCAGCCCCAAGGTAGGTAATTTTTAATATCTAGTTTTAAATGAATGAAAACTTGTTTTAAATATTCCAAAAAGAATTTCATTTTGAGTGTGCCTCCATTTAAAAATCTAAATTCTGAAGATTAGAAGCACTAAAAAATCTTTATACTAAAAAAGAAGAGAAAAGAAAAGAAGTAAAAAATATTAACTTGATCTAAGTAGTTGGAATACTATATGGCTTTGGTATTTAATATGTAAACATATAACAAAGTAAAGTTCTGGAAGCCCCATAACATACTCAGATTTGTATCTAGTTTAGAGGAACTTTTACAGTTTCACTTTTTCTTAGGGATACCCAAAGATTTAGGTTGAAGATCTTAATAACCAGATTTTACAAAATAGACTCTAATGCCAACAAAACTCATATTGTCTTTATTAAAAGTGGCTAAATAATAGAGCAAAAAACAACCTTTATGGAGGTATAGGTAAGGGGTTACACATTTTGCAACAGACTAAATCCACTAAAAAAATAAACATACCTTAAACATATTAGTGTTCTGAAGTGGGACATAAAATGCTATTCCAAAGAGACAGAAATCTTGTAACCTAACTGTTGTAATTTGAACGGAAACTGTACTTAAACACTTAGGCCCCAGTTGCTGGCAGCATTTGGGGATATTATGGAAGTTCTTGGAGGTGAAGTCTTAGTGGAGAAACATAACATAAGTGCTGCAGATTTTTGGTTTTATAGCCTGGCCCCACTTTCTGTTCTTTCTCTCTTCTTCCTATGTCTGGATGAAATATGATTGGCCAGTGGAATGATATTGCTGCCGTGCCTTCCCTCTCATGACAGACTGTATAACAACTGTTTTATGCCTTCTTTGCCATCTTGGACTAAGCCAAAATAAACTGTTTCTGTACTAACTTACTTTTTGTTAGGGTATTATATTACATCATGAAAAAAGAAACTAACATAGAAATCTGGAGCAAGAAGTGGAGCATTGCTGTGATAAACCTAACCATGTGGCTTTCATGCTTTTGGATTACTGTGTGAGGAATTTGAAAATTTGGGCTGAAAAAATTCATGAGTTCTGTGGGCATAGTTTAATGGGCCATCCTTGTGGGAGCTTGAAAGTCAGTAATGCTGAGAGAAACTCTGATAGTGGAAGCCCATCCAACTCATGAGGTTTTAGAGGGAAGCAATGACTCTTTTGGTCCTGGGCTAGAGGGCATTTGTGGGATATTCTGGAAAAGAATTTGGCTGCATTCTGCCCACATTCTGCAAATTCTCCTGAGGCTGAATTAAAAAGTAATGGTCTACTTTCTTTGGTGGAGGAAATTTCAGTATAGCATAACATTGAATCTGTGGTGTGGCTATTAGTGATTACTCTTATGAAGGGCTACAATGAAAAAGAGTGTTAAGTTGAGAATAAAGAAATAAAAGCTATGTGGTTTAAAGAGGTAAAGAGCATGAGGAATCTTAAGATTGTAGGGAAGTCATGTGTCAAAAAAGAAGCTGTGATTGTTAGAGATCAGCACCATTAAGTGGAAGCCTCTGTCTCTGCAATGGAACCATAAGAAAGGTGCCCTCAGGGTAAGAACCTACTGAAGTTATGCTCTAACTTGTGAAAGGAGAGAGACTAAGGGGTTACTGCTATGGAAAACAATTTCTTTCAGCATTATTGACTTTCAAGCTCCCACAAGAATAGCCCATTTAAACTCTTCCCATAGCACTCATGAGTTTTCCCAGCCCAAAGTTTCAAATTCCTCACAAAGTAATCCAAAGGCATGAAAGCCACATGACAAGGTCAGGTTTATCACTTTGAAAAAAAGTTTTTTTTTTTTTTTTTTTTTTTTTTTTTTTTTTTTTTTTTTTTTTTTTCACCAGCTTCAGCATACAGAAGCTGCTGCAACTGTGGTCCAATGGGATGAAGTTTCGTCCCATTGAGCTTGGCAGTGTCATGGTACTGATTTTGGAAGCGTGAAAGATAAAAGATTTAGGGATCATGTTCTGCTCCTCCATGATTTCAGAGAGTTGCTAATGCCTCAGAACATGTGGCAATTACAAAATCCCTGTGTGGAGTTCCCGAGAGTCCACTGTGTGAAGTGTGAAGTTGCCAATGCAAAACCTGGATTGGGATGGAGACCCCTAAGATCTTGGATTTGCCAGAGCTCTGAGACATCTGCTAAGGAGAACTTCATACAGAGAGGGAAAACAGTCTAAGAGAGAGGACTGCATGTTGCAGGCAGCAAAGCTGGAGGGGCAGAATCATCTGAGCCCTTTAAAACTGAACATCCAGATACTCGACATCAGCTACATGATTTGATGTTTGCACTGCTGAGTTTGATCTAGCTTTGGTCCAATCTTTCCTCACTATTCCTCAACTTCTCTGTTTTGAAATGGGAATGTAGCCTGTGCCACTATATATTAGAAGTATGTAATTATAAAAAAAATACATGGGTTTAAAGTTAAGAGATTCCTTTGAGTATTGGAAGAAAAACTTTGATCTTTGGACTTTTGAACAGTGTTGTCACTTCTAAAGAGTATAGGAGATGAGGAGTCGGTCTTCTTTAAGGGAATGATGCTACATAGGCTGATCAAGCTCCAGTGGAGGAAGTCACACTGAGGGGCATCTGGGGACACAAAGTTTACTCAATGAACTTTAACATATATTACATAATGCACAAAATCTAGTTGGGGGTATGAGGGCGCTGAGAGCAGGGGGTGTAAAAATATGATTAAGATGTATGAAATGCACAAAAAATCAGTGAAAATTTATAGAAAAAACAGCATTTAGAAATAAAAAATATGGGTACCTGTGAAGCTTGACTAAATCCATTTTGCATCACAGGATCACCATGAACTTATAGGGACCAAGGGGCAAATGTGGTTTGAACGTTTGAACGAGAACTATCTCCCATAAGCTCATGTATTTGAACACTTGGACCCCAGTGAGTGGCATTGTTTGGGGAGGTAATGGGATCTTTAAGAAGTAGAACATTACAGGTGGAACCAGGACAGTGGGGTTGGCTTTGTGGTTTTATTGCCTTTCCCCACACCCTATTTTCTCTCTAGGGTTCTGGTGTGTGAATAAAATGTGATCGTTTGGCCTAATGTTCCTGCTGCCACGCTTCCCCATCAGGTTGAACTGTATCTGAAACTGTAAGCCAAAATAAACCCTTTCTTAACTAACTTGCTTTTATCAGAGAATTTTATCATGGCAACGGAAAAGTAACTGATAAATCAAAAGACAGTGCCGTAAGAACGTATGTCTCCCAACTAAAGGAGTCTTCAAGGTGTCCCATAACACAGTTAGCCAGACTTGGGAAATTAGTAAACAAAATTCATATTTGCCCAGTGAAAAGTTGATGGGCAATAATTACCAAATGACTTGCACTGAGTCCCATTTCCCTTTCTGATTATAAGTCAAAAATGAGATTTCATAATTCCTATAAAAGTCTTTTTAAATCCTGATTTACTACCAAGATAACAGGATGAATGAAATTTTGAGATGAGCTATAGAATATAAATATTTTCTCCTTAAATTAATAAATCAATCTTTCCTGAAATTAAAACTACAAATCAGGCTATGGCTATACAATCAAATACTCCAAAAAAATCAAACAAAATATTTCATAGAATATAGCATAGGGGGGAAGTATGTGGTCAGTCTAACTAAAGACTATGTTTTTTTAGGCTATACTGTATTCCTGATTATTTTATTACTATATTACTTAACAGAGTCATAATAAATATCACATATAAATGCTGATAGAGAGTAGAAAACATCATATCTGGATCATATCAGGTAGTAAAAGTATGTTGATCCAGGGATTATGTCTTTAATGGATTTGCCAACTATTTGTCTCTCTCCTAAAGACCATTTTCCTGTCTAGTTGATGTCACCTTTCTCAAATTCTGAGAATGATACTTCCCAGTACGTATACCTAACACATTTGGCCTCCACATGCACAAAATGTGATGCTTGGCGAACTGCAAGATTAAGTTTGGAGAAGTTAAAGGTTTTAAAGCTTGGTTGATTGATTGATTAAAATTTCCTGATTATGGAAAGCTGAAATATTTTATATACAGAATCAAATTATCCTGGTAAATCTTAGTCACTTTAATAGACATTCAATCAGCATTTCTCTGTGTCTGACCTAAACTCCTATCAGAAAAATAAACTTTTAGAATGTATTATCTTAGCATATCAAGAGGCTCCAGAAACTCCAAATTTAAGAGTGTTATTTGATAGCATCTCAGACTGACAGAAGAGATTGCTCAAATTTACTGTAACATACCTACTTTGTTTCCTCCAATAACATTGGTAAAAAACTTTGACTTATGACCTTCTTTTGTTCTATAGCTATAAAAACTCCCTAAGACCATTTCAATGTTAGAAAAAAATTGTTCAAGATAACATGAATCTATGTTCCTTGGTCCTATTCACTCATATTTAGCTGAAGAATAGATTATCTTACTCCCTTTGAGGTAAGAAATGTGTACAGCAACAGAACTCTGATCTACCACATCCGAAATAATCAGTCCAGTCAGGCATTAAAACCTCTGCTGGAACTGGCTCAGAATAGTTAAGACTTGTTTGACAACTACCAGATTTCTTATCTTTTGTTTTGATTCCAAATCAGCACTAACCAGAGAAAGGTAAATATGTTTCTCAAATCAATACCATATAATTTCCAGCTTTGAGTTTCTACATGTCTACAATTTATAAACAAAGAATACCTTGAACCTTTTGGTTTTTTTTTTTCCTGTACCAAACATTGTTACTATCCTGACTTTGATTCTCTGTCAACCTTAATTGATGGTGACTGATTCCCTTGTTTATAGTAAGCTCTCAATAAACAACCTGTGTTTGTGGTAAGCTCTGAATAATCAACCTGTGCTTGTCATAAGGATCAATTGCATTTCTCTTTATAATTATGTGTTTTTATAGTCGAGATATTTAATTGATTATATACATGACAACCAACTAATAACCTAAAAATGTGATGATTACCAAACACCACTCAAGTTGAAGTGAATTTGCATTTCTATGTTAAAGCCCGGTATACTTCTTATAAATCTGATCTGTACCTGTCACCTAGCATAAATTAATCTCTGCCAATTATTGGTCAAACTCGGAACTGTAGAGGGATAGAGCTATTCAACAAAATCATTCTAAATCTAACAAGGTATTTTTTTCCTAGTACACTTTTTATTATAATTATATAAAACTTAAAGCTGGCATACTTTTTCTTTCCCATCTTCTGCAATATTTTGCTGTTCAACTTTCATCACAGTTAATGGTAAATTGTCTCCAAGTTGTCTATATTTAAGAAGCAATAAGAGCTCCCTCTGCTGCATACAGAAACCTCTATCTACGCAAAACATAACTATCATTTCAAATGGAGTAAATGAGAGCGTATTCTGAGCCAAATATAGATGACCAGGAAAACAGGTTCAGACTTTGCCAAATCACATGTTCAACATGGAAGGAAACCCGTAAATGTTTTTAGACATAAAAATAATAAATTCAGGAATTTTCCAGGTATATTAGTGAAAATATCAGGAAGGTAGGTTAGATCACATTGGGGAAATCTGGGCTATAGTTCTCAGATACTAATTTAATTGAGAGCAAACAATTTCCTTGAATATTTATTATAGCCTGAAAACTAAACATGAAGCCAATGAAATATATGAAAAAATGTTGGACTAATTTCAATAAAATATACCTTAAATAAATAAAAATTTAAACTTTATTAAACAAAATATAATTTAAAAATATTTTGGTCCTAATTACTTTATAGTTAATACTTCATTTAAGTTGACATTCATTGAAGAAGTTATGAATGGCTTACTAAATGCATGAGATTCATATGTCCCAGAAATCATCAGGATATTATTTGAACTTTTAATGTCATCAAGAGGAAAAAAAAAAACACCTGTACAGTACAATGGTCTGAATGCTCCAACTTGAATTAGCCAGACAAAGTTTTTAAGCTAAGTGACTAGTACATTAGCATGGTATAAACATTCGGAAATGAACGTGCACATAAATAGAGTCAGATAATCAAGAACCATAAAAGAGTAAAACAAACGAACCCCCCCACAAAACCCAGAGGTAATAGTCCTGAGTGTATGGAATCCATCTGATTAAAAGATGAAGAATTGAAAACACGTTTAATTAATGTTCTTTGAGAAATTTGAGAAAATACTGAGTCCATTAAACTATAACTTACTCTGATACCCAAAGTACAGGCTGCTATGAAATACTGCTTGAAAATCGCCGGGCGTGGTGGCGCACGCCTTTAGTCCTAGCACTTGGGAGGCAGAGGCAGGTGGATCTTTGTGAGTTCAAGGCCAGCCTGGTCTACAGAGTGAGTTCCAGGACAGCTGGGGCTACAGGGAGACCCTGTCTCAAAAAGACCAAAAAAAAAAAAATAAATAAATAAAATAAAAAAGAAAAATCTAATCACCAGCATATGAAGCTTAGTAGATGGAAAAAAAATTAACAAAATGTGTTGACCAGATAATCAAATATGCTGAGAGAAAAAATCAAGACATGTTACCTTCATTAAATACCTTATTCCAGAACAAAGCTGGGGGAAAATGTTAAAAGACATGGATGAACTATAAAAAGAAATTCTGAAAAGTTTCAGAGAATGGGAATACTATATTATTCTAGAAGAATAAGAGTAAGACTACCATCAGAATTCCACCCAATGTTGCAAGCTAGGAAACAAATGATCAAGATCTTCATAATTTCTCAGAAAATAATTTTGAATGTATAATTTTATATCCAGCCAAATTATCATGTTTGTGAATATAGAATAAACATCTAAACACGTGCATTGTAGAATGTTCATTATTCCCAAGCAATCTTTGACAAATCATCAATGTATACTCCACTAAAAAAAAACAAAACAGAGCATGAGACAACATACTAAGTAAGCAAAAAAAATTAACAAAACAACACCCCCCCCAAACAAAACAACATGATTGCATGACTTTAAAATTCAAGATGATTATTAAGAAATATGTATGCTTCAGGTAATGGAGTAAATATTCTCAGGTATAATTCAGAAATATAATTCCAGGAGTTATGCTAATGACGAAAGTAAAAGTTTAAAATGGAGAATATCAATATATGTACATATCAATTAAAGAAAGATTAGCTACATTTGTTTAAATGTCAAGATTATATGAAAATTTTGTATATACAGCTTTTAAACCACCAAGGGGAAAATAAAAGCTAGTTAAATTCAAGAAAGGGAAAAAAAGAAAAATGATGGAAGCACTATGATCAAGTCAGAAAACGCACAAAATAAAATAGTATAAGCAAGTCCAGATGTATCAGTGACACATCCAAGTGTGTTTATTCTGCTAACAGATTGTCAGTTCAGTGCAGTATTTTCATAGTTTTTGTTTTTTAACTCATCGAGTCATTCATATAACAAAGCTCTGTTTAAATTGTTCACACTGAGTTAAAAAGAGTTATAAATATGATGAAATATGAGAAACTTATTCTTACGAATCTGTTCTCTCAAATATGTAAAAGTAATTTCTGGATTAAAATAATTATCCCTCAGTTAGTATACACATTTGAATGTAAAGAAAGTTTTCCCCAATTCAATGATCACATTATTTCACATTATTTCCTGTTTTATTTAGTTTTTCTTATTTTTAAAGTTTATTATTTTATGTGTAAGAGTGTTGTGGTTGCATACATTTAAGTGTACCCTTGACATGCAGTGGCCACAGAGGACAGAAGAGGGCTTCGGATCCCATAAAACTGGATCTATGGATAGTTGTCAACTGTCATTTAGGTGCTGGAGTTCAAATCCGGGTCCTCTGCAAGACCAGCCAGTGCTCTTAACTGCTCAGCCCCCATTTCATTTCTTATTATTAATGATAGAAGTGCTCCCAAAATTTGATAATTAAGACTATTTTAGCTTCATTAGAAGTTAATTCACAAGATATTGAACAGGATTTCAGTGTAGGATCATTCATTTGCTCTATGGTGACTAGTCATTATCTAAATGAAATGTAGTTTACTCATTCAAATAAATGAGGAGTCTATCAAGTTTTAGTAAATTTTATCACATTTACACTTCCTCTTTTCCTTTATTCCCCCCTCTCCTTTTCTCCTTGTGTCTCCCTTTCCCAAGCCTTTCTCCTTCCTTCTCTTCCCTTTTCTCCTCCCTCTTCCCCCTCTACCTCCCTCTCTGCTTTCTTCTTCTCTGCTTTTCCTTCTCCCTTTCCCCGTTTCCTACTTCTTCCTGCTCTTCCCTCATCCTCTCCCTAGCCCTTCTTTCCCTACTACCCCTCTGTCTCTCTTCTGGATCTACCTTCCTAGCAGATTTTAAAAACACTAACATGTTTTTGTCATTTTTGAGACAGGGTCTCCCTGTAGTCCCAGCTGTCCTGGAACTCGCTTTGTAGACCAGGCTGGCCTTGAACTCACAAAGATCGACCTGCCTCTGCCTCCCAAGTGCTAGGATTAAACGTGTGCACCACCATGCCTGGCAACACTAACGTTTTTTTATTAGAAAAAAATCTCTGGTTCCTTAATTCCAGAAGTTACTTTGTTCTCTTCCAACATTTTCTTTACAAATTAGAAGCACTGGATTCACTCAACCTTGGTATTTCTTCTTTCACCTCTTATCAAATCAAAATATACGTACAACTATAGAACATTATCAATATCAGGATATCTATATTGACACAGTCAATATCAAAGATATCTATAAATACAAAGCTGTCCTCTTATTGCTCTTCAGTATCTAGTCAAATCTATTTCTGTCCTGTCCTCTTCGCACCACTTTAGTCTAATCTGTTTTCCTTTTCTGTAATTTTATCTTCATGAGAATATTACATGAATGCAATCATATTTATTTCAACTTTTGGTAGCTAGCACAATTATGTGACTATCCAATGAAAATGTTTTGAGCATTAAAACACCTGGTTTTTTTTCAGGTTCTGGCTATTATGAATATACTTATGTGTGAACATTAGCATAAGTTTTAGTGTGTACATAGATTTTCATTTCTTTGAGGAAAATGCTCAAAAGTATAACTTCTGGGTCATCCAGTGATTGGAGATTTACTTTATAATTGATTTTTGTTTAAAACTCTTTTTCTCAAAATTTTATATTTTGTATTTAAATTGGTGGTTATTTTTGAGTTAATATTTATGTAAGGGGTGAGCTTTTATGTCAAGGTCTATATCGTTTTTTTGTTATAGATGTTCAATTGTTCCAGCAACATTTGTTGAAAGACAACATTTTTTCACATTTCGGGATGTGTTTATATGGATCTATTTGTGGATTTCTTTTTATTACATTTTATTTATTTATTTATTTATTTATTTATTTATTTATTTATTGGTCTTTTTGAGACAGGGTCTCCCTTTAGTCCCAGCTGGCCTGGAGCATGCTATGTAGACCAGGCTGGCCTTGAACTCACAGAGATCTGCCTGCCTCTCCCTCCCAAGAGCTGGGGTTAAATGTGTGTGCCACCATAAAAACTGGCCTGGTGTGGTGGTGCATGTCTTCAATCCCAGCACTTGGGAGACAGAGGCTGGCTTATCTCTGTGAGATGGAGGACATGCTGGTCTACATGGTGAGTTCTAGGCCTAGAAGAGAGACCCTGCAAGCTCATATGAGTAAAAATACACACACACACACACACACACACACACACACACACACACAGATTTTATAAAAACTATGCTTATTTATAAAAGGAAAAGAAAATATCTATAATTTCATTAGTCATTAGTTCTAGAAACCTTTGTAGATTTGTTGAGATTTAAAAAGTATTAAAGGGGGCTGGAGAGACGGCCTAGCGGTTAAGAGCGCCGACCGCTCTTGCAGAGGACCCGGGTTCGATCCCCAGCACCCACATGGCGGCTGAGAACCGTCTGTAACTCCAATTCCAGGAGAACTCCAGTTCCAGGGG
This sequence comes from Rhizomys pruinosus, assembly GCA_009823505.1. Classification (NCBI taxonomy): domain Eukaryota; kingdom Metazoa; phylum Chordata; class Mammalia; order Rodentia; family Spalacidae; genus Rhizomys; species Rhizomys pruinosus. The sequence goes on from VZQC01008144.1 coordinate 975,669, forward strand.
AATCCGAGACCCTCTTCTGACCTCCGCGGCATTGCACGACACGGGTGCACAGACCTACACACAAACAGTACATTCATACATATAAATAAATAAATAAAATTATAAAAAAAATAAAAAGTATTAAAGTATTTCATTATTATTATTATTATTATTATTATTATTTTATGTGTATTAATGTATTGTCTGCATGTGTGTAAGTGCTCCCAAGTTGTGCAAAGCCTGCAGAGGTCTTAGTTGCAAGGCAAACTAAACAACATTATTGTTATATTTATTTTTACCTGAAAGCACATGTGCTGTCAAAATATGAATCTCTTAGCAGGCTCTAGAATTCACCTACCACTTATTTTCAGACTCTGTAATTACTGTATATGGGTGGAAGGTACGTATTCATATCTTTTTTTTTTGCTCTTTTCGAGACGGGGTCTCCCTGTAGCCCCAGCTGGCCTGGAACTCGCTCTGTAGACCAGGCTGGCCTTGAACTTACAAAGATCCGCCTGCCTCTGCCTCCCAAGTGCTAGGATTAAAGGTGAGCGCCACCACGCCCGGCACATATTCATATCTTAGAGTAATAAAAATTAAAGGGGGAAATGTGAATGCTTAAACATATTTTGGAATTAACATACAGTTTATTCTGAGGTCATACTTTTGATATATATGTAATGGTTATATAAGCATATTTTAGAGCAATACAAAGGGGAGGGAACAACAACAACATAAAGACTGGGTCAAAGAACTGACTGATAATGTTAAAATTCTGCTCCAAACAACAAGCCTCTGCTGTGAAAAACTTTGGAAAGACTGAGAGAATGATGCAAGACATGTGTGGCAGAAGGCATGAACTGGGGTGGGGTGGGGGGCAGGGAGAGGGGAATGTGTCTAAAGTGGACTGAAGGATGATGTATGAAATGCACAAATCATCAGTAAAAAGGTAATTAATGATAAAAGAGTGAATTGGATCCCCTGGAACCGGAGTTAGGGATGGTTGTTAGCTACCATGTGGGTGCTGGTAATTGAACCCAGGTCCTCTGTAAGAACAGCCTGTGCTCTTAACTGCTGAGCCATCTCTCAAGCCTTTGATTTGTTCATATTTTAAGGCACTATTTTAAGTAAGGAGACTGAAAGAAAAGAAGACATTTTTGCATTTTTCTTTGTCTTAGTGGGAAAATATTATTTACAATTTTGTATAATTTTAGTGGTATGTTTTTATACTCTTTATCAAATGTATTGAAGACCTTATATGATATTACCTATTAATATTTTCAAATATTGTACACATTTTCAGTTTTTCTAAAATTCCATTTGAAAATTTTCTATTTCAAAAAATTGTTCAAATACAGACCCAGCATCCCTAGAGTATCCTTAGTGTAAATTTCACTAGATCGTATTGTATATTTTATTGTATTGTTAAAGCCCATCTACTAATATTGTGTTAAATATTTTACATGCCTTCAATCACTTTCATTAGGAATATCTGTCTATATTTTTGTTTCTTTTGTTTTCATACTTTATTTGACTGGATTTTGTAGCAGATAAAGGCTAGCTTCAAAAAATAAATGAAGTACTGCATACTATTCCATTTTGTTGAAGAGATTGTTCTGAATTTTTTATAATTCTTTAAACAGTTGTTTTGACTATTCCAGTGAAACCTTGGGATTAAAGATTTAGTTTTATAAGATTTTAAATTACAAGCTAAATTTTCTTAAAAGCTATAAGACTATTCATATTTAATTTTGTGTGATCTATGGTATTGTGTATTTTTGAGGTTTTGACTAACTTTATTGGAATTGTCAAATTTATGTTCATAGTTGTTTTGGTATTATTTTCTTACCCATTTTGTGTTTTCCAGGTATGTAGTGACATTTTCTATTTCATTCTCAAAATTTGTATTTATGCAACTTTTATTTGACTAGCTGTGATGCAGATATTTTTCAGTTTTGTTGATCTTTTGAAAGTCCAACTTTTTGTTGCATTGATTTCTGTTTTTGGTTCCACTGACTTAGTTATTACTTGTAGAAGGCTTCTTTTTTTCTAAGTTACCATTTACTGGCAATGATTTTATTTTTAGTACTGTTTTACCTTTCTAACACTCATTACATGTTTTAATTTTCACTTATTTTGATACATTTTTCATTCCCATTGTAATTTCCTCTGTAACCCACAAATGATTTAGATTCTTCAAGGATTACCATTCTTATAAATTCTGTGAAAACAATCTGCATTTTACTCTTATGGGTTGGTGCATTCCATGAAACAAGATAGATAATTTATTGGGTTAGAAAATAAATTTCACATCAGTTATAAGCCTGGGCCTGGAAGTGAATTTTTTGACATTGGGAAATCAAACTTGGGAAACTAGCAAAGAAATTATAAGAAAACCATCTAAACTGTTAGGAAATTAAATATTATTGCAGATAATAAATATGATTGCAATCAAAGGGGACAGCACATTTGGTCACTGCACTATTTTATTTTAATTTTATTTATTTTTTCGTATGTGTATGAATGTACTGTCTGCATGTAGGTTTGTGCACCTGTGTCGTGCCATGCCGCGGAGGTCAGAAGAGGGCGTTAGATTCCCCTGGAACTGGAGTTAAAGACGGTTTTCAGCCGCCATGTGGGTGCTGGGGATCGAACCCCGGGCCTCTGCAAGAGTAGTCGGTTCTCTTAATAGCTAGACCATCTCTACAGCCCCATGCACTATTTTAAATAGAAGTTCTTCAGCATGGGTTGACACCTGATGGAAGAGGAACATTTTTTTTTTCATGCCAAAATCTATTTCCCTGTGGTGAATTAATACATACACAGTTTTGGTTGAGCCTCTTCCCACCCTCTCATGTTTCCCATCTTTCTATCCTCTATCCCTGCTTAAACCCTTCCCCCTCCAATATTCTGCCTTTTACTTTCATATTGCATGTGTTATATTAACCTCCTTCCTCACACTTAAAGCCTCTTTTGTCCACTCTCATGAGCCCCTTTCTAGCTTGCTGACTTTTATACACACTCATTCTCATAGAAATACCAATATGGAAAAATGAGAAGCTAAGATCCACATGTGAGAAAGAACAGTTGGTGTATGTCTTTCTGAGCAAGGTTTACCCCAGTAACAGCATTCTCTAGTTCTGTTCATTTTCTTTTTGGCTGCATAAGATTTCATTATACATACATATATTATTTTATTGTTAATTTTTATTATCGATTTATCTTTCATTAGATAGCTAAACTGATTCTATTTCCTTGTTATTTCTGACAGAGGAGCATAAACATTGGGTGAGCAAGTATCTCTATAATAGGATATATAGTCCTTTCAGTATATCCCCAAAACTAGTATAGCTGGATCATATGGTAGATATATTTCTAGATTTTCACAGTAGCAACACTAGTTCACACTCCCACCAGCACTGAATAAGTGTTCCCTTTTTCAGAATACCTCATTATTTCTTAGCAAGGGTGAGATTCTAGGCTTGCCACTGACATGGACTTTGCTGGTTGTTGTGAAACTGGGACCTCAAATTTTGTGTGCTTGACTAGAATAGAACAATTATTGTCTAACATTTTTTTCTGCCTTTTAATTAAAAATTTTCTCACTTTTTAGGTAGAGAAAGAAGCTTTTAATAAACATTTACAAGCCACATGTATGATTATTCCATATTATATGTAAATCTTTAAAGTCTTTTGCATAGTTTTAGAATAAGTATTAAAGGGTTTAATTTAGACATGCTCCCATATTGTTTGAATTTGCTTACTGATACAGGTCAATTTACCAGTCTTTTTATACTTCAGTGTTTCTGGCTGTTCTGCTGTACCTGCGATGAACCATGTTCTCACAGTAGACTATCTGGTCCTTCTCCTCCTACCTCGCTCCTTATCCACTGCATTTACTTGCCTTTACCTAGTTTACTTTTGGTTGCTCTTCCCTCTCAGATGTACCACATTCTCTAGAAAGTTTTTTTTTCCTGAAAGCCTTTGCTCTCTGTATAATCTCTGTATACACACAATTCCAAGTCAAGTTCCTTGTTATGTATTTTACATAAATATTTATTTAAATTATTCCCTTAAGTTAGCAACTCTACACATGTAGATGTGTAATTAAAAAATCAGTATCTGTTTCACAAGCTACAGTGTTCATGTTATGAAAACTAAGAAAGACTACATTTGTTCTTTAAAACATCTGTGTTCCTATTCCTAACAAAACAGCTATCATTAATAGAAAGTAAATGGTAAATAATACTGGATTAATCAGATAAAAAGTTGATAATTTACACGCAGATTCTTAGGTGTGCAGCAGGGAGGAAAAACAAATTATCTTTCCCCTGTAGTACTTTTAGCTCTGAAACAAAAAACAAAAGTGGACAGCATCACTTTCTGGATCTAAATGGCCAGAATGCCTAGCATTCTACATATTCTTATCTGACCACACCTGCACCCCATGTCCTGGAGCTTTGCTTGAAAAAGTTCAGATTGATTTGAATTTTTTCAAATAGATTTGAATTTTTCTCATTTAACATTAAATCTTTAATGTTTATTGACATGCACTGTCATTGTTAACTGAATATATTCAAAGTGGGATTAAAACTACAACAAATAAATGTGTTTAAATAATTAATTACATAAGCAAGAAGTAAACTAAGATGACATTATCTGGAAACTCAAGTTATATTCACTTTCTTTATATTTCCCTTTTTCATCCATCTGTATTTGTTTCCAATTTAGTTGCAAAAAAGATATGATGACTAATTTTCACAATAAATATTATTAATTTTTGGAGAATTTAATACCAGGTACTTTGATTATATTAACCTCCAATTCCTATTAGCTAATTGCCAATCCACTCCCTACCCCTACCCCTACCCCTACCCCTTTACCTTCCAATTTCATCCACACTGATAGGGGATTTGGGGACAGAAACATGACTCTATAGGTGTGTGTGTGTGTGTGTGTGTGTGTGTGTGTGTGTATGAAATTTGGAGGGTTTAATATGGGGTACAGATAGGGAAGAGTGTCTAAATAAGATCAAAATATATTGTATGAAAATTCACAAAAATTCAATAAAAACAAAAAATAAAATAAATAGGCTGTAAAGTTGATTGGAATTTTAAACAAAGCCCCATTGGGAAATATTGAGACAAACTCTTAATTTTTTAGGACAATTTCCATTTATTGTTGGCACTTATAAGTTTGTTATTAATTCTGAATTTCAGATTCGTTCAATAGGATTTCAATTAACTATATACATCACATCACACAATGGCTAAAATGAAAGCAGAAAGTATCCATTCTTTTAAAAAGTACCTATATTCTTCCTGGCACGTGATGTTATTTTATTTAAAATATTTTAGGAAGAAAGAGTGGATATTTTTTAATGAAATTGTACCTTATATCACTTATATAATCAAATTCAAATTCCTGGTTTCCCTCATCATTAACATTTTTTTTAGCTCAGTGAGAACAAGGACTAGATATATAGATAGATATAGATATAGATAGATAGATAGATAGATAGATAGATAGATAGATAGATATGCTTACTTTAAGGAAAGCAAATTAAAAATTCTGCTCTGGATGAGGGTAATGCTCAGTAGTAAAGGATTTATGGTCATGTACAAAGCTTTAGGTTTAGTCTCTACTACTGAATGAAAGCTCCAGATATAAACAAAACAGAAATAATAAGAGTGCATGGATGAATGAATAAGTAAATAAAAAAATAAAAAAATAAAATTCTATTCTGTGAAAACATATAACAAAAAATAGTTCAGGTTCTTCTTAGAAAAGAAAGAAAACAGAAATTATTGAGTTATTAACAGTAAGAAATATGGTTATTAAAGTATTTCTGCCAAATTGTAATGGAAAAATGTAACAATTTTTGATATTTTTTTCATTTAACAAACTTGACTATCCATTGCATGCTAGGCAATGGTTTGCCTAGTTTTATTTCAGCACATTTCAGTCATTCTTGATTTCATGCATGCAATAACCACTGCTCATTCTCCTCCATGCTAATGATTAGTCTGAGATAGTTCCAGGAAAAACACAGCCCTGCCATCACTCATTGTCTAGCCATGCTCTGTTAAGCTAACATTTATCTGTGGCATCAATTTCCTTCTTAGAAAAGTGAGTAAATTATAAATGATTCATTGACTTCTTAAGACTTTATGATAGACAGGTTAGTAGAGCCGACTGCTTAAAGGTATTCATTTTCACAAGACACTTGTATTTACTTTTAAATTACAAAAGCATTAAAACTACATAGTAAAATATTCAAACAATATATCAATAATTTGGTATGCATCCTTCCAAAATTCTTTCAACCCATATACACAACAACATATTTACATCTCTAAACAAATATTATGTACCAACCATAAAAGATGAAGTGAATCTAATATGAGTTGACATGGAAGGATGATCTCAATGTTATAACAGTAGTGAAAAATAAATGTGACCTGCAAAACAGCATAGAAAATACCTGTGTAGATTTTACCATCAAAACTGGGGATCCATTTTCATTTTTATTTTCTTCAGAAGTAGACCTAAAGGAAGGAATAAAGAAAGTTTTGACACTATGCTAAAGGTGATGTGTAAATCAATAATATAAATGTTAAATATAAGTTTGATAGTGAATATTCTCATGATTTCAAAGTTGGAACCATCACTTTGCTTCCTACAAACATGTTCAAGTGGCAATGGAAATATGATTATTAAAGTATTTCTGCTTTGCAAAACTTCTGTTTTGTAGTTATTTAGGCAACCTGGAACAACTCTGGATGTATCTTCTTTGTGATCAATTTCCAATGACCAAATTAGATCAGAAATACAGAGGAAAAGTTTCACTGTCTTCACAAATTAGCATCTATTTATATATGTATGTATATGGATATATGGGCACATATAAAAACCAATTCCTTTTATTTTATTGTTCATATGACATTTCAACATTATAATCCTTTTAAAAAATTGGGGGGAGATTTATTTACTTTTTATCTATATAATTGTATTGCCTGCATGTGTGTAAGTGCACCTGTGTCATGCAATGGCGGTGGAGGATAGAGAGGGCATTGGATCCCCTGGAACTGGTGACTGTATATTCAATGCAGATAAAATCAATCAAGCAATGCATTAATGTAATCAGTGCAACAGTGTAAAAGAAATTAGAAAGAGTTACTGTAGATTTTTGATGGTCTTTCACAGAGTTTTTAATCATCAACCTATAATTAGACAATATTATTTACCAAGAATTTCCTGATATTCAGATAAAGTAGAAACATTGTCACTTTCATCTAAATGAATGTTATGGATAATGGTTGTAACATGTATTTGTTATAGTGGAATATTCAGCCATGATATAGAAAAGTCTCATAATCAAAAGTGAAAAGCAAATTATATTTACAGCCAATATGTACATATTATTGAAGTAGAATTGCCTGGTGTGACAGAAATTCTTTTTATTATGTTATGTTTGGTTTGGTCAAATTTAGGTTAGGTTTGGTCACGTGATTTTATTTTGTCAAAGAAAAATGGACAGAAGTCTGAGGAGTGTCTTTTGCTACTACTCTCTGTCATGAGAATGTTACATCTTAGTAGAGCATAGTTTCATTAGCTTTGGTCCCACTATAATGGGAAAAATTATGGGGCAGACCTGAAAGCAACTCATCTTAGCTAACCTGTGAAGAAGAATAAGAAGGTGAATGAAGTACAGGTTTTACTTTGAGTTACTAAGATTTGGAGATACTTTGTTAGACAGCATTTTAACAATGACAGCTTACTGGTAACACCTACTATCTAACCAAGAATATCAATGCTAGATAACCTCCCTGAAATTTTGAAAGAAACAATAAATCAAATGAAACATTTAAGTACACTTGATGTTTTGGTGAATTCTGAGGCTTTATAATGTTGTTCTAGTGAAGGTAAACTAAAAAACCACTTGACATACTCATTTGGACTATCTCTGTAGGATTTTTCATCTATTATTCTATGTTCAAACATTGTTGACATTTGTACATTAAGAGATGGTGGAACACTTTATTTACTGTTTGGATGGATATACAGCAATGATTATAATTCTGGAATATAGATATATCACTTTTCAAAAAATTTTTAGTTTCTATAACTATCCACTACATTGCTCCTTTTTGCTTCATAGATTGTCCTCATATAAAGGAAAGACGAAAATAAACACAACAGTTTTTCTTTAAACTGTTCAATTCTATTAAATTCCTTTCTTTAAATTCTTTAAGACAATCCAAGCCAAGTGTGGCATGCTTTTAATCCCAGCACTCAAGAGGCAGAGGCAGGCAGATCATTGTGAGTTCAAGGCCAGCCTGGTCTACAAAGCGAGTTCCAGGCCAGCTGGAACTACAGGGAGACCTTGTCTCAAAAAAAATAAAATAAAATAAAATAAAAATAAGAGTAAAATAATCCCAACATCAAGTGTGTTTAGACTAAGTCACATATTTATGGATGTGAAAAATCCAATCCTACTTTAGAGAGACGATATACCACAAACACATTATATGACAATGCACATGAAAGAAACTTACTGGTTAGATTTTTTGCCAGATTTAGAAAAATTTTCAGCATATCCTTCTGCTGGTTTCACAGTGAGTCCCACTGCAGCTCCCAAGAGAAATTCTTCCTGTTTCATACGAGGTCTCCTTGCTGGGCCCAGAGCAAGCTCCTGTGCCTGGCTCACAGCATGCATCGGAAAAGGACTCAGGGCCCTTGGTGCCCCTGATCTCTCAGCATATTCTCTTGCAAGACTCGCAGCGCGTTCCCGGTCACATCTCTCAGCACGAGCTCTTGCAGGGCTCACAGAACGGCCTCTTGTATGACTCACTGCACGTCCTTGTGCAGGTCTCACAGCAAGATCTCTTGCAGGAGTGACAGAAGAGCCTTTTTCAGATCTGACAGCATCTACTTCAGGACGCCAAGCAAGACCCCAGGAAGGTCCCTCTATTGATCTCCAGACAGGGCCCTCCGTAGATCTAGTTATTTCTCTGATAGGTACTCCCATAGGCCCTCCTTCGGCTCTTGTGGTGCCACTGTAGTTGTCTCGCATCTGTTGAAAACAAAGAAAGAGCAAAGGCCAGTTGTTAAAATATTAAAATTCAGAATGTTAGTAGACATGTTAAGATTAGTAAAGGTGTCTGAATAAAAATAAAGGTCACGTTTTACATTGCTTAAATTATTTCAGAGGTAATTTATTAATATTTCATCCAAGTTTGAATGTAAAGAAAAATAAGGTATTCCTGCATATCTTTTCTTCCTGTGAAGAAATCATACAAAATTTCAGACTGGAAACAGTTGTTAAGCGTTTGGTACCTGTTCTTTAACAAGTTTAAATTTTTCTGAAATATAAAATCTGTTATGTCACAACTTATTTTTAAGCAGTTCAAACAATGTTTTTCAGAACATAGTTTTACAAAAGAATATGTACATATTTGTTCATATTTTCAAAAGAGAAACCAAGGAAAGGAAATCCAGATATTGCATTAAGATAGATACTTGCAGTGGATAAAGTGACGGAAAACCAGATATTGCATTAAGATAGACACTTGCAGTGGATAAAGTGACAATTAAGTATGGGTGATCCAGAGAAAATAGATGTTCTTTGAGTAAATCTTCTTTGTATAATTTTTATTTTGCATTATGTATATAGCTTATCATTTCAAAAGGAAAATTAAATATATTGTAAACCAAAACTGCTCAATCTGAATTCAACCAGAAAGAAGTAAACCTATTTATATACCAAATTAATACCATGACTAAACAGAAGTAATACTTGACATAATTTTGCTGACTATATTCTGTGAAGACAAGAAGGAGTGTAAAATGTGTTGAGTTTTCTCAGTTGCAGTATATTAGGATCAGTATAGCAATTCTGATACCACTGTTTATTGTGGGCTAGAAAATGTTGCATGCACTGTATGAACAGATAAGTTGATAGTTTTGTAAACCAGTTCATCCTGTATTGTATCGGGTAAATGGATGGAGAAGAAAGTATGAAATGGGCAACATGACAAAAAGCTCTTTGGTGTGTATTAAATTTGAAATACCATTAGTATGATAAATCCATGATTTAAACATGCATATATTTACTAGGCTTGATCAATAACACTGCAGTACCAGTGATGGTACTTATTGACTAAATTTTGATTTCTTAATGCCATTCTACATTAAAAGAAGGCAAAGTTGTTTGGAACAATAGCTAAAAAGAATGTAATTTTTGACACCATTTTGTATCAAGTGAAGTGCTGAATGACCATTAGACATATCAAAAAGATGCAGAAACTTGTTTGAAGAGGCACCAAGTTAAGGGTCATTATTAGATGTCAAAACAATTAAGTGAAATGTTCTTATGAATAAGATATCTATCTATCTATCTATCTATCTATCTATCTATCTATCTATCTATCTTGGTCTTTTTGAGGGTCTCCCTTTAGTCCCAGCTGCCTAGAGCTCGCTATGTAGACCAGGCTGGCCTTGAACTCACAGAGATTCGCCTGCCTCTGCCTCCTGAGTACTGGGATTAACAGTGTGCGCCACCAGGCCCAGCATGAATAAGATATGTATATCTCAATGAAATATAATCCCATTAATTCATAATATAAAACAGAAAATTGGCCCCTAAAATGGTGCATTTTTTAAACAAAAAATTGACATGATGTGCCTACTTATATAATTCAATGGGAAATAAGCAATGCCACTTACACAGTATTCTTGCTACGAATGTTTAGATAAATCAACTCCTGAGAAAATAATTGATATTCTCAGACTATGAGATATTTGGCAGGGCTCTTAAAATACGTCAGCATTAGACTGGAGAGATAGCTCAGCAGTTAAGAGAATTGGCTGCTCTTGCAGAGGACCCAAGTTTCGTCCCAGCACCCACACTGCCCTAACAACTACCCTAAATCCAGTTCCAGGGGATCTGACGCCCTCCCTTTTCTGACCTCCACTGACATGGATGCACTTATATACATGCAAGTAATAGATACATACACATAAAATAGAAATAAGAAAAATTTAAAACTAATAGGACAATGTCACAAATTACAAAGAACTACTCTATATTAAAGAAAATGAAAGAGACTTGATCATTACAGGATTAACAAAGAGCCATTGTTGGGGGGGGAGTTGAACATAGGCCATATATTTGAAAATTGTATCAATATCAGTATTCTTCAGAAGGATATTATTGTGACTATGTAGAAGAACAAGACAGATCTCAGAAACCTGAAATAGTTATGATCTGATGCCTGCCATTTACTTTTACAAACAGAAAAAAAGAATGTGTAGACGGGCAAAGGAAATGACAGTTGGACAAAATGAGAGGAAAGGAGAGAGAGGAAGAGAGATACAGAAGGACAGAGAGGAAGGAGAGTATGAATGAGGAGGAGACAAAATGTAAATGACTAAGATAGTTACAACCTCCCTTTCATGGTATGTGCAAAGAGTCAGTACTCTTTGTACAGTATGAATCTAAATATCTGGGTTAGATAAGAAAACACATTTAAGTTCTGCTTAAAGAATTTAGAGCCCATATTGAACTCGAGTTGGAAGAGGCGAGTCCAGTCTCATAATGGAGGTAAAATGCCACCAGATTGCCCCCAGCCTGACTCCAGCAGGAGAGAACATGATCCAATGGAACCAGAACACTTGCGGAAGCTGTTTGTTGCTGATTTGAGCTTTGAAACTACAGATGATAGTTTAAGAGAACATTTTGAGAAATGGGGCACACTTACAGACTGTGTGGTGATTTGAGACCCTTCAACAAAACTTTCCAGGGAGCTTTGGTTTTGTGACTTACTCTTGTGTTGTAGAGGTGGATGCAGCAATGTGTGCTCCACCACAAAAAGTTGATGGTCGCGTAGTGAACCTAAGAGCTATTTCTAGAGAGGATTCTGTAAATCCTGGTGCCCATTTAACAGTGGAGAAAATTTTTGTTGGTGGTATAAAGAAGATACAGAAGAATATAATTTGAGAGATTACTTTGAAAAGTATGGAAAGATAAAAACCACAGAAGTTATGGAAGGCAGGCAGAGTGGAATAAAGAGAGGATTTGCTTTTGTAACTTTTGATGATCATAATACAGTTGATAAAATTGTTCAGAAACACCACACTATTAATGAGCATAATTGTGAAGTAAAAAAGGCCCTTTCTAAACAGGAGATGTAGTCTGCTGGATCACAAAGAGGTCTCAGAGGGGTGTGGCAACTAACTTCATGGGCTGCAGAGGAAACCGGAGGTGGTGGAGGTAATTTTGGTAGTGATGGAAACTTTTGTGAAGAGGAGGCTACTGGTGGTGGAAGTGGAGGCAGCAGAGGTAGTTATGGAGGTGGTGATGGTGGACATAATGGATTTGGAGGTGACGGTGGTAACTATGATGGTGGTCCTGGTTACAGTAGTAGAGAAGGCTATGCCAGGGTGGACCAGGGTATGGAAACCAAGGTAGTAGATATGGTGGTGGTGGAGGATGATAAGATGCTTACAATGAAGGAGGGAATTTTGGTGGAGGTAACTATGATGGTGGTGAGAAATATAATGACTCTGAAAATTATAGTAGACAACTGCAATCAAATTATAGACCCATGAAGAGGGGGAGTTTTGGTAGAAGAAGCTCAGGCAGTCCCTATGGTGGTGGATATGGATCTGGTGGTGGAAGAGGTGGATATGGTAGCAGAAGATTTTTAAAAAAACAGCAGAAAAAGCCTAGGTTCTTAGCAGGAGAGAGAGCAAGGAGCTTTCAGGAATGCTGCAGGTTACTTTGAGACAGTTGTCCCAAATGCATTAGAAGAACTATAAAAATCTTCCACAGAAGGAACAATGATCCATAGTCAGAAAAGATATTGCAGCTAAAATCGGAAACCCTTCTTGTTCAGGACTGTCATAGTCACAATTTACAAAAAATGCAGCCATTGATTAATGCAATGTAGTGTCAATTAGATGTACATTCCTGAGGTCATTTATCTGTTTATCTTTTTCTTTTCATCACATCAGGTACATTCACACTGTCAATTGTAGTGGTACCCGAAATAAAAAATTAAAAATTTTAGCTTTTCAATAAAAAAGAATTTAGAGACTAGTTTTAAATTAAATGACATCTTACTAATTTCTAGAATGTAATACAAAAGCATTACATTCTAGAAATTAGTAAGTAGTTTCTAGTAATTTCTGTGTTTGAATTCAGTAAATTTAGAGATGTTGTAACTTTTCATTATAGTCCCTGCATGTAGGAAAAAGAAAGTTATGTATAGTTAGGATTAATCTGAGAAGAAATTTTTAAAAGTTTTCTTCTTTCTTTTTTTTTTCTTTAGAGAACTGAGAAGAAAGCAACAATAGCTAAAAAGAATAATTTAGACATGCTCATATGAGCCTACTCTAGTACCAGCAGCCTGGGCCTCAGGGACCAGGTGGAACACCATGCCCTTCCTTCCTGTGACTGGTGTGGGTGGAGCCACCCAGCCAAGCTCAGCAAGACACCTAGGAGGCCAGCACTCGCTCAGGTGGGCTGAGAAGCACAGGGAGCCTACTAAGGCTCTAGCAGCCTGGGCCTCAGGGACCAGGTGGGAAACCACACACCTCCTCCTACATGATCATCATGGGTTGGAGCCACCCAGCCCAAGGGAGCAAACCTCCCCCCCCCCGCCATTTCCTGCCTGAGTTGTGATGCAGACCATCCAGTAAGCTGATGGAGTTGTGGTGCAGATAATCCAGTGGATGCAGTGTTAGTGATTCTAGGCTGTGCAGCCAAGATAGAGGAACTGACCAGTAAGAAGCACACTGAGTGACCAACCTATCCTCCATATTAACATTTGAGATTAACATCAGAATCAAAACAAAAAATAAACCCACATTCCAGAGGCACAACAACAAAAATAACATGGGAAAAGGTCATAATAAATCCACACCAAACGCTACCTGCTACCACTCCTATAGAAGATCCCTACAACAAGATCTCTCTGGAAGGAAAGCAAGACATGGACCTTAGGAGAACAGTCATAGACATATTCAAAGAAATCAAAGAATATAAAGAACAAAGTGGGAGAATGAAAAACTTAAGAAGGATCTAGAAGGAAAGAATGACAAACTCTGAAAAGAACTAGAGGGAGAGAAAGACAACCCCAAAAAGAACTAGAAGGAGAGAATGACAAACTCCAGAAAGAAGTGAAAACATTGAAAAGATCCCAGGCTGAAATGAAAAAAAAAAGAAACTGACCAGTGAAGCAAGGAGCTACAGGAGTAGAGAATGACAAGCTCCAAAAGGAAGTGGAAATACTAAAGAAATCACAGGAAGAAATGAAAAAGGAAACGGAGCATTCATCCAATCAACAGAAAAGGATGGAGGAAAGCCTCAGAAGCAGAATGGATGAAGCAGAAAAGAAAATATCAGACCTGCAGGATAACATGGAACAACTAAAATGCTCAAGTAAAGATTGTGAAAAATTAAAAAAAGTGGAACAACCAGGAAATGTGGGATACTATGAAAGACCAAATCTCTACATCATAGGAATAGAGGAAGGAGAAGAATCCAAAGACAATGGTATTGATCAGATCTTCAACAGGATAATAGGAGAAAATTTCCCCAAACTGGAAAAAGACAAACCCATACAAATACAAGAAGCTCATAGAACACCAAATAGACAAGACCAGAAAAGAAATTCCCTACACCAAATCATAGTTAAAATGTTAGATGCTCAAAGCAAAGACAAAATACTGAAAGCCACAAGGGAACAATAACAAATTATGTATAAGGGGAAACCCATCAGAATTACAGCTGACTTCTTAGTGTAAACTATGAAAGCCAGAAGAATGGGGACCAAAGAATTCCCAGTGCAAAATGACTTTACGTGCCAACCCAGATTACTATACCCAGAAAAAATGTCATTTATATTTGAAGGAGAAATAAAAATATTTCATGACATAAACAAAATGAAAGAATACAAAACCAACATTTCAGAAAATACTCAAAGCAATTTCAAGAATAGAGGAAAGGAGCAACTATCCCCAAGCAACCCAAGAGAGAAATTAACAAAAGCATAACAGAGTAAATAAATACCTAGAAAAAGAATGCAAACGAAAAATAAGTTGAATGGAAACAACATACATCTCTCAATAATAACCTTAAATATTAATAATAACCTTAAATATTAACTATTAATTAAATATTAAACTCAAATCAAAAGACATAGACTGGGAGAATGAATTAGGAAACAGAATCCATCTATATGCTGTCTACAAGAAACCCATCTCACACTCAAGGACAGACACCATCTTAGACTGAAAGGATGGAAAAGAAATATTCCAAGAAAAATGGTACCAAAAAGCAAGCAGGAGTTACTATTCTAATATCAGACAAAATAGACCTCAGAGTAATATTAATCAGAAAAGACAAAGAGGGCCATTATATCCTTAACAAGAGAAAAATTAACCAGGAAGATTTCACAATCTTAAATGTTTATGCACCAAACACTGGTTTGCCAAACTTTACAAACACAATTCTGCAGGTGCTCAAGACACAGATTAATAATAATTATAATTAATAATTAATTATTAGATTAATAATTAATAATAACGGTGGAGGACTTCAATACCCCACTGAGTCCCTTGGATGGGTCAACTGGACAAAAAATAAACAGAGAGACATCAGAAATGAACAATACAATACACTAAATGGATCTCACAGATACCCACAGAATATTCCACCCAAACACCAGGGAATATACTTTCTACTCAGTGCCCCATGGAACATTCTCCAAAATTGACCACATACTGGGACACAAAAGAAATCTCAACAAATACAAAAGGATTGAAATTATTCCATGCATTCTATGAGACCACAGTCCAATAAAGCTCAATATTAACACCAGGATAAGCCCTACTAACTACGAGAACACGTGGAGATTAAAGGACACAATCCTGAATAATGAGTGGTTCAGGGAAGAAACAAAGAATGAAATAAAAGCATTCTTGGAACTAAATGAAAATGACAATACAACACAACAAAACCTGTGGGATACATTAAAATCAGTCCTAAGAGGGAAAATTATAACCATAAGTGCCCACATTAAAGAAAAAGAAAGGGAACAAATAAATAATCTAACACTGCAGATAAAAAAAACTCAAGAGACAACAAATGAACCCTAAACCCAACAGATAGGAAAAAATAACAAAAATCAGAGCAGAAATCAATGAAATAGAAACAAAGAAAACAATAGAAAAAAATCAATGAATCCAAACCTGGTTCTTTGAAAAGATAAACAAAAGAGACAGAACTCGAGCCCAGTTAACCAACATAAAGAAAGAGCAACTCCAAATCAATAGCATTCATGATGAAAGGGAAAATATCACAAAAGATAAAGAAAAGATCCAGACAATCATATGAGAATACTTCAAAAACATATACTCTACTAAATTTGAAAACCTAAGAGAAATGGATGAATATCTGAAATCCTGGGATTCACCAAAGCTTAACCAAGAAGAGATTGACAGCTTAAACAGACCCATAATACTGGAGAAATTGAAGTACATCTTCAAAAAAAGACCCTCCAACTAAAGAAAGCCCAGGCCCAGATGGTTTCCTAGCAGAATTCCATAAAACATTTAAGGAAGTCTTACAAGCATTACTACTCAAACTGTTCAGAAGGATACAAACAGAGGGAAATCTCCCAAATTCCTTCTATGAAGCCAGCATCACTCTAATAACAAAACCAGGCAAAGACACAAACAAGAAAGAAAACTATAGACCAATCTCATTAATGAACACAGATGCAAAAATTCTCAACAAAATACTTGCAAATCGCATACAGACCCACATCAAAAAGATCATCCATCATGACCAAGTTGGTTTCGTACCAGGGATGCAGGGATGATTCAACATACTTAAATCAATAACTATCATAAAACACATAAATGGACTGAAAGACAAAAATCACAGGATCATCTCAACTGATGCAGAAAAAGCCTTCAACAAAATCCAGCATCTCTTCATGCTTAAAGTCCTAGAGGAAATTGGATTGGAGGGATCATTCCTCAATGTAATCAAAGCCATATGCAAAAAACCCACAGGCAACATCATCCTAAATGGAGAAAACTTAGAAGCATTCCCTTTAAAGGCAAGAACATTGCAAGGCTGCCCACTATCTTCAATATAGTTCTTGAAATGCTTGCTAGGACAATAAGGTGAGAAAGTGAAATTAAAGGAGTATTAATCATAAAAGAGAAAGTAAAACTATCCCTTTTCACAGATGATGTGATAGTTTACCTAAGGAATCCTAAAAACTCCACCAGAAATCTTCTAGAAATGATTTAAAGTTTCAGTAAAGTGGTGGGATACAAAATAAACGTAGAAAAATCAGTAGCCTTTTTTCATACCAAAAATAAGAAACTGGAGAAGGAATATAAGGAGACCCTCCCACTGGCAATAGCCTCAAAAAAATACATGGGAACAAACCTAATCAAAGACACCAAAGACCTCTACAACAAAAATTTTAAAACGCTGAAAAAGGAAATTGATGATGATATCAAAAGATGGAAAGACTTCCCATGCTTATGGATTGGAAAAATTAATATAGTAAAAATGTCCATTCTACCCAAATTAATATACAGATTCAATGCAATCCTGATCAAAATCACAATGAGCATTTTCACAGACTAGAAAAGAAAATCCCTAAATTCATAAGGAAAAACAAAAAGCCCCGAATAGCTAAAGTGACCATGAGCAAAAAGTACAATGCAAGGGGGATTACTTTACCAGACTTCAAGCTATATTACAGGGCTATAGTAAAAAAAACAGCCTGGTGCTGGCACAAAAATAGACCTGTTAACTAATGGAACAAAATTGAAGATCCAAACATGAGCTCCTATAACTTCTGCCACCTCATATTCGACAAAGGGGCCAAAACAAGCTCAATGGAGGAAAGATAGTATTTCATCAAATGGTGTTGGAAAAACTGGATCACCATTTGTTGAAGAACAAAATTAAACTCCTACATCTCACCCTGTACAAAAACAAACTCTAAGTGGATCAACATCTCAACCTCAAACCAGAAACCCTGAAGGTGATAAAAGAAACAGTCAGGGGCAACTTACAAGATAGGGGTAGGAAAAGACTTTTAAAACCAATCAGCTGCACAGGTAATAAGGACAACAGCTGACAAGTGGGACCTCATCAAACTCAAAAGTTTCTGTACGGTGAAAGAAAAAAAATCAAGGAAGTGAAGAGAAAGCCAACAGAGTGGGAGGAAACCTTCACCACCAATACATCTGACAGAGCATTAACATCCAGAATATAAATGCTACTTAGAAAACAAAGAAGTAGCCAGATGCGGAGGTGCACCCCTTTCATCCTAGAACCTGGGATGCAGGTTCTAGGAGTGAGTTCAAGGCCAGCCTGGTCTACAGAGCCAGTTCCAGGCCAGCTGGCGCTATAGGGAGACCCTGTCTCAAAAAGATAAAACAAAACAGAACAAAACAAAACAAACAAAAAACCCAACAAAGAAGTAAGGAAACAAATGACCCACTCAAAAGATGTAGTAAAGAGCTGAACAGAGACTTCACCAATAAGGAATTAAAGTTGTTTGAGAAACGTCTTAAAATGATGCTCACCATTGTTAATTAAAGAAATGCAAATTAAAAGCAGGTCTAAAGTATTATCTCACTCCAATAAGACTGGCCAAGATCAAGAAAACAAAAGACACCAAATGCTGGAGGGGTTGTGAGGAAAGGGGAGCCCTCATCCACTGCTGGTGGGAATGTAAACTCATACAACCACTGTGGAAAGCAGTGTGGAGAACCCTTAAAATACTCAAAATGAGCCTACAATCTGACCCAGCCATACCACTCCTGGGTATATACCCATAAGACTCATCCTACCACAAAGATACATGCACGGCTATGTTTATTGCAGCTCTCTTCACAATAGTGAAGAGCTGTAACAAACACAAATGCCCCTCAGTTGATGACTGGATAACAAAAATGTGGTACATCTACACAATGGAGTTCTATGTAGTGGTAAAGAAAGACGACATCATGAACTTTGCAGGTAAATGTATGGAATTCGAAGTCATTTTGCTAAGTTAAGTAACACAGTCCCAGAAAAATAAAAGGCAAATGTTTTCCCTCATTTGTGGATGCTAACACCAAATCCCCAGTTGGCAAGCAAACTGAGCAATTTTATTATATTTCTTTGTATCTGAAAGCAACTGTGCTGTTATAATGTGAATCTCTAAATGGGCTCTACAATGGACCTACCACTTATAGTCACACATTGTAATTACCATATACCCATAGAGGATATGTATTCATATTCTAGAGTAAAGTAAAATTAAAGGGAAAAATGTGAACCCCAAAACATATTTAGGAATTAACATAGTTTATTCCTGCAGGTCATAATTTTGACACATATTTGTTGTTTATAGAGGCATAATTTGGAGCAATACAAAGGGAAGGGAACAACAACAACATAAGGACTGGGTCAAAGAACTGACTGATACAGTTAAATCCTGCTCAAAACGACAAGCCTCTGCAGAAAAAAATCCCTGGAAACACTGAAAGATGCAAGACATGTATGTCAGAATGCATAAACTGGGGTGGGGGTAGGGATAGGGAGAGGGGAAGGTATCCAAATTGGAATGAAAATGATGTATGAAATATACAAAATGTCAATAAAAATATTTTATTTACTTTGAAAATTAAAAAAGGAATGTACAAAATAAATGACATGAAATAAAAAAGCTTATGAAAACAAGTTAATAATCAGCCTAATAAATATGCTCATTTTAGTAAAAAAAAATAAGACATAGACTGGGAGAATGGATTAGGAAACAGAATCCATCTATATGCTAACTACAAGACTCCCATCTCACCCTCAGGGACAGAAACCAACTTAAAATGAAAGGATGGAAAAAAATATTCCAACCAAATGGTACCAAAAAGTGACCAGGAGTTGCTATCAGACAAAATAGACCTCAGAGTAAAGTCAATCAGAAGAGACAGAGAGGGCCATTACATACTTATCAAAGGAACAATTAACAAAGGAAGACTTCACAATCCTTAATGCTTATTCACCAAACTTGGGTGCACTGAACTTTATAAACACAATTCTGCAGGTCCTCAAGACATAGACTAATCCCAGCACACTAATAGTGAGGGACTTCAATACCCCACTGAGTCCCTTGGATAGGTCAACTGGCCAAAAAATAAACAGGGAGACATTGGAACTGAACAATGTTGTACAATAAAGTACAACAAGTGGATCTCACAGACATCTACAGAATAGTCCACCCAAACACCAGAGAGCATACTATCTATTCAGTACCTCACAGGGAATATTCTCCAAAATCAACCACATACTGGGACACAAAATAAATCTCAACAAATACAAAAGAACTGAATTTACTTCATGCATTCTACTAGACCACAGTGCCATAAAGCTCAATATTAACAACAGAATAAGCCTGACTAGCTACATGGAGATTAAACAACACAAACCTGAATAATGAATGGGTTAGGGAAGAAATAAAGAATAAAATAAAAGTATTCCTCATGGGGGCCAAGAAGACACAATGGAGGAAAAACAGCATCTTCAGCAAGTGGTGTTGGCAAAACTGGATCACCATTTGTAGAAGAATAAAGTTAAAACCCTACCTCTTGCCCTGTACAAAAGTCAACTCCAGATGGATCAAAGACCTCAACGTGAAGCCCAAAACTCTGAATGTGATAGAAGAAAAAGTTGGGACCAGCCTACAAGACACAGGCATAGGAAAAAAAAAACTTCCTAAATCAGCTGTGCAAGAAATAAGATCCACAATTGACAAATGGGACCACATTGAACTCAAAAGCTTCTGTACATCAAAAGAAACAATCAAGGAAGTGAAGAGAAATCGCTCAGAGTTGGAGGAAACCTTCACCACTGATACATCTGACAAAACACTGATTTCCAGAATATATAAACTACTAAAAAAACAAAGAAGAAAGGAAACAAATGACGCACTCAAAAGATGGAGCAAAGAGCTAAACAGAGACTTCACAAGTGAGGAATTAGAGATGGCTGAGAAACATCTTTATTTTTTCTTTTTGAGACAGGGTCTCCCTGTAGACCCAGGCTTGGAACTCACTATGTAGACCAGGCTGGCCTTGAACTCACAGAGATCTGCCTGCCTCTGCCTCTCAAGTGCTAGGATTAAAGGTGTTGTACCACCATGCCTGGCTGAG
Organism: Rhizomys pruinosus; assembly: GCA_009823505.1. Lineage (NCBI taxonomy): Eukaryota > Metazoa > Chordata > Mammalia > Rodentia > Spalacidae > Rhizomys > Rhizomys pruinosus. The sequence continues at coordinate 996,879 of VZQC01008144.1, forward strand.
AAACATCTTAAAAAGTGTTCAACATCGCTAATAATTAAGGAAAGGCAAATTAAAACCACTTTAAGGTATCATCTCACTCCGATAAGACTGGCTAGGATCAAACAAACAAACAAAGAAACAAACAAACAAAACGAATGATACCAAGTTTTGGAGAGGTTGTGGGGAAAGTGGAACACTCATCCATTGCCTGTGGGAATTTAAACTCCTACAGCCACTATGGAAAGCAATGTGGAGAACCCTTGGAAGACTCAAAACATCTGAGGTTGCCACCTGACACAGTCTTACCACTCCTGGGTATATACCCACAAGACCCATCTGACCACAGAGAGATACATTCACAGCCATGTTTATTGCACCTCTCTTCACAATAGCAAAGAGCTGGGACCAACCTAAGTGGCCCTCAACTGATGAGTGGATAGAGAAAATGTGGTACATCTACACAATGGAGTTCTATGCAGTGGTAAAGAAAGATGACATCATGGATTTTGCAGGTAAATGGATGGAAATAGAAGATATCATTTTAAGTGAAGTAACACAGTCCCAGAAAAACAAAAGATGAATGGTATCCCTCATCTGTGGATGCTAGCGCCAATTACCTATTTGTAAGGCAAAGTGAGCAATGTTAATGTGATTTGAAAACAACTGCGCTCTTATACTGTGAATCCCTTAACAGGTTCTAGAACTAAGCTACCATTTATTTTCAGAGTTAGAAATTTTTGATATATGGATGAAGGATATGTATGCATATTTTAGAGTAATATAAGATCAAAGGAATGCAGAAAAACTAGTTTTCATGACATTATGTCTAACCACAGTATTTATTTTATGGGAGTGCGTCTTAGTATTATACAAGGCTGCTTGAGCTTTTGTCCAAGTATTTTCTAAAGTATTACACAGTAATTAAAAGTATCAGGCTGGTGTACCTTAGCCTTTCTGGATGCTTAACAACCATACTTAATACCCATACCAATTTGGCCGAGGGGGCATCTCTTGAAATGACTTGCAAATGTGAGTCACCAGTCTTCCTGTGCAGGGAGGTCTTGGAGATCCACTAATGGGACTACAGCCAGTGTCCATTCTATAAAGAGGAAAGTCAGCTCATGATTCAAAAAGGGAATCCTGGTCTAGCAAGACCTAACTTTGTCCTTGAGTGGACGGAACTGGTGATTGAAAAGCCAAAAGGAGCCAGGGGCTCCCTCCCCCCTCATAAAAACCTGAGTGACCCTTAAGGACCAGATCCTCAACTGACCTTGAGAAAACAAAAACCTTGGTTAATCTGGGCCATGTGGCTTTAACCATCCAAAAGGAAAGTATAACCAGAAATAAATAAATAGTAAGGCCTGAGAAACTGTGCTTCAGGTATAAAACTTGAGATCTTAGTAAAAAGACAAAAAGTAANTGCCAGATGGGGATTACTGAGACATCCAACTTGTGGACTGAGCTACTACTGGGGTTTCCCGCTTCTTCAGAGTATAGACTGCCATTGTTGGATTACCCAGGCTGTGTCATGGAGACAAGTACAGGAAGATCAAAACAGGACGCAATGCTTACTGGGCTTCATTTGGTGACTGTGGGAAGGGAAAACCCCAGTGTGGAATGCAAGGGCAGAACTGATGGTGGTTTGGGCTTGCTAAGGAGGAGATTTCAAACTTGACATCTTTTAGCCTAATAAAGAAAAATCATAAGCTGAAGATGTTAAAACCTATGATATATGTGGCATGCATATGTGCATATTTTGGAGTGATGCATATTGGAAGGAACAACAACAACAACAACAGAAAAGACTGCATCAAAGAACTGACTGAAATGGTGAACTTCTGCTCAAAACAGTAAACTTCTGCATCTAGAATTTTGAGAGACACTGAGAAAAAGATGAAAAACATACTTGGCAGAATGCATGAGTTCTGGTGGGGTGGGGGGCAGGGAGGTGGGCATGGGTCTAGATTTGATTTGTAATGTAATTTTGTATGAAATGCACAGAGCTTCAATAAAACGTTGGCTTTGAAAAAAATGGTCAATACAACACAACAATATATGTGGGATAGTTTAAAAGCAGTTCTAAGAGGAAAATTTATAGTCCTAAGTGCCCACATTAAAAAAAAAAACAAACAAAAAGGGAACTAATAAATGATTTAGCACTGCAGCTAAAAACACTTGAGGGACAACAACAAATGAACCCTAAACAGAAATCAGAGCAGAAATCAATGAAACAGAAAAAAAGAAAACAACACACAAAAAAAATCAATGAATCCAAAAGTTGGTTCTTTGAAAAGATAAACAAGATATACAGATCTCTAGCCCAGTTAACCAAAACAAAGAAAGAGCAACTCCAAATTAATAGCATTCATAATGAAAATGGACATATCACAACAGATAAATAAAAGATCCAGAAAATAATACCAGAATACTTCAAAAACCTATACTCTAAGTTTGAAAACCTAAGAGAAATGAATGAATATCTAAAAACCTTGGAATCAACAAAGCTTAACCAAGAAGAGATTGACAGTTTAAACAGACCCATAATACTTGAGGAAATTGAAGATGTAATAAAAAAAACCTCCCAACTAAAAAAGTCCCACGCCCAGATGGTTTCCCCGCAGAATTCCATAAAACATTTAAAGAGGTCTTACAACCATTGCTACTCAAACTGTTCAGCAGGATACAAAACAGAAGGAAATCTCCCAAATTCCTTCTATGAAGCCAGCATCACTCTAATACCAAAACCCGGGAAAGATACAACTAAAAAAGTAAACTATATGTCCATGTCACTAATGAAAATAGATGCCGGGGCTGGAGAGATGGCCTAGCGGTTAAGAGCACTGACTGCTCTTGCAGAGGACCCGGGTTCGATCCCCAGCACCCACATGGCAGCTAAGAACCGTCTGTAACTCCAATTCCAGGAGAACTCCAGTTCCAGGGGAATCCGAGACCCTCTTCTGACCTCCGAGGCATTGCACAACACGGGTGCACAGACCTACATGCAGACAGTACATTCATACACATACAAAAATAAATAAAATTTAAAAAATTAAGAAAAAAGAAAATAAATGCAAAAATTCTCAACAAAATACTTGCAAATTGCGTACAGACCCACTTCAAAAAGATCATCCATCATGATGAAGTTGGATTCATATCAGAGATGCAGGGATGGTTCAACATATGTAAATCAATAAATATCATAAAGGACATAAATGTACTGAAAGACAAAAATCACACAGTCATTTTAATTGATGCAGAAAAAGCTTTTGACAAGATCCAGCATCCCTTCTTATTTAAAGTTCCAGAGGGAATTGTACTGAAGGGAACATTCCTCAATATAATCAAAGCCATATATAACAAAGCTGCAGCCAACGTCATCCTAAATGGAGAAAAATTAGAAGCATTCTCCTTAAAGGTGGGAACCCAGCAAAGCTGCCCCCTATTGCCACTCCTCTTCAATATATTGCTTGAAGTGCTTGCCAGCTCAATAATTCAAGAAAGGGAAATTAGTACTAATCGGAAAAAGAGGAAGCAAAACTATCCCTTTTTGCAGATGATATGATAGTTTACCTAAGGATGCTAAAGAATCCACCAGAAAACTCCTAGAAACTATTAAGAGTTTTTAGTAATGTGGGAAGATACAAAAGTANCAAAAAACCTGGGAACAAACCTAACCAAAGATACCAAAGATCTCTACAGCAAAAATTTTAAAACCCTGAAGGAGATTAAAGATGACATCAAAAGGTGGAAAGACCTCTCATGCTCATGAATTGGAAAAAATAATATAGTAAAAATGTCCATTCTACCCAAATTAATAAACAGATTCAATGCAATCACATTAAAATCCCCATGAGTTTCTTCACAGACTTGGAAAAAAATCCTTAAATTCATATGGAAAAACAAAAGACCCCCCCAAATAGCTAAAGCAACCCTGAGCAAAAAATGCAGTACAGGGGGGATCACCTTACTATATTACAGGGATATAGTGATAAAGACAGCCTGGTACTTGCACAAAAACAGACCCGTTGACAAAGGACCAAAATTGAAGACCCAAAGTTGAGCTAATACAATTTCAGCCACCTCATATTCAATAAAGGGGCCAAAAAAGCTCATTGGAGGAAAGATAGCATCCTCAGCAAATGATGCTGGCAAAACTGGATCACCATTTCTAGAAGACCAAAATTAAACCCCCCTGCCCCTGTTCACTCCTCTACTCTCCCTGGATATCCTACATGTGTCAACATCCCAATTTCACTTATTATTATTATTATATTATTATTATTATTGTTATTATTGTCATCCACTAAGTCTCTGTTCAGTTTTTAAAATTCTCTTTTCTTCCTGTTTTCAGATTAGACACTTTTATTTTCTTTACAAAGGGCAAAGCAGGCTGGCCTAGAGTTACCTATGCAACACAGGCTCATCTGAAGCTCACAATCCTTCTTTCCCTGCCACTCAGGTACTTATATTACAGGCATACATCACCATACCCAACAAATTGAGTGAAGAAACAAGAATGACTATTTCATAGTCTAATAACAATTCTGTGCTCCTCTGTTTTTTTTTTAAATTCTCTTCTCAGTAAATCTTTTGAGCTATTTTACTTTTAAAATTCTAGGCTTTCTAAATATACAATGAAATTTTCAAAGAACAAATTTAAGAAAAGTTATGAAAATATCTTACATTCAGACATTGTAATTACCATATAGGGGTGGAAGATATGTATTCATATTCTAGAATAATATCAAATTAAAAGGGAAAAAAGTGAACCACAAAACATATTTTGGAATTAACATACAGTTTATTCCCAAAGGTCATAATTTTGATATGTGTGTGTTGTTTAAACAGACATAATTTGGAGTAATATAAAGGGGAGGGAACAACAACAACATAAGGACTGGGTCAAAGAACTGACTGATGAAGCTCAAAACAACAATCCTCTGAAGAAAAAAAATCCTTGGAAATACTGAGAGAAAGATGCAAGACATGTATGGCAGAATGCATAAACTGGGCTGGGGGGAGTGGCAGAGAGAGGGGAATGTATCCAAATTGGACTGAATAATGATGTATGGAATATACTAAATGTCAATAAAAAAGAACATATTAAAATGTTTTGATTTTTGGTTGGGTTTATTTTTAAATTTTAAATTCTCTGCTAATATACATATAAGTTCACACATTTTCCTTTAACTTTAGTATACTTATAACATTAACTTTAAAAATCTTTGCTGCATGTAGCTACCCCTATGTGGATTCACGTTGAACAAATAAATACTCCCAGATTTCAACTATAGGTTTATTGGATTCCTCTCCCATCCCACCCCCCAACATATTCCAAGAAGCTCTTCATGCACAATTCTTTTCTTGGTCTGTGTTCTTCCAGCCACTTCACCTTTTCAAGTTGATTTGCCATCTGCTTATTATACAGTGTACTGAGTGTCATATAGCTTTCTATATAAGTGTTACAAAATTGTCCCCAGGCAATGAGGTAGATGATTATTGATTCTGCATGCATTTTCCTTCTCTCATGAATCATAGTCATCCATTCCCTGTTGTTCACTGATGAGCAATAGCTCCTGCATTTACTTGGTTCTGCTATGTAATTATCTATTATGCTTATCCAGTGCCAGTTACTGCAAAATGGTTGAAAACAGAAATTTCTCAAACATAAACTTTGAATTAGTAATTTTTCTAAGACCAACCTTGTATAATATTCTAGCTATTAGATAGATATATTTTTCTCTCAACTTTTTTGGGGTAAGCAAAGAGAAAGATGTAGAATAAATACTATAATAATATATAACCTTAATTGAATGGCTGTTATTCAAGTTCTTTCTGCATGATAACTCATATAATCCTCACAGTATATGTAAGATGTAGGATGTATATTCTGTTTTTATCCTTGTGTCATAGATAAGAAAAATAAGGACATATTAATGAGGTGTTACATAATTAAACTAGAGTTAAAACTCCATCATTCTGATTCCAAGGTTTACAATTTTGGTCAGTACACTAGAATGCTTTTTTAAATATTCATTTTTTAAGTTTTTAAATTGCACATTCATACATTTCATACAACGGTTCCTAATAGAGTGCCTTTTGAAAAATGAAAATGAAAATGAAAATTCATCATTCCAGACTGGGGTTTATATCCCATTCTGACTTGAGTTAAAAAGGAATAGACTATATGTAAGACACTAGTCTTCCTTAGAGGTAAGCTTATGTACATACTTCTCTGTAGACAATATTGATATGAATTTCTAGGAACTCCATTCTTTTTAAAAAATTTTTAAAATTTATTTTCGTATGTGTATGAATGTACTGTCTGCATTCAGGTTTGTGCACCCATGTCGTGCAATGCCGTGAAGGTCAGAAGAGGGTGTCGGATTCCCCTGGAACTGGAGTTAAAGATGGTTCTCAGCCGCCATGTGGGTGCTGGGGATTGAACCTGTGTCCTCTGCAAGAGCAGTTGGCACTCTTAACCACTAGGCCATCTCTCCATCCCCGGAACTCCATTCTTATACACTACTGCCTTACAGATTTTATATATCTGCCAAACAGATTCTATATGTGTATTTCTATACCTCTATTAATATATTTAACTACTTTACATATTGTTGCCAGAAATAATTAAGCTCTTCAGTACAACGACCAGTCAGTAAAATTAAGATTAAATGCTCCTGGATTGTAATCATTCAGTGGAAATATTGAAGTTGTAATCAGAACATCCAAGTAGATATTAGTTATAAAAGAATGCCATTTTAACATGATTTATCAAGAAGCATTCATAGTTGGATTTCAATTAATATTATCACTCTGTGATACATTGCTACAATTTTAATTACACAATTAAACATATTTTTTAAATTGGGACAAATAAAATACATTTTCATAGTATAGACTCAAAATATAGAAAATGTAATCAGTGATTCTTATTAAAGCATGAATAAAATGAAAATTCAGGAGATTTGCATAACTCCTCTTAATGGCCAAACACTTGTTTTAGTGGACATTCCCAGGCATAAAGAGACATTTCATAATGGAGTCTATTAATCCAATCTTGGCTTGTATTGAGATATTCAAACTGGAAAGTAAGAATTATTAAAATAAAAATAAGAAGGGTAATGTTATGATACTACTCAAACAAATTTTCCATGACCTAGGTGCTTCCTAATAACTCTTACACCAGAGTTAGGTTACAGTGATTATGAATCCTTTCTGTATCATTATTCAGTTACTGACATCCACAGTGTTTCATATTTTAATGTACTTCATTTGGACAGTTCAGAAATAAAAACAGTTTTGCTAGAGACTAGTAGAAGAGTCACACAAAACTATGTCAGTTTCGTACAATCCTTTGAAATGATCACATGAAGAGTGATGTTGAAATAGCTTACTGTTAAAGAACTGGGATAGTCTAGAAAATGTGAAACACAGTTGAGGCATCAGCCATTTTTGACAGTGAGAAAGTAGAGCTCAGGATAATATTTGTGCTGAGGACTTAGAAGTCATAATTGACATTGTTTTTTATTCTGATTACTTCATAATACTTATAAGAAAGTTTTAATTTATTTATTTATTTATTTATTTATTTATTTACTTATTTTTGTTTTTTTCAAGACAGGGTCTCCCTGTAGCCCCAGCTGTCCTGGAGCTCACTCTGTAGACCAGGTTGGCTTTGAACTCACAAAGAACCACCTGCCTCTGCCTCCCAAGTGCGAGGATTAAAGGCGTGTGCCACCAGACCCGGCTCAAGAAAGTTTTTAAGTTAATAATGTTTAAATTGTTTGTTTTGGTTAATAAATATATCTTACTTAGGTTTGTTAGGCCACGATCTAAGTTAGTGCTACCAGGGGGTCTTGAAATTTTATAAATGCTTTGTTTTATAGGTGGAGAAAAATAGCATTGCAGCAAATCAGTATGTTAAAGATGTCAAAGCTATCTGTGGACAATTCCAAAACAAAAATAAATTCATGTAAATTCTTAGTCTACTATACCTCTCTATATATTCCTTTCAAGAACCTGCACCAATTATCATGCAGAAAAATAACTTCTAAGACAGAAGTTAAATTAGATTTTTTGAGACAAGGTCTTTTGTATCCCAAGTTGAACTCAGAATTATTATATAGCTGAGAATGAGTTTACATTCTGATGATCCTGCTTTCTCCTCATGAATACTGGGATTACCTGTGTGTGCCACCACACCAAGTTTTCTGCAGTACTGGGAACTGAACACAGGGCTTTAAATTTTTTATTGAGCTTCTGTACATTTCCTACAACTGTTCTTAAACAAATTTATTTATTTATTTTTTTGGGGGGGGAGGAAAGGGTTTATTCAGCTTACATCTCCTGGGTCACAGTTCATCACTTAGGGAGCCCAAGGCAGGAATTCAGGGCAGGAACCTGGAGCTGAAGCACAGGCCATGGAAGAATGCTGTTCACTGGCTTGCTCTTCTGGCTCAAGACCAGCCTGCCTTCTTATATGGTACACAACAACCTGCCCAGGGTGGCACCACTCATTGTGGGCTGGGTCCTCCCACACTGCTCGACAATCAGACAATACTCCACAGATGTGGCCACAGGCCAATCCAATGGATCAAATTCCCCAACTGAGTCTCCCTCACCCAGGTGTGTCAAGTTGACACTAAAGCTATCCAGCACAATTGACCCCTTGTCAACTTGACACACAAAACACATCACTATTAAACCACCACCTTTCCAGTTCTTATCCCCAAAGTATGATGTTAACATTAATCACAACCTAAGACAGTACAACCTTAAAAGCCCCACAGTCCTTAAAATGTCCAAAC